>JASANB010004510.1:0-337189 GCA_030248155.1 Sabatieria punctata | reverse complement strand
CCCAGAGGGAGTTGGGCGGAACTGTTTTAGGGTTTTACTTTGGGGCCATAGGGATGTCCAACGCACACCATATCGGCCGATTCCGCCGACCCCCCACTATACATGTCTGCCTGATGGCCGCCCGATCTCGGTTGACAATGACAATTAAGAAGTATTTGTCACCGGGATATTGTCTACACACAGAGAAAACAACCGATGCCAAGCCTCTCTCTATATCCACCATGTCAGGAGTGTTTGCATTTTATCTGTGCGGCTGTGTGGCGGCTGCGATGGTTTTGGCGAGTGAAAAGTGTGGCAGAAAGAAGTTTGTCGGCCATTACCATCTCCATCTGAGTGAAATTGGAGACTCTGAAGAAAATGCAGAGGACAAGGTGTTCTTGGCCAACGTTCGTCACTGCAGGAAAACACTAGCAATTATAGTACGTAGAGGCACCCTCGGTGCAACTATTAACTTCTTTCTTCTGACATACTGACTGGTTGTTCCAGCTTTAGTGTGAGCAGACCGATCTTTTAGCTTTTGGTCTCATCTGATAGAGCACACCATGGCCGATCGGTTGGTTGGTCGTCGGCCAAAAATAGACCACTGAGCCGGGTACTGTAAGAGTCTAAAGAGTGCGCACCCCGCAATTTACTTCTGTTTCTCAGCTTTTCAGTCTCCAATCATGGATTGTGCCTCAAATTCGGAATTGAAAGTGTATGCTAAGTTCGGATACAGCTCAAAGTGACTTCATTAACCATTACTCAAAAGTTTAAGACCATAATTGAAGAAGAGGCACCAAACAAAACCCAAGTCTACCAGTGATACAGCATTTTCTAGTGGCTTCACATCGGTTGAGTGAGAGTACTGTTGTTTGATTATGGAATTTTCAGGAATCGGTTCGGTATGGGTAGATATTCGCAAAAATATCGGTATACCGGTATTTATTCGGTATTTGCTGAAAATCGTTATTTATTTATTACTGTTGGAAAGTACGGAGTCAAAAAAATAGGTTTAGGTTCAAGTCAAGTCCAACAACGAAATTTCAGGTTCAAGTCCATCTTCTAAAACCTGGACAATAGGTTCAAGTCTACTGATATCTTCGAAAAGTGTTGAAATTTTGCACTGACTGCAATTTTTCTGAGCTACAGTGTATATAAACCTGTCTACTGGCAGTAGTGTTTCCGAGTAAATTTATTTTGAAATTAAATAACTATTAAATTGCTTGCTCAGCCTTCAGAAGAAAATAACTTGCTATTAATTTGCTTGGTGCCCAAATTCTTAAATTTAATTTGATACAAATTTGTTATTTGCAATGAATTAAATATAAATTTGCTAAAATCAATACTAAATTCCTGAGGAAGCAGCTGAAAATCTGGGTCGTGTCAGTCCAACATGAGTTGACCTTTCTTCAGATGGTAACACATGGTGTGCAAATTAGCATTTAATTAGTTGATATTTTGCTATAGACATGAACAAGGTCATCTTTGGACTGAACTTATTGTTTTGTAGCCAGACTCTGGTTAGTGAAGCTGCCAAGCTAAGCAAATTTATATCAAATTCATATCAAATTTATATCAAATTTCTAGGCTAATTTTACGAAATTTAATATAATTATAATTTGTTTGACAGTCATCGCGAGAAATTTAATTTGTTATTAAATTGCTATTTACTTGGTAATTTTGGCTAAAACAATTAAAATTTTGTTATTTAATTTTAATTTGATCGGAAACACTAACTGGCAGTAAATGACCCAGATCAGACTTTACAGTGGAGTACATTCATTTTCAGACATATTCAATTGGAAAAATAGGTGGCAAAACATGAAACCATCAAGCTTTCGTGTAATCCAAGCAAAAATTTAACAATTTTTTGAAAATTTCACTCAAAAATTGAACCTATTTAGTAAGTCCAACAAAACAGTAGTTGAGAGAATAGCTGGAAGTGTGACTGTTCTCTGCTTCCTAGCATTCACCTCTTGAATAATACAGGGTGTCTCAAAAAAATGATCACATTTCTTTTTACTGCCATTTCTGCAAATTTTGACCAAATAGGCTGAAATTTGGACCATAGGTGCCAAAATTCGGGGAATTTTATGTGTTAAAGTTTGGTGCACTAGGCTTGACTCATTCCCGAGAAATTTCAAAAAAAGCGAAATTTGGTAATTTCATTACATAGTGAAAGCCGGTCACCGAAAAAATGATTACATTTCTTTTTACTGCCATTTCCGCAAATTTTTGACCAAATAGGCTGAAATTTGGACTATAGGTGGCACAATTCGGGGAATTTTATGTGTTAAAGTTTGGTGCACTAGGCTTGACTCATTCCCGAGAAATTTCAAAAAAAGTGAAATTTGGTAATTTCAATAGTGAAAGCCGGTCACGAAAAATGGAAACATTTCCTTTTCCTGCATCTTTTCTAATTTTTATCGGAATTGGATGAAATTTGGAGTGTAAACGCAGAAGTTCAGGGTAATTCATGTGTAAAAAGTTGACGCATGAACTCCAACGTTATCGTTAGAGTTTAGGCGATAATGTAATGTAACGTTTTTTCGGTGACCGGCTTTCGCTATTGAAATTACCAAATTTTACTTTTTTTGAAATTTCTCGAGAATTAGTCAAGCCTAGTGCACCAAACTTTAACACATAAAATTCCCCGAATTTTATCATCTATGATCCAGATTTGAGCCTATTTGGTCAAAATTTACGGAAATGGCAGTGAAAAGAAATGTGATCATTTTTTCGGTGACGGCTTTCACTATTGATTTAACAAATTTAACTTTTTTTGAAATTTCTGGGGAATGAGTCAAGCCTAGTGCACCAAACTTTAACACATAAAATTCCCCGAATTTTGGCACCTATAGTCCAAATTTCAGCCTCTTTGGTCAAAATTTGCGGAAATGGCAGTAAAAAGAAAAGTGATCATTTTTTTTGAGACACCCTGTAGTTTAGTTACTGGAGTCACTTTGAGCTTTCTCCAAACTTAGCAGACACTTTCCAGTTCGAATTTATAGCAAAGAAAGGCCAGCCAAATAATAATAATAATAATAATAATAAAGCATTGATAAACTGAAAACAGAAGGCAGTTGCAGAATGCTGCCTTACACTGTTACACTTACCCGACCCGGCTCAGCGGTTCACTTTTATCCGCGACTAGACCAAGACTGAGACCAAAACCTAAAAGATCCGTCTGCTCAAACTAAAGCTGGAAATAAATTCCGTTTTTGGACAACCTGTAAGCAAACCGATCCGATCCAATCCGGCATGCTTTGTGGAGCGGCTTCGGTGCAACGGCAGATCCAGTCGGTTCCCATTTTACCTACTCGCTGTCACCAGCTTTCGGTGGCCTGGGTGGAGCTTTGTGCCGACGACCAACTCTTTGCGGCAAGAAACTTGCCGCGCCGAGAGGATCAGCGCCGCGCACAGTGGCTATGCGGCCTAAACCACTACACCAATTGTGCCGGCTCTGTAAGCAAAATCCGATATCAAATTATTGTCTGCCGTACAAACAAAGTTGTATGATTTTTGGGGCGATTTTACCTTTCCCGGCAGGGCAGGGCTCTTCTACTACTCAGTGTGGTACATATGCAGATGCACACTGAAAAGAAAACGGTGATGTTCAATTTTTCTTTCAGGATAGAGATCTTCTTATAATAGAGCAAGATTGGTGTAAGATAGCTGAAGCTGATCTACTTTTGCAATCAGTAAGATATTGAGCACAATATAAACTATAGATGTTAAGCAAATATGTTGCTGCAGGTTCGAAAGCATCTGGGCAAGATTCAAGAAGTGATTCCCCAAGAGCGAAAGCAGAGAAAGTGGGTAGGTGACCTATTTACTATAACATCCTTTTCAAGGTGCTACTGAAAAGAACGTGATTTTAGCGCATCAGTCGTCTGTAAAACGCACGCACGCACGCACGCACGCACGCACGCACGCACGCACGCACGCACGCACGCACGCACGCACGCACGCACGCACGCACGCACGCACGCACGCACGCACGCACGCACGCACGCACGCACGCACGCACGCACGCACGCACGCACGCACGCACGCACGCACGCACGCACGCACGCACGCACGCACGCACGCACGCACGCACGCACGCACGCACGCACGCACGCACGCACGCACGCTCGCACGCACGCACGCACGCACGCACGCACGCACGCACGCACGCACGCACGCACGCACGCACGCAGAAAAGACATCTCTGCCTAGCTATATACATATAAGTCCCCATCCAACACCATGGTTCGAAGAAGAGAAGCGAACATGCAGGAACAAAAAAAGTGGATTGTAAAAAGTTTGCAATGCTTTAGTCGCTCATTTGCCTATTTTACTTGTTTGGATTCTGAACGCATAAAAACACTAATCATGATGAACAAGCTTGCGAAGTTCAAGAAATAGGAAGGAAAGCTCTCTGAAGTCTGAAGCGTTCTATGTAGGCAGAGTAAGAACCTGTTTCGGTTTGAAATAAACTGTTTCAATTTGAAATAATCTATTTCAGCTTCAAATCATCTGTTGAGACAGCATCTATTAAGGACCAGCCATTCTTTGAAATCGATTTCAGCTGAGCTGCCCTTGCTGCAAATGACTTTAGCGTACAGTTGGTGGTACCATGTACAGTAGGTGCTCCAACATTTCAGGTAGTTCAGGTTAAGTCAGGTTCAAGTGCATTTTTCATGAGTACCCAGGTGTCAGGTTCAAGTTAGCAAATCGCGTTTAAGTTATCAGCAGTGAAAGGCGCCGTGGCGCGTTATCACATCGTTGATGATACGTTAAACGCGATCTTGTTATATGATTTGTTAACGAGCGTAAAGGATCGCGTTTAACCGTCTATGAAGAGTCGTTTTCCCTGTGGTTTGACTGTACAAGTGTGTTCAGTGTCAGTGTTCTAGGTGAAACTTTCAATTTCAGCGTCTGCTGAATGTAGCCAACCGATTGGACCAGAAAGCGACTGTTAAAATTTATAGTCTCATCGATATTGGAACAGGCCCTGGCCGTGCAGCGAGTACTGTCCTATCACGTCTTCTAATTCGCGCATCACTTTAGCCCAGCGACGGCGCTGGGCGTTGTATCTGGTTAAGTAATCCATGGCTTCGCTCAGATGTGACGATTTCTTGGCTAACTCGGCTTCTTCGCCACTGGCACCGGCCAGTGTCCACTGTTGACCACTGGTCAAGAAAAGAAAGAGCAGAACTGCTGTAAACCAGCGCATTTCCGTTCCACTGTAATTGGTCAAAAGCTCAGTCAGCCAGTTTCTCCACATGTATGGTAGACATACAGTACTGTTGTTACAAACAGTACTTAAATAGTGTGTTTTTGTGTATGTGTATTTGATTAGCAAAAGTCGGTAAAGTTTCGATGTTTTTGATGCAGTAATAAACAGTAGATATCCTGATAAAGCCTTCAAATGGCCTAAGTAACTCGATTTCAAAGATATCGAAGGTTTCAAGCAGCAGACGTTGTGAGATTTGATTTTCCTAGTATTTCTGACTGAAAATCTACCAAAAAATTTGCATTTTCAGTACAATACACACACAAATATACACAAAATACACATGGTTTTGTTGAATGTGTATATATAAATTACCATGCACTATTGAAGGTAAATGTGTGACTGTTGTGTATACACATACACATACACAAACGGAAAATTCAATACGAAACAACAGTAACAGCAGTAGATAGGTGGGTATATTGTCCATTCCCAGAACAAGATTCCATTTCTATTAATGTCTTTTATTATTTTTATTGGTTTGGGCTTCAATTAGCCCTCTATCGAAATATTTCCACTCTTCTGTATTGCTGTTAAGCATATTAAGAATCTCTGTAAATAGGACATCCCTAAAAATACGTGGAAGGCTCTGTTGGTTACCGCCCATTTATGGAGGTTAGGGAAATAACAACATAATGCAAATGGTACCCGTGGTGCCGGTTAAACTTGAAGTGGTACCAGTTGGGTCCAGTTTGCCACCTGAGGTATCAACCAAATTGGTAGGTACCATTAGAATACGTGGTTATGTTATTTCCCTGATTCTAACCGATTTAAGCAGTTACAAAGTACTGTATATACAATAGGTAGGTATATGGAGGAGCGGCTAACTGAGTGATGACTACGTACTTCTCTCTGAGACTTAGGTTAGCAAAAGATTAGCTCAGCTTAATATCTTACCGTCTTCGTTTAAATCATTACTTCACTTGATTAAGTTGTCTCCAGGTACCGTACACCATTAGGGATCTGGCCTTTCATCTCCCTGCCTAGTAGAGTAGCGGCTGCAGTACTAACAAACTGGCTCAGAAATAATTAACTTTTGGCTTTAAATGCCTTTTGGCATGAATGGAATTTATCGTTTCCGTTAATGCTTTCATTTAAGAAATGGGCAAGGCATTCTGAGTACAAAACTATGGATATTCAGTATAGATAAAAAAAATGTCCCATCGCTTTTTCGGCCTTCACTCAAACGTTTCGTTCTCAGTCACTTCTTTACCGATTTGGCTCAAATTTTCAGCAAAAATTAACAACATGGTTGGCTAAATATTCTGCAAGTGTGGTGCCAAAATTCCGACTCGTACTGGTTTTATGACCCGAAAACTAGGAATGAGGGTGGTCCACGCAAATTTAATTTTTTTCGGTAATACAAGGAGTACAGGCCTGATACTTGCAGGAATGATTGGTGTTGCTATTGGGCATAACATACTAAGCGGGCAGCCCTGTACCTCAAAGGGCACTAAAATGGTGGAATTTCAAAAACATGACGAAATATGACTTTTCTTTGTAAAACCAGCAAAATGACGATTCTAAAGATTTTCAATTTTCAAAAAACGCTGCAGGGATGGTTACTATGGTGTGGAACAGAGCTTAAATATCAGGTTCATTTATTTGTCGAACTTCCTGCTACAATCTATGTTGATTAACAACAGATTCAGTGCTTTGATTCTAGAAGGTGCAGATTTCTTAACTATGGGATTTTCACTCATGTTTTTGAAATTCCCCCATTTTAGTGCCCTTTGAGCTACAGGGCTGCCCGCTTAGTATGTTATGCCAAATAGCAACACCAATCATTCCTGCAAGTTTCAGAACTGTACTCCTTGTATTACCGAAAAAGATATATTTGCGTGGACCACCCTCATTCCTAGTTTTCGGGTCATAAAACCAGTATGAGTCGGAATTTTGGCACCACACTTGCAGAATATTTAGCCAACCATGTTGTTAATTTTTGCTGAAAATTTGAGCCAAATCGGTAAAGAAGTGACTGAGAACGAAACGTTTGAGTGAAGGCCGAAAAAGCGATGGGACATTTTTCTATACTGTATACGCTACTATCCCTTTGTGCGGAGGCACGATTTGGTTGGAGACTTTCTTATCTTTCAAAACCATACATGTAGTTTGGGGGAATGGGGCGGGGGAATTCCCCCTGGCCCGATTTTCGGAGAAAATTTCCCCCCCCCCTATCCGGATTCTTGGGGGGGATTTTTTGAAACCCTATTTTGGGTTTGTAAACCTGCAAACAGGGTTCCAGAAGCCCTGATTAGGGTTTCAGAAACCCAACTTGGGTTCCGGAGCCCTAGTTTGGGTTTCAAAAACCCCAGATAGGGTTCCGAAACCCTGTTTTGGGTTACTGAAACCCTAAATAGGGTTCCGGAACCCTATCTAGGGTTTTTGAAACCCAAACTAGGGCTCCGGAACCCTAATTTGGGTTACTGAAACCCTAATTTCGGTTACTGAAACCGTAAATAGGGTTCCGGAACCCTAATTTGGGTTCCTGAAACCCTAAATAGGGTTACAGAAACCCTAAATTGGGTTCGAGAACCCTAATTTGGGTTTCTGGAGGGCCGAAATAGGGTTCTGGAACCCTAATGTGGGTTCCTGAAACCCTAAATACATATGTAGGGTTACTGAAACCCTAAATTGGGTTCCAGAACCCTAATTTGGGTTTCTGGAGGGCCGAAATAGGGTTCCGGAACCCTAATTTGGGTTTAAAAATCTCTAAAGAAGGTTCCAGAAATGCATTTTAACTGTATTATGTCGAATAAAATGGTTTTTTTGCACGTTTTAAAGCAAAATTAGCTTTGTTTGCACATTTTAAATTAAAAATAAGGTTTTTTCCACGTTTTACAGCAAAAATAGGGTTTTAAACGGAATTTTTGCACTTCAGACAGGATTTTTACCGGATTTTTAGTCCTCAAAACCCTGTTTTGAGCCCAAGAAAGGTCGCTGAAACCCACTTTTGGACACCAAAAAAAGGTCGCTGAAACCCCCTTTGGGCATAGCCCTGAAACCCTATTTTGGATCAGAAAAATTGCCCCCCAGCCGAAAACCCAACTACATGTATGTGCAAAAGATTACCTAGTTTACCTTGAGGTAATTATTTCCTCAAGGTCAGTGATGTCTCGGAGAAAGTCAATAAACGAGAACTTATTGTCTCTGTTACAAGTTCCAATATCGGAATAATAAGTGCCTGGTAATAGAACAAGAGTAAGAAGTACGTGAGGTGCTACTGTTCCAGTAGTGAGACAAGGTAAGTTGTGTGTTTATGTCGGAAGTTAGTTTGAACTACTAGCGAAGGGCGCCACATCGGAGCGTGCGCTTTTACTAGAAGTTTTACGACGTCCAGATGAAACCAAATAGAACGGAATTTATAAATCTTTTCCAGTCCTGTCTTCATTTTCAACAAGGAAGTTGGCGTGGATGGAATAACGCAGCAACGCTCTCTTCAGAGCTCGCATAGCTAAGTCCATCTGATGTCGATGCATCGCACGCTGCTCCAACAAACGATCGATAGCATGACGAAGTTCGGGAATGCGGTGCACGATTGTATATTTTGTTGCAAATTCGGCTGCCTTCTTAGATGGCTGCGTGGCCAGCGAAAGAAATAAGCAAAACAGTCGACAGTAGCCGTTCATTTGGCTATCGGAACGCACAAGCGACACGAGCTGCGCAAATTTCGTTAATCTATTAGCCGTACAGCCATAAACAACCTACGTACGTGCCTATTCACGCTTAAGCTACAGGGGAGGACTGATAATGTCGTTATGGGAGATAATGGTTACCTAATAACTTGTTTTAAAAAGTTTCAGAAATCAGCCTAGTCCCAGTTAATTTTTAGGAACAGCGAGTAGAAAATAGAAAACTTCTGCAAAGCGCTCTCCTTTGGCATGTGTTCACTTCGTGCGTTTTGTTCGGGTAAACCCTTGATTATTTTAAAGCTGGATGAATACTTCTGCCATTCGAGTAGCACTTTCTGAATGGCTTGGCTGTCAATCACACAATTTTTAGACTTTGGTCCACTGGAATAGTGCCATGAAATAATTTCTCTAAAATGACCGGTTTCCTAGAGCTACACACTAGCAATTTGCTTTCTTTTTAATATCAAAAAATGCATATAAAACTATTTTTTTTGCCATTTCTAATGTTGAGTACAGGGTCTGCCAAAAAAACAACCCGGCAGATTTTTTCTGTAGCAACCGTAAATTTCAACCGAATCGAATGAATCCATATTAAGAGCCAGTTTAAGTTACTCGCGACTAGAGTGCGAACTGGTATTGGGTATTGGGTATTGGGTATTGGGTATTGGGTGTATTGGGGTGTTTTCCAGGTATTGGGTATTGGGTATTGGGTATTGGGGTTTTTACCCCCCAATACCCAATACTAATTGGGGCAGGTAAAAATAGAGAAAAATCGATGTTAACCTGAAAAATTGATCTGAAAAAATCGAAAAAGTTGATCGATGATTCGGTTTAGGAAGCTGTTTTCGCGTTAAGGAGCCATCCATCCAAAATCCCGATTTTTCGGTGCCCCTTTCCCCCAAAATCGCCTTGCGTCGTTTCTTGGGAACCACCTCCCCCTAAGGCGACGTCGTTTTCGGTTTACCCCTTCCCGACAAAAGTGCAGTACATACAGTACTATCATGTTTTCTTGTTACCATACTGTACAATCAATTGAATAGATCGCTACAACCACTCTGGGAAGATTTTCTGTATGTAGAAAAATTTGACAGAATATAATTAAATTGAAAATAATACAATCAAAGTTCCCTAAAATTCCGAAAAAAGTGACGTCGTTTTTTTCTAACCACTCTGTATCCTGGTGTGTCGTCTATCGTCGCATTTCAGTCGACCCCTCCCCCTCTGGAATGACGTCGTTTATGGACGGCCTAATGTAGTGTTGCGACTTAGCCCGAGTGTACGTACAGTAGAGCAAGAGTTTACTAGAGAAAGAACACATACACTGACCGATGAATCGGCCGGCCGGAACGCTTAAATAATACCTGATAAGCAGGTTTACTACAAGCTTAAGCGGCCCTTACTGTAGGTTTAACTAGCTACGCTACACTAATCAACTAAACCATAGTAGAATTTTCTAACGTGTACACTTTTCTAAGCGCTACACCAGTAATAAATTTCTCTGTTCTTATCTAAAATAAAAATAGTGACATTTCTAATGTCACCGAAATGTACTGGTACCGTACGTACACATGGCTTTTGTGGTGGTGCACACAATTTCCGGCAGAGTTACCTAGGAAAAAAATTCGCCGGAAGTAAGAAACACGACTGAATTACGAAATATTAAGTACCAAAAATGATAATTTCTGCTAATTTTACGCCCAAAATGGCTTCTAAATGCTTTCTGAAAGGCTAGTTTTTCAAAATTTTCTCGCCCTGCTTGGGCAGCAGCCCAACCAAGCCGCTTAAAAATTTTAATTGCAGTGCCAAAAATCTTTTGTACACAACTGGAATGTACCTGTCCAGTAAAATGCAATTTTTGGCTCAGCTACGCAAGTATTGGGTATTGGGTATTGGGTATTGGGGGTCTCAGGTATTGGGTATTGGGGTATTGGGTTTTCTAGGTATTGTTCGCACTCTACTCGCGACCCATGCCTGAAGTAAAATGGACAACTTTGAGGCGAGGTTCTCCGATTTGGCCCAAACTTTGCATGCACACATATATTGATGTAAGAAACATTACCTGCAATTTTGAGCTTCCGGAGGGCCCGGTTCCGGAATTAGAAAAATCAGAAATTTTCGGTTTTTCGGCAATAACTCGCTTACTTTTCGTCGTAGCGAGTTGGGAATGGCATTTTTGAAATTCTCGCGTCACGCTCGATCAGGCTGAGTGATTCAAAATTATTTTTTCGAAAAAAAGCTTTTTTCTGCTCCACTGGGGGGCTGATTCCAGGAAACCTAGAGCCCGGACAGGTCTAGAGATGTCTTAAAAATGTAGCGCTATCTTTTCTCTACAACATATAAAAAAATGAGCAAAATCGCTTTGTACCGCAAATTGAGAAAATTGAGGTTGAAAGTTGAAAATCAAGGTCCCGGAACGAAAAATACCATATGCACTGCATAGTTTGCGCAGCTGTATCTCTGGCACCATTAGACCGATTGAAACCAGGTTACCGGCAATAGAGCCGCCTTTTTGTGCTCTTTTCAATGGTTTTTATCTATGCTTAATACATAACGTTTTTGGCGGGAAATTCGAATTTTACTATTTTTCTTGCTGACAACATTGATTGTGTGTGGTCTCTGAAATTGTATAATGTTTATGTTTCTTAAAGACTGCATCTTTGATTGTATCTAGCTATATGGTATTAACTGGTACTCCATTTGCCATAAAAACATATTCAACAATATACCAGACCAGGTTATACTGGACTTTCTTTAATTTAATTTAACCGCACATGCGATTTTCATGATTTTTGGGCGATTTTAGCTTTTCCAGGCCACGTCGGAAATTTGAAAATTTGAGCCATTAAATTCACTGGGCATTCATGGGGTGGTGCACTGGCTATGCTTTCCAGTGTTGACTTAGCGCACTCTATACCAACACTGAAGGAAAAAATTGAACTGTACACCTATGGTCAGCCGAGGCTTGGAAATTTTAAATTTGCTCAAAATCTATTTCTCCACGTTCCCCGTGCGTGGCGCGTGGTGCATCGTGGCGATGAGATCGTCCAAACGCCTCAGTGTAGCGGATGTAAGAGCATTGCGAAACAAACAAAAGGAGATTGCACTGCAAATTCTTTTTCTTTCAGTCCAGCTAAATGAATGTGCCTCCTCCTTGAACGGCTATTACCATGCTGGAGTTGAGATATGTTCACTTTTGTTAAATTTAAGCAAATTATGTTTGCAGACAGTTCAGTTTTTCAGGTTTGGTATGACCGCAATATGCCGCAAGTGAAAAGTGAAATGACCCAACAGTATCAAATTTGCCAGGGTAGCCCAATTTTTGAAGATCATAACTGCACTAGAAGTCGCAAGTTACCTGTCAACAAAGGTATTATACTTAGCTTTATATGTTCTACATATGAGAATGGATCACTTACACTTCAAAACAGTTCAAACTAGAACTATCAACATTCTATAAAATTGGTAACTGAGCTTTACCCCTAACCCATTTCCAGTGCCAATGGTGGTCGATGTGTAAGCGTTAGTGAAAATGGAAATGTAAGTTTCAGCAGACCATCAATATTATTTTGGCCGAAATGTGCCAGATTTTTGCTGGAGAAAGATAAGAAACAATTTTACAACAAACACAAGTTGTGTCAATTACCTTCATGGGTCTTTGTGTGGTACTGTTGCTAAGTTAATTATAATTATAATTTTAATTATATTTTTTAGAAATTTACTAATACAAGTAAATTGTTTGGTAAGTAAATTATAATTTTAATTAAATTAAAAGTGAATTTCTGCCTTAAGTAAATTAGAAGTATAATTTTAATTATATTTTTTAGAAATTTACTAATACAAGTAAATATTTTGGTAAGTAAATTATAATTAAATTATATTTCAAATAAATTTACTTAGCAACAGTATTGTGTGGCACAAGGAACTGCATCTGGATCATTGAGAACCATGAGTGTCGTTCGCTAGAAGTTGTCACTGAAGCTGTTCAAGAGAAATCAATAAAAAGCATAACCAGTTGCCCAATGGAGGCATATTTACAACCAGATCAGAAAAAGTACAAGTGAAAAACATACAGTACAGTGCCATTTAACAAATAAAAACCTGAAACCTGCGGTTTTTCAGAGACACATCTACGCTACCAGTATTGAGTGCACACCACAAGGAGGCTGCACAACTACAAGTAAGAATTGGGGACTTTCTCCATGCTGGCGGAAAGTTCCCAGCATTTACGATCGAACTGCTGTTCAATCCATTAAATACGCCCGACCAAGTAACAGTATACCACATCAGCTTGACAGCACCAATGCCAAGAAATCGTGCATCGGTCTTTGCACAGATGCTGCCTGTGTTCAAAGAAGTAAATACTCTGTACTTCTTCAAAAAAACACAAAACAATGTAAGCATGAATTTCAGGTACATGGACTCCGAATTTTCCCTATAGCAGGTAAATGAACGGATGCTGTTTATATAGAGGAAATCGAACTTCTACCGGCAAATCTAAATAATACAATCACATTTCACATTCATGAATGGTTTGGATTTTGGAGCACAAACCCAGAAATCTGCATACGTGAATGGCATGACATAGGACCTGAGAAGCAAGGTATCTACAGTACATTCTGGGTAAGGAAGTAGCTCAACTCATTTCCAAAATCTTCAGAAAATCTGTTTTTGATCAGTTTTCTGACAAGCGCTATTCCCCAAAGTGGAACCAATTTAGTGAGGCAGAAACTGTACATCAGTTTACAAGGTGTGGCAGGCAGAACAAACGCTGTGCAGCTGCCCAGCAATCCAATCCGCACAGGCACAAACATAACTTATGCACTTTGGGCAAAAGATGTTGGTGAAGTTACTTCAGTTCAAGTCTTTGTTGACAGTCAGAATGTTCGTTATCCACACAGTGTGTATGACACCTGGTAAGTCGTTTTGATCATAGCTAAAACACAATCAGCATCACTTGAAGCCAGACATGGGCAAAGAGCGGCTGATAGGGGTTGAACCCCATCAGCAATTTTTTGCAAGAATTTTGTATGGAAAATTGTGATAAAAAATATGCCTAGATTAGGTGTAAATGAGCTCAGAATAGCTTATTTTTACCTATTTTAACGAAAAACAGGCCAAAAACCTTGATTTTATTTTATGCAAAAATCGGACTTTTTGGCTTACCGTCCCCTCAGGCGCTCCTGCCCCCATCAACAATTAAAAATTCCACCCCCACCATCAGCCGAAATGCTAGCCCATGTCTGCTTGAAGCCTAAAGCACAAATTTCTTATTTAGGGTTGTTTCACGCGTTTCTGTTGGTGTACTGCCTGTGCGCAGATTTTATACACTCAACATACCAACGCAGCAGCAAAGTCTGATACGATGATGATACGAATGTAACCTACCTGGTCTGGTATATTGTTGAATATGTTTTTATGGCAAATGGAGTACCAGTTAATACCATATAGCTAGATACAATCAAAGATGCAGTCTTTAAGAAACATAAACATTATACAATTTCAGAGACCACACACAATCAATGTTGTCAGCAAGAAAAATAGTAAAATTTGAATTTCCCGCCAAAAGCGTTATGTATTAAGCATAGATAAAAACCCTTGAAAAGAGCACAAAAAGGCGGCTCTATTGCCGGTAACCTGGTTTCAATCGGTCTAATGGTGCCCGAGATACAGCTGCCCAAACTATGCAGCGCATATGGTATTTTTTGTTCCGGGACCTTGATTTTCAACTTTCAACCTCAATTTTCTCAATTTGCGGTACAAAGCGATTTTGCTCATTTTTTATATGTTGTAGAGAAAAGATAGCGCTACATTTTTAAGACATCTCTAGACCTGTCCGGACTCTAGGTTTCCTGGAATCAGCCCCCCAGTGGAGCAGAAAAAAGCTTTTTTTCGAAAAAATAATTTTGAATCACTCAGCCTGATCGAGCGTGACGCGAGAATTTCAAAAATGCCATTCCCAACTCGCTACGACGAAAAGTAAGCGAGTTATTGCCGAAAAACCGAAAATTTCTGATTTTTCTAATTCCGGAACCGGGTCCTCCCGGAAGCTGAAAATTGCAGGTAATGTTTCCTGCATCAATATATGTGTGCATGCAAAATTTGGGCCAAATCGGAGAACCTCGCCTCAAAGTTGTCCGCCACGGGTCGTCAGTAACTTAAACTGACTCTTAAATGAAAGATAGATAAATTATTGAAAAAGTGGCGAAAATATTATCAAGATTCTCTGCAAAGTTCCTGAGATACTTACGCTCAAAAGTCAAAACAGAGATATTGGCAAAGAACAAGAGCGATTCCGTTGCACTTCATAATAAAGCAGATTGCTACTGCTGGGGCTAATGAGACATTTACTGGTGAAATAACCGAGCTTGTGTGTCACCAGTAACGCCTCTGAGGTCAGCCCTTAGCTGTAGGAATCTGTTTTATTTGTGCTACTTTAAATAAAACTTTGCTTCACTTTTAAATAGATTTTTTGCCCACCAGACAAGAATTTCTACAGGATTAGAAGGATCGTTTATTGTTCATTGATTATCTGACAAAACAAATGTGCCTTATTAACTACGCGATTCTGACAAATTCGCAGCGACCAAGATCAGCCCCACATCAGACTTCTGATGTACTTCTTTCTAGAGTCAAGTTTTCTCCATAACACTTCCAAATATTCGGCAGAATCGTCAGCCCTGCCCTGCCTTAGAGGAGAGAGCTGTACTGAAATGAGATGTGGATGGAAGGCAGGCCCGGCCCAACAACAACTATAAACACAGACCACTAGAAAGACGGTCAAACAGTAGGTATTGAGCCAACCAACAATCATTGTCGCTTGATTTAAGTCTAGACCTCGATCAATGTCTGCTGATGCCGCTCTGTAATTATTTTGAATTACGTCCCAATGGCAACGCGTTCAACCTACACTACAAACACCACACACCACGCTTTTTGGTAAGCCACACAACTGAGTCTCCGTACCATACATGTACATCCCTATGGGACCGATTGTACTCGCTTAACGAGTGTGAACATAAAGCGTATGACCACTACGGTAAAAATGGAAATAGCCAAGTTTAGTCAGGGGCTCTAAATTCGTCATTGGCAATTTTTAAATACCCTCTATCAACTAAAGCGTATTCTACTTACGGTTGTAATCTCTGAAAAGAGCGTCGTTTGAATCCAAGTCCATTTCAAATTAACAGAACATGAGCTACTGTATAAAACACGTTTGGGGCCGGTCTTCGTGAAATTAAGAATAGCCGCGCTATTTTCCGCCATTGTTTTTGGAGTAAAAAATTAATCGACGAAGATAGCGAACATATAAAAAATGAACAAGAACCAGGCACAATACGTATTTTAGGAAGGCGTCGTATTACCTTAGGAATCCAATGAAGTTTAACTGCTCCCATCACGTAACCACTCCTTTCTCTCTCCTACTCTGCAGTGCTGCCGCCGACCGAAGTGAAGCAACGAATAAAAATAATAAAAAGAAGAATTGTTAGCCAGCTTAGCCCCTTCCATCGGCGGCGTAGTTAACGTAGCTTACGGTTGTCTTATTTCTCGCGTCGAGACAATAAACCTAGTTCAAATTGTATGTATATCCCACCAGATGAAAAAAGACAGAGTGACATTCAGAGATTACAAGCTATGCGCACATGGGCTGTACCTGTCATTATCAGCATTGCTCACACACTTCTTAACATATTATTAGATTAGGCATAAAATAGCTAGAACTGCTGCACTGCTAATATATATTTGAGGCTAAATTCAGTAATTTCCCGAAAAAAAATTTCCATTGAATAAAATAAAAGTTTTTCGAAATCGGCCTTAAAAAGGGTTTGTTTATGAAAGAAAAATCTCATCAACACTACTAAATCCACTCCAATGCCAGTTCGCACACTTTAAATAAGTATAATCCTAGTGACACATACCGGGTTTTTTCGAAAATAAGCCAACGAGAGCTTATTTTAGGTTTACCTTTCCGTAAATAAGCCCAAGGCATAGAACCGATAAATGAATTGATAGAGCATCGTTTTATTAAACTGATTTGGCCCACCCAGCCGCAACATAATCTTTGTTATTATTATTATATTATTATTATTATTTTCACATTTAGAACGCAACAAGCTCTGCTTTAAGAAAGAAACCACGCAACCAGGAAGTCCGACTATCCATAAAACAAATTCAAGCGTCAGCTAAGTAGATGGAAAAGTCTCTAACAGCGTTTTCCAGTTTCTCAATCGCTCGCCGGAGTCGTTGTTTCCGCTTGATTTGCTGGTATCGGTGCCAAAACGACTTCACGAACACCGAATCCATTCGCTTTCCCAGAGTCGGCAGCTGCCGGTACACCTGAACCACAGATTTGTAACAACGTGCACTGTTGGGAGCGGGATCAAGTACTAAAAACCGCCCAAGCTAAGAAACGCAACACCATTTTTTTAGCGTCTGAAACTGGAAAAAAAGTTCAGAATATGCATCCGATCCGATCCGATGTGCGGGGGGGGCCTTACGGCCTGCGATCAGACTCGAGGTCCATTTCGCTTCCCCGTGATTCGTCATCTCGGACGTTGCCCTTCTTTCACTGCCAGCCACTCCTAGCCATGCTGCTGGGTGCCGGTCACCAGGAGGGCGGCCGGCGTGTCGATGCCGTGATGCTGACAGCTCCCGACGGCCGCCGGTGCCCCATATGCCAGAGGGCTCCCGGCATAGTTGGTTTCTCAGACAGCTTCTGACATCGTAGATCTTCTTCCCAACGCGGAATGCTTTGTGGAGCGGCTTCGGTGCAACGGCAGATCCAGTCGGTTCCCATTTTACCTACTCGCTGTAACCAGTTTTCGGTGGCCTGGGTGGAGCGTTGTGCCGACGACCAACTCTTTACTTGCCGCGCCGAGAGGATGAACCACTACAACCACTAGGGATGCAGGGGCCGCCGTGACTCAGAGGCAGCGAGCTACCCACTGAGCCAACGACGCGGCCCAGAATATGCATAAAAATTACAAAGAGGTTCAGAATATGCATAAAAATTACAAAGAGGTTCAGAATATGCATAAAAATTACAAAGAGGTTCAGAATATGCATAAAAATTACAAAGAGGTAAATTGATGGAGAGATCAAAACAGTGAATGCAAAATGCAATGCTATTTGCACGGTTACAATCATACCCGGGATGGATATTTTCCGAAAATACCTTCGGCCTGTTTTTTCCAAAATCGCGGAAACAAACTCTAGCTCAAGTTCTGTGTATCCTGGCATAATTTTATGATTCCTAATGCTTTCTAGCCCCTACCTCCTGAGTCTTTGCGGAGCGGGATATACACGTGTTACGCACATATAAACCAATAAACAAGCATGAAACAGTGTTTGACAGGCCTCATTAATAAAAGCTTTATGCAGCTGTTTGCCTGTTTGTTTTATCATGCCAATTTGGGTCTTTTCTGTTGTTTTTCTAACAGTTTTGAGCTACTCTGGCCTGTTATAGATCACAAAAGTCAATTTTTCTTTTTGAAAATTTCTGAAATTGAAATAAGGCTATTTTTCGTTTGAGTTTTTCTGCGCAATTTATGCTTTATTTTCAACTTTTTTGAAATATAGGAAAAAGCACCGGAAAAAACACACCTCACACCCCTGAATCATGCAGTACATGTAACAGGGGGTCCAGGGGTATACCTTCAACCCAACCCAACAACCCAGACCCGCCCCCAGACCGTTTTCCTCTTTTCCGATCCCCTTTCGACTTTCCTAGCAAGTATTTTTTTCGCAACGTTTCGCGATTTTTTATAATTTCAGTGTAGAACAACACTTTTCAGCTGCATTTGAGCCCAAATTAGCTGTTTTTAGCCCATATTGCAATTTTTTGCGATTTCTGAGCGTTTTCTAGTACCCAACCTTTTCCTCTAGAATTTGGGCTCAGACCCCTCCGGCCGGCGCCAGACTTCCAACCCCCTTCGGCGGATGAGCTATTTCATGTATATGATCACAATAATTTATTTCATGTATATGAATATTTCATGTATATGATCACTATTACAAACGGCATTGAACGATTGCATTTACCCTTGCTCTATTACCGAAAATTAAGTTTCCATGAATAAGGCCATGGCTTATTTTCTGTTTCACCGTGGAGGGTAAAATAATGCCAAAAGCCCATATTGGCTTATCTGTGGAAATATTCGGTACCGGGTTTTTCCGTAAAACGCCCGGGCGATTATTTGGTTTTGGTACTTTTCACGGATTCAGTTCTAATCTGAATAAACGCCCATGGGCGGTTAATTGGAAAATACGTAAATACATGTATGACGCAAATAAGAATGGAAAGTTTATCTAACAAGAGACAAAGTACGTAAGGTATGACTTGTTTCTACGCTTCTCTAGCGATTCTAACAAGGTGCAGCCTTAATAACAACCACTTACAACAGCCGACACATTGAAACTTACTGTTTAGCAAAGTTGGCAAACTGTATTTAAAGACAGCTATAGCTGTATAGGAGTTTGAATTTGTGGTAAATACAATTTAGGACAATTAGACCTATTTCTTTTGCAAATTTTAAATAGTAGTCGTGGTGTAGTAGTCTCTGAAAACCACCAAAAATAATTTGTAGTCTTAGGTAGTAGTCTCAAAATTGCTCGATTTTGAATATGTAGTCGTAGTTAGTAGTCAATTTGTAGTCAGCAAAATTTTGAATAAAATGGCCTAAATTTTTAAGGTAAAACAAGAAGTTTGAAAGTGTAAAATAGCAAAAAAAGACCAGGGAGTGGTGAATTTTTTAAAGATAGCAACTATTTCTGATCGGTGTGATGCCAAAAATGCGTGATATTTTCGCTACGAAAGTTTTAAATTTAGGATTAGGTTCAGAATACACGGTTTTTTGTTTATAGCTCCAAAATACATAGTTTCGTTAATATCGTTAATATTCTAGCTACTATAAACTCTATATTTTGTTTACCAAAAACAAACAAATAGGTATGCACTTTGCTTTTTTACAAATTTTGTTGAAAAAAAATTGAATAAATATTTCAAAATATAACAGAAAAAAGTTCTCAAAACCAGTGAAAAAGCTCTGTTAAGAGAAACCCAAAGATAAAATTGCACCACTTCCGTTTCTAAATGGCTAATGTGCATGATTTGACCAAACAAATTCCAGAATTTGCTGACTACTAATTCACAAATTCAAAAGGTATTTTGTAGTCAATTTGTAGTCACTAAATCTGAATATGTAGTCGTAGTCAATTTGTAGTCTTGATGACGTCATAAACGCCCAAAAATTAGTAGTTAGTGGTTAGTAGTTAGTAGTCACTACAAAATAGGTCTAAGGACAATGCAAAGTCAGTACTCCAATTCACTTGAGTAGAGATTGCTCTCCTCCACTGCTGCGCTCGATCAAAATCTCATTCGCCTCTAATGCATCCTTTTCTTAAAGATCACCGAAAACAGCGTCCATTGATTGCCGTGCACGTTAACTAACCACTATATTACTATTTTTATCAACAAAAACACGCAGAAAGCCGCCTCTGCTTGCTTCGGTCGAAAAAAAACGCGCGCAGTGAGTTTTTTATCGCAATCAAACCTTAACTCGGCTTGCGGCCATAATCTTTTATCTGAATAGACGCCCATGGGCGTCTATTCGGAAAGGATCTCCAATTAAACGCCCAGGGGGCGTTTATTTGCGGGGGCGTTTATACGGAAAACCCGGTACTTTGTGCAATTCAATTTAGGTCTGGTATCTGTGTCGGTCGTAGCGTGGAAATAGGAAACCAAGTGCATCTAATCTCCACTCAGAATAGCAGTTTCAATCGATACAGTCGATGTTTGCTTTACTATTATTACTTACACTTACATACTTCTGCCAACGTTTCAACAGCGTTTTCTTCGACAGCGGCCGAACTAGAGAAGTAGAGACAAAGCAGAAAGATGAACAGCATCATTTCTCGCGTTCAGCCTAGGCTTTGTGCCGGCCGTTGGAGTTTAGAGCTAATGGAAAGGGACGCATTTGTTAAATTGCTCTCCACACTATGAATCAGTAATGAGAAGGATGTTCTATTTAATTAGTGCTCTATGTGACGAGCCGACCCCTCTCTAATAAATATTTTGTACCTAATTGGCCTCTCAGCTATGCACCTGCACGCCTACGTCTGTAATTAAAATAAATTTGCTGAAGAGAATAGATTTTCAGCGTCACTAGAGTCAATCAATTTGTTTCTTTTCAGCTAAAGAAAGACTTATTGTTTCGCAACCGGTAGAATACGTAGGTAGGTCAATGTTTTCCGGTCTGAATAACAAGAGTGAATACGCTTGCTCAAGTTATTGTGTATTACATACGCAAATGCGTACACGCAGTTTAAAAGAGATTTTTTACACAGCAAGCAAGGTGTGGTTGAACCATAGACTGCCATGTATGCTATGCTCCAGGATAGGAAAAGGACGGTCAAGGTGCATTTGATAGAGGGTTTTTACATACAGAAAGGCTTCCCAGCCAGGGTGGTTGTAGGGATTTATTCTATTGATTGCGCAGTATCGTAACAAGATAACTTGATAGTACTGTATGTACTGCACTTTTCTCCGGGGGGGGGGGGTAAACCGAAAAACGACGTCGCCTTAGGGGGAGGGGTCTCCGTGAAACGACGCAAGGCGATTTTGGGGGAGCGGGGTCCGAAAAATCAGGACTTCGAACGACGTCCTTTATGGCGGACGGCCCCTAGGTAAGGCTAAAGTACAATTTTATAGAAGCAAAATTTACCAGTTTACCAGCTGAAGAGCATAAAATAACAGAATAGACTTATAAATCATTTACCAGATATTTCGAAAATAAACTCCCAAAAAGAAGTCTGGGTTTGTTTTAGGTTTATCTTTTCGAAAATAAGCCCTTGATTTCAACATTTTTTGTGTCTGTATTGTATGGCGTAAATTGACATTTTTGATATGTAAAAATTTGTAAAACAAGGAAACTCTCGAGAGAAACAAGGTACTGGAGTTTTCCACCTATAAGACCCCTCCGGTTAAAAGACCCGGGTCTTATGACTGGGTTTCTTTCCCGAATATAAGACCCGGGTCTTACAACTGGGTTTCTTTCCCGATTATAAGACCCCGGTCTTATAGCAGCTGCTCAAAAGCAGGGTCTGTGGGGGGCATTTTCAGTTATAAGACCCGGCTCTAAGCTCAGAATGGTGTGTTTTCGTGTATATTTTTACAAGATAACTAATGAATATGGAGTTTTTTAACTCAGGTCGTTCAAAAATCGTTCTATAACCTGCGTAATTTTGGAAAAATTCTTGATTTAATAGGTTTAGATAGCTGCTGTAAGTATATTGGAGCTTCTAAGTTGCCTAAGTTTTCAAAACTTGTTTAAAACCGAGCTATTCAGACTTAAACGTACTGTTGTTAAATACCAGATTTTTCAAATGCGTATGCGTATAGGCAGAAGAAAAACAGAAACTCAAGAACGGCGATTTTGCTAAAGCTTGCCAGTGATATGCGTTTTCAACAACTCATTTCATAAGCGTATCAAGTACAATGAAAGAATGTAATGAAAACAATTGATAAACATCATGAAGCAAATCTACATGCTTAAACCATAAATCGGTTAGACACTCCAATCAAGTGTTACATGCCCGACAAGGGACAAAAATTATTTTACAACCTTCAACAACATATTGTAACTCTATCGCGAAAAAGGAAAATTTACACAGATTACATAGAACGCATCACAAAAGCAACAACTGCTTGATTATTAATATAAACGGGTATAGAAAGAAAAGCTTTCAATGACAGGCTGTACAAAATGCATATTAATGGCCAAGTTACAAGTCTGGCTAAAGGCCAAATAGCTAAAGAAGGAGCAGTTAGCATGTGTGTGACATGCAATGGCACAGGCGCTGACATCATGCGTGGTCAGATTGGCCGCCGTACCTTCCTTCCTGCTGAGAATGTGTTCAGCTATCTTCAGAAACCTTGATCGGTGCTCTGTAAAACAACTGTACGTGTCAGATCGCCGATTTGGGCGTGTAAATCATTTACTACCCAGTCGGCTCTTTGTCGTGTCGTTTAGTTTGCAGAAACAAAACGAGCCATTGCACTGGTAGACCGCGAAAGATGGACACTTCGGCTCTAAACCGATAAGTGTCAAGTCAAGTTATATTCGCAGAACCGCATAATCACAGGGCGCGGTCGGTCGGTCGGTCGGTTGGTCGGTCGGTCGGTCGGTCGGTCGGTCGGTCGGTCGGTCGGTCGGTCGGTCGGTCGGTCGGTCGGTCGGTCGGTCGGTCGGTCGGTCGGTCGGTCGGTCGGTCGGTCGGTCGGTCGGTCGGTCGGTCGGTCGGTCGGTCGGTCGGTCGGTCGGTCGGTCGGTCGGTCGGTCGGTCGGTCGGTCGGTCGGTCGGTCGGTCGGTCGGGCTGGTAGTGAGATTTAATAGACTGTCTTACTTATAAAATCAGTGCAGTTGACGCCAAAATAGCCGTACGTACAGTTGCAGGTGTAGTCGCTAGCAGGGTCTTCGCCATTCACGCAAGCAGCTCCATGCTTGCATGGGGCCTCTCTCTCACAAACATCTACAACAAAGTAACCTTGATATGCTGTTATTACCTCACCTGTGATTTATGTACATCTGAAGGAACAATTGTGGCCAGCCCATCCATGCGCACAGTGACAACTGTACCGTCTGTATGAGTAAGGATGATCAACGCAAGTGCCGTTGTTCATGCATGGGTTACCCTCCTGACAAACTTGTTCAAATGTAAAGTGGAAGTCATCTAGAAAGAACGTCTATCAGCTTGTCTGCCGGATTTTTATGTATTGTGCGTACACTTGATTTCACAGAACGGATAAAGACCGTAGCTGCAGGGGTAGGTTAGAAACTGCTGTGCAGACGGTAGGAATCTGATGCACTCAGAAGTGATTTGGCCACTTTTACTGATCAGTGCTTCTAGTTGAGCTTTGGCGAAGCTGTCATTGCTCAGTGACTCGTTCTGGTTCCCATCCATAATCCATTCAAAATCGTCGCTTGAATTTGTGGGAACTTGCTTAGCACGTAAACCTGCAACCGGCAGGCACAGGCAGTCAAACTCTAGCATTCGGGTTTTTCCTTGAACACAACGCTGGCCACAAAACTCTGAAAGAAAACCTACCAATCCAGCTGGAACGTCCGATGCCGTACAACTGATTAGTGTAATGAGTGGTGGTAGAATGAATCAAACGCAGTAGATGGCTCTTGTAGCTCGGTCCAAACTGATCTGTGCTTATGTTGATACACTTTTTATGGGCGTCATGCCAGGCTAAGTTGGTTTGCAGAAGTAGAATGCAAGACTCCGTTTTGGATGCGTGTCTACCGCCCAACTGCCAGCATTTAGAGGCCAGATTATGCTGAGCGCACAGATTGAAGCCCAGGTGAAACACTTCCCCTTCTGGACATTCAAGTATTATGGCTTCTCCTACAACGGCCTGTACAGCTAGGTGATATGTAGCAAAGTGAGTACCTCCTGAGCAGTTGTAGAGATGTCTCGAGTAGGATCCAATCCCGTACAGTCCATCGGGCTTCCCGGTACAGTTTACACCACACAGCGTGTCATTGTGTGCACCATGGGGACAGAAGCATACAGCTGAAGAGTAGGAGTCAGGCACACAGACCTTGGGAGGTGTGCAGGGATTTGACGTCTGGCAATAATCGTCTAAACGTACATATATTTACATCTTAAGTAGAGAAGACAGAACATAAAAAGAAACATACAGAAATACTGACAAGACAATGGGTAATAGTTGGCACAGGGTCTGGAATAGAGTTTGTTGTGATAGGCGGTGTTATGTATGGCACAGCGTTCCATCGGGTTTGTGAAATAATGGTTCGAAAATAAGTGCTCCACCTCCACATAGGTCAGAGGTCGATTGGCATTGTCGTTTTCTATGTCCAAACACCACTGGTAGTCCTCAAGTGCCGTTGAGTTTCCACCTGGCTTAGATTGCAGTCCTGAAACTTGTTTGATTTCATTCTATCCATTACAGGGAATACCATAATTGTGTTGGCACGAGAACTGACACATGATAGATGGATTGTAACCTTGTAACAAACACGATCAAAGCTGGTATCAATGGACTGCTTTCGATCTCCTGATAATTAATATTTTACACTCCAACAACCAATTAGTGCACGCCCACCCCAGATTACGCGTTTTCGGCCTGTGGTCAGGGCTACTGTTGTTTGGTATTGGGTTTTCCGTTTGTGTACAGTTGTTTTGGTTGTATTGTCTGAGGTGTAATATTAAAATATTATTGCCATTACTCTAGCAATAGGATTATTTCACGGGGATAGGAAAATGTAACAGGCCCATAACCGTTAAAAAATCCTATATAGGAAATTTTAAAGTTAAAAAATCCTATGTAGGAAATTTTAACGGTTTAACGATAGGATTATTTAATACAACAGGCATACACATATACCTTCGAATGTGTATGGTAATTTGTGTATTCACATTCAGCAAAACAATGTGTATTTTTGTGTATATTTGTGTATGTGTATTGTATTGAAAATTTAAATTTTTTGGTAGATTTTCAGTCAGAAATGCTAAAAAATCAAACCTTTCAATGTTTGCTGCTTGAAACCTTGGATAGCTTTGAAATCGACTTACTTAGGCCATTTGAAGGCTGTATTAGGATATCTACTGTTTATTACTGCAGCAAAAACATCGAAATTTTACGTTTCTGTTCGAAATTTTATTGACTTTTGTTCATCAAATACACATACACAAAAATACACATTTAGAGTAGTGTTTTTGTATGGTAATGTGTATCTGAATTTTCAATGTGTATGTGTATGTGTATGTGTATACACATTGAAAAAACAATGTGTATTTTTGTGTATGGTAAATGTGTATCTGTATACACAAACAACAGTAGTCAGGGCTTGTAAATCGGGGCGCACCCAAATTGTATATCTTTAATAAAGAGAACCAAATGTGGTCTCTTAGAGATGGTAATGTCCCAATCAGTACTACGCATTGGGGACAACCTCAATATCGACAAATATCCGATACCAGATTTACACTCTCATTCACGAAAACGATTGTCTAATACAGTCAGGCACTTAACACCGTTTATGGTACCAGTACCTAGGGTAGTGGTACCATATATGATACCACCACAGGCCCGAACGTGGGGGTACCATAAACGGCGTTAACCCTTTGTTACACAACTGCTCCTACAGGAAGGGTCTTCTTCTCGAAACGGCCGCCTGAAATTTGTCCAAGCCATGAAATCCGATCCCGATCGTTGGGATCGGAATTGAGCCAATTTCGATTGTTGATATCGGCTTTCCGATAGTTGTGCGGCGTTCCGATAACGGAACGCTCTTTGGCCACGCGGGCGTTTACCCCCGTGGCCAAACGGAAAACGCGGCAATATGTTAAGATTTGAAGTGGCGCAATAGTCCAGGCCAGTAGGCCTCAAGTCACATGCAACTAACGGCACTGTTTAGTGAACGGAAGCAAACTTTCTCACTGTTACTCGGCAGCACAGACTTAACGCAACAGGTTGCATTCGACCTACTTGCCTCCTTGCCGTGTTGCTATGTATTTACGTATAGCGCGCGGCGCGGCAGGGAGCCGGCCGGGCCTGGCCTCAGCACACGCTGTGGCCGGCCAGTTTAGTGTGGTTGTACCGTGAGCCATATCTCTGTATCGTTGTCGTTGTTGTTGTTGTTAGTCACTAGCTAGAGATATACACCAAACCAAAGCCTTACCAACGCACCACCAGGGTAGCATCTGGCTGGTCAGACAAAGCCAGGCTGGAGCCCTAACTTCACGAAGACGCACTAATTGGAGACGTTGTTTTGGTTCTCTGCGTGATTTGTGTGATGCTATGTCCGCCTTGCCCTGCTAACAGGTATTGCGCTGACGTGTCGCTGGGTTTTTCCGGAAGGCGCCTTTTTCAGAACCCAAATAGGGTTTTGGGACCAAATCCAAAGTAGGTTTTGGCGGCCTGTTTGGGATTCTGCGGAAAAATGGCATTTGAAACCGCATCTGGACAGAAAAAAACCGCTAAAAACTCTGTTTCTGCATTAAAAATACCTTAAACACCGATTTCCCTTTGAAGAAAATTGCCTTAAAAACGCAATATTTACTATGTGTGTCACGGCGGCCCCGGCACCCGTGGAAGCGGTGTGTTTGTGGGTTCGAAACCTGTCGAGGCGATGGGAAGTAGTGGACACAAAGCCCAACCCAGGCCGTCGAAAGTCAGCAATGGCAAGTAGATAAATGGGGACCTAACCTTAGCTGTCTTGCACACACCGACAGCAAAAGGGGAGGGTTGTTGTTAAAAGGAGGCTGCCGGACCTTCTGTCTCTTCCTGCTCTATAGCAGTTGGCTACTCCTAGTCCGAAAGGACAAAAAGTTACAACAACAACAACTATGAAATAATATTACTAAGTGCTAAGAAAACCGGTTTGTCAGTCAAACAATGCATTAATTACGAAAGTTAGCGTTAAAATTTTGTTTCAAATGCGTTTTGAAGCTGAAAAATAGCCCAGAAGCCATGCTTTTGATTCGGAAGCATTGGCTATTGGCTAGGTTTGGCAGCTTCAGTAACCAAAGTCTGGCTAGCAAAACAACAAGTTCAGCACAAAAATGGCCTTGTTCATGCTTATAGCAAAGATATCAACTCTTTAAATGCTAATTTGTAGAACATTTGTCGCGATCTGAAGAAACTTCAAATCATGTTGCATTTGGCACGACCCAGGTTTTGAGCTGTTTCATCAGGAATTGAGTATTGGTTTTAGCAAATTTATGTTTAATTCATATAAAATAACAAATTTGTATGAAATAAAATTTCCGAATTTGGGTACCAAGCAAATTAGTAAGTTGTTTTCTTCTGAAGGCTGAGTAAGCAATTTAATAGTTTTTTTCAATTTCAAAACAAATTTACTCGGAAACACTACTTTTGAAACGCTTTTGAAACTGGATTAGGCGTTTGCGCTGCTGATATTTAAGAGAAAGCGGTGTTTCTAGAAGCCCATTTAATAATGTTTGGATCCATCTCTGGATGGCTGGGCGAGGATTGGTGGGCGGAACAGACATTTACTTACGCTCCCTAAGCAAAATGCAAGCAAATCCAAGCACGCAACACAATTACGCGTTGGGGGCAAACACCAGAGAGGCCGGCCCCAATAATGTTCCAATAGTGGACCGATACCAAAATCGGGGAAGGGTTTTGTCCATTTTTTGGACTGCACGCCAAACAAGTATTCGTTCCGATAAATTATCGAAATTCCGATAGTGGACGGCGGATTTCCGATACAAATTTCTGGGCGGTGTGTAACAAAAGGTTAAGTGCCTGACTGTAATAGCTTACCAATCCACATGCTGTCCGGATTATGGTGCTCGCTCACATCTGTGTCTATTTCCGATTCCTCCGTACTTTGCAGCACCGACAATCTTCCGGCAATATGGCTGATGGAAAAGAGCCCGGAGGCGTTTCGTTTGCACTGCTGGAATCCGTTTATCCAACTGACGGAGGTGAGCACTCTGAGAATGCAGGACTGCGATTCAGATCCAAACTTGCCGCCCACTTTTTTGCACTCGCAAGCCAAGGCAGTAGTGCCACAGCGTTTGTGGAACGGATCGAACACTTGCTTTTCAGCACATTTGTGAAGGGTGGCACTGGCTGAAAGTGAACAAATAATTGAGCTGCAACATCATTCAGTTCAGTGTTACCATTTTCACATGAATAGTAATGAGCAGTGCAGTCTCCCACTGCATACAAGCCATCAGTTTTGTGCTGACAAGAAACTCCACAGCTATTGTCATTGATCGAACCAGCTGGACAAAAACAATCGGCCTCCTTTCCTGTCACTCCATAGCATATCTTTGGAGCGCTACACTGTTTTTCAGTTGAGCACTGGTCGTCTGCAAGTTAAGTTACTGACCAAAGTGCAGACAGCACCGTACTGTTGGGTGGGTATGGCATTTTTGGCAATGAGTTCGGTATGGGTGGGTATTCCGGTAATACCGATATTCGGTATTTATTCGGTATTTGCTGAAAATGTTTTACAAAGTAAAAACACTGAATTTCCCATTAACAACGCCATGGATTTAGTCATTTCCAAAATCAGAGGCTAGGAAATTCATCAAAAGCAATGGGATTTACAGTTTGCAGGAACTTTTAAAATTATTTTTTAGTTTTACTAGAGTGAAAATCGTTTCTATAAATAGTTTTGGCTAAGAGAAATGCTTCCATTGTACTGTAGTTTTAAGGCCTGCTAGTGTATAATATGGAGATCTTAACGAGCAATGAGAAAAAAGTTGAAAAAAGCATAAATTATGCAGAAGAACTCAAGCGAAAAATAGCTAACTTTTGTCATTTTTCTATTAAAAAATGAACTTTTGCGATGTATAATAGGTCATAGTGACTCAAAGCTGTTAGAAAAACAACAGAAAAGACCAAATTTGGCATGATAAAACGATAAAACAAAAATGCAAACTGTTGTAAGAAAATTTGCATACAGCGTTTATGATGGAGCCTGTCAGTCACTGTTACATGCCTGTTTCGTGATTAATATCTATGTAACACGTGTATTTCTGGTCTTAAAAGACTGAGGAAGGCCCTAGAAAGCGTTAGGAATCATAAAACCAGACTAGGACACTCAGAACTTGGGCTGGAGTTTTTTCCGCGATTTAGGAAAAAACCGAAAAAATCCTGAAAAAAAAACAGGACGAGGTCTTTTCGGAAAAATATCCATCCCTGCTTGATTGCTTACAGTATATTTGGCAAATGCCCTGAAGCATTCGTCCACACGAATAGTCTACCCACATATTGTATTTGCTGGCTGCATAGTAAATACAGTCTTGGTGTCCATCACTTATGCGTTTTGTGTAGACAAAGCTGAGATTGCCAACGTTTGGACCGAGGATAGCATTTCGGTTATCGGGATCAAGCCACCAATCATACTCTTCATAGCTGGTGGAGTTCATGCGAAACGCTGGCTTACTCCGTCCACCTGAAAGTCACCAAATATCACAACAACACTGTTTTTTCATATCGGAGACATGGTACAGTATAAAGATAGCATTTATGTACCTCCATGTACAGGGTCCGTCAAAAATAGCAAGCCTGCAGATTTTTCTCTGTAGCAACCGTAAATCTCTACCGATTTGAATGAAGCATATTTAAATGAAAGATAAATAAATTCTTAAAAGATTGCTGAAATTTTTATTAATGCACTCTGCTTAGTTCCTGAGATATTCGCTCTCAAAGTGAAAACAGTGATTTTGGCGATGAACAAGAGAGATATTTTTATTATTCCGTTGCACGTCATAATAAAACGGATTCCTACTACTGCTGAGGGCTATTGGAGGCTTTACCGGTGACATACACTCTTGTTTTACGTCACAAGGAAAGTCTCGTTAGCCCTCAGCAGTAGGAATCTGTTTTATTGTGAAGTGCAATGGAATCGCTCTTTTCACCGCCAAAATCTGTTTCGACTTTGAGGACAAATATCTCAGGAACTAAGCCGAATATATTGATAAAAATTTTACCCACCTTATAAGAATGTCTCAAACTGTCATAAAAAAGCAAATATCTGCTGGGTTCTTTTTAACCACTCTTGCTCATTGCCAAAATCTCTGTTTTGAATTTGAGGGAAAATATCTACAGAACTAAGCAGAGTATCTTAATTAACAATACATCAATCTTTCAAGAATAAAATTATCTTTCAGTTAAAAAGGGTTTCATTCAAATCAGTTTAGAGTAGCGGTTGCTACAGTCTTTTTACAGAGCCTGTATCTATAAATGGTCTTGCCTATAAAGAAGCTGCTGGCTGATGCTTGATCTACAACCATTGCTGCTTGGTTGCTTGAATCAGTAGAAGCTAGTCTTCCAATATAGCCGTCACCAAAGTTATCTGCCATTTTCTGACACTCTTCATAGTTATGGTACCAGTTCCGAGCGGTCCATTGTCTTGCAAAGCAACTGTATGTTTCGGATGAAAAGGAGCCAGCCAGTTGCCAGCACTGGCAGGCAATTGCTGTGTTGTTTGTGCAGGCTGCTTTGATAGGGTCAAAGGTCAATCCTACTGGGCAGGTTCGCAAGTTTGCAGTGCCTGCAAGCAACTGGCTAGCACAATATGTAGTTGGTCAAATAGATATGCACCTGAACTGCACTCGTAGTAGTGTTTGGTGCAGTGACCAACAGCATGGGGCCCATCTGACTTGCCTGCACAACTGACCCCGCAATCTGAACTATTCAATGCACCAGCCGGACATACACATCGATGGCTGGGGATGTCGGGCTCACACTCCTTGGGAGGTTGGCATGAGTTTTGCGCACATGTGTCATCTAAATAAACAGTGCAGTACTATCTAAAAAAATTTGGTGTGACTTACAGAAATATTGGCACATTGTCCTGTCAGTTTGTCCGCAAGGAGCATTCACCAGACGGTTGTCCACATAGGAGCGGGTAACTCCACAGTCATAGAATGTATGATTGTGCAATAAGGGCGCCAAGGCCATGAACGACGTGTCCCCTGTACTGTATGCAGAATTGGGGTTGTTGCGGTTTGGCCACCACGCGAACTTTTCTTTCAACTTTGGCATGTATCCGTTTTGAACAATTCTCATTCCTCAATCATTAGGATGCATGCAAATTGTGCTTCCGGTACTTACCTATTCTGTACCAGTAGCTGTTTCCCAAGTCCAAAAAAGCAGTGAGTAGTTCATAGTTGGTGATCAGAATGGGTCTGGCGGCAATTCTATCAAACTGCCCGAAATAGGTGAGATCCGATTTGGCACGCTCCGAGCAGAGAGCATAGGAGTCGAACCAGTTTTTTGATTCATCCACTACCAGACAAGAACGTGTACTGCTCACCACCTTGCCACCTAATTCTTCACATCTGCACAGCATCGAACTCTCACTGCAGCTTCTGTTGAAAATGTCAAATTTCAACTCATCTGGACAGTGTTCAAGGGTTGCACTGCCTGCAGAGGAAGTCCAAGCTGCTTACGTGAGACATGATGTCAGTTACCTGCTGCACAACTAAAATATGAATCGGAACAATAGGCCAGTTCATAGTTTCCATCTGCTTTTCCACTGCAGTCCATGCCACAGTTGGCGTCATCAAAGAGAGAGCCCTCTGGACACACACACTCGGTTTTGCCTGTATCGGAGGCAATGCACTGCTTCGGAACTTGACATGTCTCATTTGTGCAGGAATCGACTGAAATTGATTGACAGCCCTGATTTGTTCTGCTCAAGCTTCAGCTTACCAAGCATGTCACAAACTCCATATCGGTGGTATGCACAATGTTGGTTGTACCAGTGGTTATAATGTCCAGCTGCATGTTCTATGCAATCGCGGTCCCTACTGTTCAAAATTATAGATGACAGCAAGTTGGGCTTAGTTGTCACAGCAACCGATGCCAAACTATTGGTGGGATGTCGCCACCAATTGTATTTTTGCTCAATGCGTGAAACATTCAAGCCAGGCTTCACTGCTCTCAGACCTGAGTTACGCAAAGGTGAGCAGACAATAAAGATATGCAATTTTTACCTATGAATACACAATGGTGGCAAGTAGAGCCATATGAGTGGTAGGGAATCACGTCCAGAACTGCCTCAGCTGCCTCGTCATTGGTCACATGAGAAAGTCGGCCAATCACATTATTTATGCCAAAACCAGCAGCATCTGCTTGGCAATTTTTGAAGTTGGTCACCCAGTTTCCGTGCTTCTTGGAGCGCACCATACAACTGCCACTAGAAATCACGTATTTTCCGTTCAGTTCAATACATTTGCATGGCAATGAGGTTGGCTTGCAAGTGTTATCAAAGATATCGAAAACTTGGCTAGCTGGGCATTCACTGATGACGAGCGAACCTGAAAGCTTTGCAGCTAAGTATGGGTTGGATTCAACGATGCATACCACTGGTGCAGTTGTAATAATACTTGCTGCATACTCCCACAGAGTACACGCCATCAGACCTTCCAGTACAGTCTACTCCACAGTTGTCATCGTTTGGCGCTCCAGCTGGACAAAAGCATCTGGTTTCCAAGTTGCTCTCAGCATAGCAGACTTTAGGAGGCACACAAGGGTTTAGCATTTCACAACCGTTGTCTAGAAACTTGAATAATGTAAAGGAGGAAAGCACATTGAAATGCCACGTACACATAACTTCGCAAGCAGCCCACAGTGGTAAACCACATCTGTGGTTTATCCAATCGTGTTTGTTAAAAGCTTCAAAATACATGCAATCATGTCCAGGCTCTGAGGTCATTCTATTCGTGGGAACAAAGGAAATATCAGTCAAATTTGTCACAGCGTTCCTGTTGTGCACATCGTACCACCAGCCAAAGTCGTCCAGTGAACTAGCATTAATCTGCTTACTGCGCAAACCTGCAGCAAAATATGTAGTTCAGTGCAAATCAAAGAAAGTCAAGAAAACACCAATCCAGGCACGATGGTAATCGTAAGGCCACCAGTGCCTCCGATATCTGCTGGCATCTGTCACTGCCAGCGCCATATCAGCTGTCTTCACATGAGCCAGCCTGCCGACCAGGCCAGTGATACCGTAGTCAGCAGCATGACTGACACATCTGTTGTAGACTATGAACCAACTGTGCCTCGTGTGAACTCGGTAGCGGTCAACACATGACTGTGTTGATGCAACATATCGATAGCCAAGCTGCAGACACTTGCATTGGAGAGCTGTCGGTTTGCACTCCTTGTGAAATGGATCGAAGACCAGATTGCTTGGACACTGCTGCATGATGGGTTCAGCTGCAACTTAGACAGTCAGTAATTGCCTGACAGATATTACCAGCTTATTGTAAACTTCTTGATGGATGGACGGATTGTCCAGATGGGGGCGTCGTAGCCCCTGCAGGAGGCCACACTGCGGGCCGATCCTGCCTTCTTTCGCACACATGCTTGGTGTCAGTCTGTGCGGATCTCATTGGTACCTGTCCCCGTTTCCATATGTCCCAACACATGTGTGGTTGTTATTCTAGCTTTAGGTGCTTAGGCAGCTCCTATCGGTTCCCATTTCCCCACTCGCTGTCACCAGCTTTAGGTGGCCTGTGTTAGGCTTTGTGCCGATGACCAACACTTTGCGGCAAGAAACTTGCCCCCCCAGAGTGGATGAACGCACGATCGCGTGTACAGTGGCGTTGCACGTGCCGGCGTAGCTTCTTGATACAGATGCGAGAGCCAGTCTTATCTAGTAATAGAGCAGAATAGCATTAATTGCACGATAACCCCTTGTGCCAGCACATCTGCTCAATTGGTTAGGATACGCATGTGCACATGTTCACCCCCTTGGCCCAGTGAGTCTCAGTGTGGTGCACTTTTTATCTAGGTAACTAGGTAACTAGGTATACCTAGTATTACCTAGTTAATATTCGAGAAAAGTACCTAGATTTACTTTACCTAGTTGCTGGTTACGCTATTTTACCTAGTTTTACTTTACCTAGTTTTAAATCCACATAACTAGGTACTTCTAGGTAGAACAGGTTTACCTAGTTTGATATTTTCAGTTTTACGTGGCTTTTTCAGTCAGCAAACCTTCAAATTTCCGGCTTTTCCCACAATTACAGTGGCCGAGAGAATGAATTACTGACTTATTTGATCAATAAAATACAAATATCTACTTGAAATGTATCAAATTTCGTAAATTTTAACTCAACTAACTTCATCATTGTTCTATTGAACCAAAAATAATATTTTGACTTGATTTCGAGCATTTTAGGTTTACCTAGTATTACCTAGTTTTTCTGGGCTTTACCTAGTATTACTTTACCTAGTTTCTTAGCTGAGAACTTTACCTAGTATTACTTTACCTAGTTTTTTAGGTGACAACTTTACCTAGTATTACTTTACCTAGTTTCAAATTTTAAAAATGCACCACACTGGTGAGTCTGTCACAAGTAGGAGTCGATGGCCCAAAGCACAATCTGCTCTCTTAGCAGACTGATCTCCCACCCCTGGAGCAAGCTAGATGATGCATTCTGATCCAAGCATGCTTGAAGCTAGTGGTTGGGCCCTGAAGGAAGGTTAGTTAGGATACGCATGTGTTCATGTTCATCTGACTGCACATGTTCACCTCCTTGGCGCAGTGAGTCTGTCACAAATAAGAGGTGATCGCCCAAACACAATCTGCTCTTTTAGGGGACTGACCACCCACCCCTGGGGCAAACTAGACGATGCATTCTGATCCAAGCATGCTTGAAGATTGGTTGGGCCGTGAAAGAAGGGCAATACCATACACTCGGCATACAAATGAGGAGGAAGGCCTGATCGCAGAACTGTATTCTCAATCACATCATCGTATTGTATGGAGGTATATGGAGAAATCCTAACTCCGTTGACTCACCATTGTCACACTGATAGTAATACTCTGAACAGGCTGCTAATGCATAGGAACCATTCTGTTTCCCAGTGCACTCCACACCACAGTTGACATCATTCAGTGAACCTTCTGGGCAGACACAGTGATGCTGGAAGTTGGAATCAGCTATGCAGACTTTGGGAGCTGCACAAGTGGCATTGAAATCACAGGGATTGTCTAAACTCTGTGCTAAGCAAATAGGACATCAATGAATCAAGTACATACACATGATTTCACAGATCGGTGCTGGATAGTCAGTCTCTCCACAAAGTCGGTCTTCGAAGAAACCAGCTCTAGTGAACTTTATGCAGTCTTCATCAAACGCTTTCAGACTGAAGCCGGCCACTGAACTGAGGTTCATGTTTTTTGCCGATAAGACAGCATTAGAATTGTCGGCGTCCAAATGCCAGTAGTACTGGTCCAATCGAGAACTATTATCATATGGAACTTTGCTTCGGAGACCTAGAGCTGCAGTTTTAAGAGTCGTTCTCTAAACCGATCGAGTTTCAGTATTCAGACCCCAGAATTGAAACTTTCAGCTAGAGAGCTGTAAGTTGGTGCACTAATAGATACTTATGAGTTATCTTTCAGCTGCAAAGGATTAATGGATCTGACGCTCCTGTCCTGAGATATAGCCTTCCGAAAATCGGTCTGCTTAACTATGGGACCAAAATTTCAAACTCGAATTTCTCGCTTCATACTCGGAATTCGGACTCAAAAATTGGGGGTTTTAGAGTACATTTAGACTGCTTTAAGAAACTTTTCTCAAATTTACGTTTTGAGAAAAAAAATTTTTTTTCGCCCCCTTTGCGCCCCCCTAGCTCGTCTGGAACCCCCCCAACCCAGTTTTTTTTATTTCAGAAAAATGTTGCGCTATCAATTACCTACCGTTTGGTGTGAAGCATTGTTTGCTCAGACCCGAAAAACGTGAGAAAATTGAGGTCAAACATGTCGCGGTCGCAAAATTTTCGCACTTTTCTCAGGTCAAATATTTCCAAGTCCGGTTTTCCACCTACTAGTACGAATTCGGACTTAAAAATTGGGGGTTTTAGAGTACTTTTAGACTGCTTTAAGAAATTTTTGTCAAATTTTCGTTTTCAGAAAAAAAAAATTTTTTTCGCCCCCTTTGGGCCCCCCTAGCTCGTCTGGAACCCCCCCAACCCAGTTTTCTTTATTTCAGAAAAATGTTGCGCTATCAATTACCTACCGTTTGGTGTGAAGCATTGTTTGCTCAGACCCGAAGAACGTGAGAAAATTGAGGTCAAACATGTCCCGGTCGAAAATTTTCGCACTTTTCTCAGGGCATGTTTGACCTCAATTTTCTCACGTTTTTCGGGTCTGAGCAAACAATGCTTCACACCAAACGGTAGGTAATTGATAGCGCAACATTTTTCTGAAATAAAGAAAACTGGGTTGGGGGGGTTCCAGACGAGCTAGGGGGGCCCAAAGGGGGCGAAAAAAATTTTTTTTTCTGAAAACGAAAATTTGACAAAAATTTCTTAAAGCAGTCTAAAAGTACTCTAAAACCCCCAATTTTTAAGTCCGAATTCGTACTAGTAGGTGGAAAACCGGACTTGGAAATATTTGACCTGAGAAAAGTGCGAAAATTTTGCGACCGCGACATGTTTGACCTCAATTTTCTCACGTTTTTCGGGTCTGAGCAAACAATGCTTCACACCAAACGGTAGGTAATTGATAGCGCAACATTTTTCTGAAATAAAAAAAACTGGGTTGGGGGGGTTCCAGACGAGCTAGGGGGGCGCAAAGGGGGCGAAAAAAAATTTTTTTTCTCAAAACGTAAATTTGAGAAAAGTTTCTTAAAGCAGTCTAAATGTACTCTAAAACCCCCAATTTTTGAGTCCGAATTCCGAGTATGAAGCGAGAAATTCGAGTTTGAAATTTTGGTCCCATAGTTAAGCAGACCGATTTTCGGAAGGCTATATCTCAGGACAGGAGCGTCAGATCCATTAATCCTTTGCAGCTGAAAGATAACTCATAAGTATCTATTAGTGCACCAACTTACAGCTCTCTAGCTGAAAGTTTCAATTTTGGGTCTGAATAGGGCAAAGGACCAAAACGCGATCTGACCAGAGAACGACTCTTAATTCAGAATCTTGTCAAACAGCCTTACCCATGAAAGCATCGCGATAGAGATCCAGAGCTGCTACAACCATATCGTTTGTTCTTATATGGGGCAGCCTGCCAGCCAGTCCTGTCATTCCGAAATCGTCCTTGGCCACTGCTTTGCACTGTCTGAAACCGTCCAGCCAGTTTGATTCCATCGCCCATTGGTTGCTAGGCTTTGCTGCTTTGTGTGGACTACGCAGAATGCACGTCCTTGTCGACTGAACAAAGTACCCTCCCAGTTCCAGACACTTGCAGGCTAGATTGTGAACTCTGCAGGCTCTGTGCAAGTGGTCAAAGGTCTGCCCACTGGCGCACTGCTTAACCGTTGCAACACCTAGACTAATTTCCAAGGTTCATGTTCTCGGTCAAATCAGTACTTTGTACCTGAGACGCATGAGACATAGTGAGCAGAACAGTGACCGATAACGTAGTCCCCATCAATCTTTCCTGTACATGTTGCTCCACAAGCAGCATCGTCTGCAGCTCCAACTGGGCACACACAGACTGTCTTTGCTTGTTCGTCTGGCAAGCACTGCTTGGGCGCAGTGCAAGAAGAGCTGCATTTGTCCTCTGCAAGCTCTGTATCTCTCTCAGCAACAAGCCACCACTGCCTACCGATAATTTCACAAACAGCAAAGAGCGCTTTGCTACAGAGTTCATTGTAGAAGGTGTTAGATAGCGGACTGTAGTAGACACAGTCTTTGTAAAGTGTGTCCAGCTGCCAGGTAGCGTTCAGGTTCAGAGGCATTGTAGGGAGGCCGCGATGCTGGTCTAACATCCACTTGTAGTGCTCAAATAAACTCGCTCCTCCGGGCACGCCACTACGAAGACCTGAAGAAAGGCCATGGTCTCAGAAAAGAGGATAAATTATGTTTAGAAAGAATGCCGCAGTTTATAAAATTTATACATAGGGTCGTACCTCGTAGATTAGAAACTGAACAACTAACCAATGAAGAAATCGACCCCAGCAGCAACTTGAGTGGCTGTTTGTTTGAGTTGGTCCGATTCTATGTGGGCCAATCGACCAATCACATTGCTCAGTCCAGCTTCGACTGGCTTGTCTAGGCAGGACTGGAAAGCCTGCATCCAATGCTGTTTGCCAGCTGTATTCAAGAGACAAGACTGAGAAGAGGTGACGTATTGACCGTTCAGTTGGCTGCAGTGACAGTTGAGGTCACTGCAGGCGTCTGCCGAGCTCCATGAAACTAAGACTGAAATTGGTCTGCAGTGCAAGGCATTTATTTATTTGAACTTTGCTTTTACCGCATAATGTCCAGAACTTGAACCAGTTGTTCATTGCTTGCTTGGCGTTGAGCGGTCTTGGTTTGGTTTACAGCTTTAAAAGTTTACCTACAGCCATTTGTGCATAATGAGGATGTTTTTTCGTGATATTACAGAACTCTTAAATCGAAAAAGACATACATACAGGCTGTAAAAATTGGAATTTACTTCCAGGGAATGGAAAGTAGATGGTAAGTTTAGGAAGATTGGGTACACACGAAGGCGCCAACATAAAAAAGAGACGAACACATAACTGTTCGTGCATAAAGTTAGTAATTTGTGTTGGCTCTTCCAAATGGACTGGGCTGATTTGAGGAGGGTTAAAGATGTAAACCAGATTATATGAGCAGACCAGTTTTTGTAGAACTTTACTATAGGTGGTCAATATTGTTTCTTGACTGTTTCTTCCATGCTGAATAGAACAAATATTATTATTTCGACCTTGTATGCCCACACTTACAGCAGATAAAGCCGACACGCGTCGATCATCATATGTAGATCCCCTGTCCCTCAATGCAAGCTACTGTACATAGCTAAAACGGACAGAGTTAATAGTCGGTTTAAGTGGGACCTGAGAAACGGCTGAAACTGTGTCCATTAATTACGTGGATGGTAGCAGCTATTGGTAGAGACAGAGTTATCTGTCATCATAACTCCTAAATGGATCGGCCAACTCGGAATAATCATTGCAGAAGCGACCATTAAATATTTCATACTACCTAGCTAGCCGCTCTCGTTTCAGTTTTAGATTGAGCATGTCCACAAACAGACCCTAGCCAACCAATCAGAACGTATTCAAAATCAAAACCAGTGATTACGGTATAATACGTATTTGTTTTCTTTTAGCAAGAGCTAATTTGTGCAAATACAGTTCGCTCGTGTTAGTCAGAGCTGGGACAAGGAAACGCATGTAGGGGATACATGTCCCCAACGTTTAAATCAGTGTAATACATGTATGTGCAAGAGTAATGGTGGGCCTCCGTACTCTCAACAATTAATCTCGAAAAGGAATCTTTCTACTGACCTCTTTCTTACTATTTCAGACACTTTCGCTAGTCATTTGAAGCTTTTTGAAATTTCGGACGCCCTCCGTCAGAAAGCCCCCTGGACCCCTAAGTACATTCAGACAGGATCTGTTATGTATTAGTGTTGTGTTGTTATGACTAGGGTCCGTCCATAAACTACGACGTTCAGAGAGGGGGTGGGGTGGGGCTGGTCGGTTGAATATCGGGAAACGTCGCAGGGGGTGGGGGTTGTGTTGAAAACGTGGAAAAACGTTGGGAGGTGGGGGGCGAAAACTTTGAATTTTTGAACGTCATAATAGTTTATGGACGGACCCCTACTAGTCAAAGTCATAGTTAATACTTAGTGATATTGCAGTCAAACGGACAAGTAGTCAAAGCCGAAGTTTGACTACCCTCGTTACCATAAATACGTAGTCAAATGGAGATCAGGTAGTCAAACAGTTTGATTATGACTACAGGGGGATTTTCTCCAGGCCCGTATTTTCGGGGGAAAATTCCTCCACCCGGATTCTAGGGAGGAATTTTTTGAAACCGTATTTTGGTTTGTGAGACCGTAAACAGGGTTCCGGAACGCAAATTACGGTTTCTGAAACCCTAAACAGGGTTCCGGAACGATAATTTGGGTTTTTATGTTTTTAATAAAGAATAAGATTCTTTGCACGTTTTAAAGCAGTAAACAGGGTTTTAAAGGGCATTTTTGCACTTTTGAAAGGATTTTTATCCGGTTTTTAGTCCTCAAACCGCTTTGAGCCCGAAAAAGCTCGCTGAAACCCCCTTTTGGGCATAGCCCTGAAACCCTATTTTCGATCAGAAAAATTCCCCCCAGCCGAAACCCCAGCTACAATGTACATTTGTATGGTCAATATTGTTTCTTGACTGTTTCTTCCATGCTGAATAGTACAAATCTTATTATTTCGACTTTGTATGCCCACACTTACAGCAGATAAAGCCGGACATGCGTCGAACATCATAGATCCCCTGTCTCTCAATGGAAGCTACTGTACATAGCTAAAACGGACAGAGTTAATAGTCGGTTTAAGTGGGACCTGAACCTGAGAAACGGCTGAAACTGTGTCCATTAATTACGTGGATGGTAGCAGCTATTGGTACAGACAGAGTAATCTGTCATCATAACTCCTAAATGGATCGGCCAACTCGGAATAGTCATGGCAGAAGTGAACATTAAATATTTCATACTACCTAGCCTCTCTCGTTTCAGCTTAATTGAGCATGTCGACAAACAGAGGCTAACCAACCAATCAGAACGCATGTTTGTGAATTGTGATTACGGTGTAATATGTATCTGTTTTCTCTTAGCAAGACCTAATTTATGCAAGAACAGTTGGTGTTAGTTGGAGCTGAGGAGACAAGAAAACGCATATATGCATTCTGTTGATACATGCCAGCCAACTTTATAATGAGTGTTGTAATGTAAATACCAGTACGAGAGAGATGGAGGGCCTCCCTGTCTTAACGATTTTTCTTTAAAAGCAATCTTTCTTTTGGCCGTTTTTTTACAATTTCAGACACTTCCGCTAGTCAGTATGTCGTGTTTTCGGCCGTACTTCAGCGCAAATGATTGTATTTTATAGCAATTCTATAAATATTCATCAGAAGTTTGCTCCGAGGACTAAGGAAAACCGATCAACAATTTCTACTGTTTCAACCTTCCAAAACCCACGTACTAAGGGGTTTGGTGGGTTACTCCCTAGCCAAAAGTGCCAACCCCTCCTAACCCTCTACCACTACAAAGAAAAAATTGGGAACCCCTCCCCGGCCCAAGATACAAGTACTGGTTGGGAGCGGATCAGTGTCAATTCTAACAGACCGGCTCAAAAAACATTAACCGTTAGCCTAATAAATGCTTAATAAAAAAGCCATATCCAAATTCTGTGTTTCCGCAGAGGATCGATGTTTCAGACAAATCAGTATGTGTTAGTGGCCCTTCCGGTCGCTTTTTTGCTAGTTTTTGCTTCAAAATGCTATTTGGCTGCTGAAAATCGTGATTTTTAGCCTAACCTGCTAAAACGCATTTCTAGGTGATTTGGAGCTTTTTGAAAAGTCCGATGCCCTCCCTCGGCGAAACCCCCTGGTCCGCCTCAGGCCCGGCAGGACTTGTGTTACATTTATTCATTCTACCAGTCATTTAATAATATACGACAACTTACTGCTAAATTTGTTCTGCTTTGCGGAAATTTGGCGGTTCGTACAGTCTGTACTTCTGTTTGCCTTCAAAGCAAGAAGCTCAGAATTGCGGAGACAAACCAATAACCACCGATGTTTGAGAGAACCGAACAGACATACAGAGCGCAAAACGGTTGTCAAGCAATGGTGAAATCACTAATTCATATCTATTACTCCCCAACTGCTCAGGCAGATTAAACAAATTGAACATATCCAGTCCATTCTAGCAACTTGCCGAACTCTGCTCATTTACCGTCAATTAGTTTCACTCTTTATTCATAAAACAGTCAGGGAAACAAAAACATATATGCTATCAGCGCACCTTCAAGTGGTACCATATGTGGTACCACTGCCTTATATGGTACTACTGCCTTATATAGTACTACTGGTACCTTCGATCTAGGCTCCCTTTTAATCGCATGATTTCAGTACCCATAAGCACACAGTACGGAAATAGCGTTAAGATGGAAACTTTTCTTTTTGCTGTCATTTTAGCACTGACCGGCGGCCGGTTTACCTAATAAATTGCGCGCACTGCTTTCTAAGCACTTGACGGGACGGGCGGCCGTTTGCCTAAAAAATTGCGCGCACTGCTTTCTAAGCATTGGCCGGCGGCCGGTTTACCTAGTAGAATTGTGCTCACTGCTTTCTAAGCACTGACCGGCGGCCGGTTTACCTAAAAAATTGCGCGCACTGCTTTCTAACCACTGACCGGCGGCCGGTTTACCTAATAAAATTGCGCGCACTGCTTTCTAAGCACTGACCGGCGGCCGGTTTCTTGAGCCTGCAGGCGTTTTAATGCGATCACAACTCGATTAGTGTCCTAATTTATGTTTCCTCATTGTTATGGCGCGCAATGCTCCAACGGCCGGCGGTCTGTTGGCGGCGGTGTTGTCGTTTTGTTGTTGGTGTGGGTCATTTGTGGGTCCTGTTGGTGATCCAGCGCGCCTATTGGCTTCGTTGGCGATATTTGCCAATATTGGCTGTTGGTCCAGCTGTTTGAGAGCGGGACTGTACATAGTGAAAGATATGTGTTAACCCACTCGTCTAGTCTGTGTATTCATTGTTTTCTTTCTTCTAACAAGCAAACTCTCTTCAATAGGTAAAACGAACAGAGTTAAATAGCTATTAAAATAGTCGGTTTCAGTCAGACCTGAAAAACTTCTGAAACTGTGTCCATTTACGTGGAGGTAGCAGCTATTGGTAGAGACAGAGCAATCTGTCATCATAACTCCTAAATGGATCGGCCAACTCGGAATAATTATGGCAGAAGTGAACATTAAATATTTCATACTACCTAGCCTCTCCCGTTTCAGCTTAATTGAGCATGTCCACAAACAGAGGCTAACCAATCAATCAGAACGCATGTTTGTACTCAATAGAGACATCTCTCGCCCGTCCAAAGGGCCCTGTCAGAGCTTTACTTCTTCAACAGCACCCTTTCGAAAATGGGACTTCTGACTTTCCACAACCAGTGGCGTACCCAGGGGGTGTAGGGTGTGTACGTACACCCCTTTGCGGTGGAGGTAGGGAGGAAAAATTAGACAAAATAAAGGAAATGAATTAAGAGTCAGTCTCTGATTCGATCGAGTCTGGTTCATGTTTCCAAAGCGTGAAAGACTCCATAGCGTGGAGTGTCGAATTTGGAATCTTTCGAGCATGGAGCGTTCATCTTTCACTATTGGGTGTATCCATACTGTTGGTGGGCGGGATGAACAGCAAGAACCAGCCAATCAGCACAGTCGATCCATTCGCGACAGACCTCAGCAGCCACTGGTCTTCTCTGAGAATCCGCTGCTGGGGCCACACTGCCGGTGTTCCGTTAAATAATCCAATTGTTAAAAAATCCTATATAGGATTTTTTAACGGGCCGAGTGCCGTGAAATATTCCTATAGCCATTAAATAATCCTATGAAAGCTGTGACATTGTCTAATCGGTAGTGAGCGTGCGGAAATGGAATAGTCATGCGAGATAGGTGCTGTTTAGCAGGTCCAAAATTATCATACAGCACAGCTCATCTTTACGCTTGCTCCGGAATCGGACAGTGAGATCGATGACGATGATTTAGTCGGTCGAGTTGAGCAACTTCAGAAGCAGAAGAAGCAAGAGCGTCATACAAAGCTTACTTCGACGCCAAGCATGAAGCACCAAAGTTGTTGTTGTTGTAACTTTTTGTCATTTTTGGACAGGAGTAGGTAACTGCTATAGAGCAGGAAGTGAGACACAAGATCCGGTGTCACGCCATATTTGGTCCGGCCGCGTATTTGGTCCGGCCGGACCAAATATGGTGCCATATTTGGTCCGGGTCTGGCATATTTGGTCCGGGTATTACAATTTCCTTGTTTAATTCATGCAAAGTGGCCGTAAAGAAGTCAGGGTACACAGAATCAGAAATATAAACAACCAGCGCGTTGTATTGCTCTGCCTCCATAGCCAACCCGGACAAAGTGCACAGTGATGCCAGCAGTATTGCCAGGTCCAGAAAGTCAAATCCCCCTAAATCACGAAAAAAAATCCCCCCAAAATCCCCCTAAAAATACCAAATTCCCCCAAATCTAATTCAATTTTGCACCTGCAGAGTGGTATCTATGCTGTTTGTGTAGTGAAAAGACAGTAAAATTATGGCGAATTTGTAGTTGACTTCTTCCTAATACTGCGATTATCAATGTATTTGCCTAATTTTCTGTTAATTTTTTAAAAAATAACAGCACACCTTGATGTGAAACTAAAACGAAACTTCACAGGTTTTAAGAGAAACGCAAACACATGATCTACTGAGCTTCTACTTGCTACACAACCCTTGGTAGAAACTTTAATTAGTTATTCAAATAGCTCAGGGACCAATTCAACTGTTACGCAGAAAATTTTGTTTGATCTACCCAAAAAGGAGTATCAAATAGCCAGAATCGATTTATGTAGCTTCCTACACACTCCTGACAAGGTTACCTGGTTTAAATCATCTTGAATTTTAAATTTTATGCTAAAATTATTTGATTTTCACCAATTTCTGGGTCAGATTGAATTCCCCCTAAAAACCTCCTAAATTTTAAAAGATCCCCAAACTTTCCCCCTAACCCCTAAATCTAGGCTAGGCATAACGCTAGCATTAATCAGTCCATATCTCTAGTATTTGGAAACTAATGAAAATCAGCGTTTTTACTGCAGCCAAGCGCTAAGAAAAGAACCCAGTGACTACGGCCGTACTACGTACTAAATTTGCCTAAGAAATATAAACAACGAGCGCGTTGTATTGCTCTGCCTCCATAGCCCACCCGGACAAAGCGCACAGTGATGCCAGACCGCTGGCTACCTCTTATCAGAGGCCTGACAGAGCCAAACCGGTTTTACTCCCTACCTTTAATTATTACATCTACCCGGACCATATCTGCGGTGCCCGGACCGAATCTGCAGGCACAAAATTGTCAGATTTGGTCCGGCCGGACCAAATACTGCCCGGACCAAATCTGACGCGACACCGGCAGCCTCCTTAACAACAACCCTCCCCTTTTGCTGTCGGACTCTGCTGCTGTGTTAACTCTCAAGAAACAGCAATTAATTATGCAAACTGTTCTTTCTGTAGTACATTTAATCATAACTAACTTTTTCATGTTTCTGTTGCTATGCTGTTCGCACTTAGATATATTCTATTTCTTTCTTTTTAATTGCCCAACAATAAGGATTTTGATTAATTTGTTTAAGCAACTATTAAAATATTATTGCCATTACTCTAGCAATAGGATTATTTAACGGGGATAGGAAAATGTAACAGGCCCATAACCGTAAAAAAATCCTATATAGGAAATTTTAACGTTAAAAAATCCTATATAGGAAATTTTAACGTTAAATAATCCTATATAGGATTTTTTAACGATAGGATTATTTAATACAACACCGGCAAGTTGGGCGATACCGTAATCGTTGCCGGCGGCCATGGTCCCTATGGAACAATGAACTGAACTGAGATTCTTCACACAAAAGGAATCAGAAACAAATGGGTGTTCGGACCCAATCTCAGCAAGGAACGACACAGAGGTTCAGCGGCAGTCATTGGCGACATTTCTTTGTCTTCGGTGGGGTCAGTGGTCACTTTCGGCCACTGTCCAGATGTGAAGCCCTCAACCATCATGGTGAGTGGACAGTGGTCTCCAATATGTCAGTCACTCAGTTTGCGCATGGTTCGGCTCGGCCGCCCTGCAGAATCGAGCATATTGATGCGGCGGATTCGCCGGCGCTCGCGTGCAGGACGCCGTCTCGACAATCGTGCAGGTTTTTCGATGCTCGCTCGGCCAAGTGGTACGACGCTCCGCCTTGACGACCTCGGCTTGTCGGCCTACGCCGATTGGTCGGTGGTGGCGGTGGGCGGAGCCGACGGCGCTAAGCTGTTGGTACTGTTGTTTGGTATTGGGTTTTCCGTTTGTGTATGTGTATGTGTATGTGTATACACATTTACTTTCGAGTGTGTATGGTAATTTGTGTATACACATTCAACAAAACAATGTGTATTTTTGTGTATATTTGTGTATGTGTATTGTACTGAAAATGCAAATGTTTTCATAGATTTTGAGCCAGAAATGCTAAAAAAATCAAATCTCTCAATGTCTGTTGCTTTAAACCTTGAATAGCTTTGAAATCGAGTCACTTAGGCAATTTGAAGGCTTTATCAGGATACCTACCGTTTATTACTGCAGCAAAAACATCGAAATTTTACGATTCTGTTCGAAATTTTACCGACTTTTCCTGATCAAATACACATACACAAAAATACACAGTTCGAGTAGTGTTTGTGTATGGTAATGTGTATCTGAATTTTCAATGTGTATGTGTATGTGTATGTGTATACACATTGAAAAAACAATGTGTATTTTTGTGTATGGTAAATGTGTATGTGTATACACAAACAACAGTAGCTGTTGGACTACAGTTGTCTGTATATATACTGTACATTGTTTGTATAAGAGGCGTTGCAAAAAAAAATCGGGCAGGTTGCCTTATGAGGGCGGCGGATGGAATTTTTTGACCCCCCATTTTTATTCGCTGATCTGAACCACTAAAGTGTGGATATTGCAAAACCCAGTCGGTTCGGCTGGGGGCCCACCCATTCCGGAGAAATCGGCGCCCAAAGTTGAAAAACCATGCTTTTTCGAGCCCGCCGATTTTTGACCGACTTCCATCTTTGACCGGGCACCGTAAGCGCATTTTTAAAGTAATCCTCACCAAATCTGGAACATTTATAGAACCAATGACGCTCTTTCATTTGCACCTATCGACATCGGAGTCGGATTGTAATTGCCGTTTTGACAAGCAGTTTTTTGCAGAGATTAGGCCGAAAAACACGTCTTCAGAAATACATATGTTTCACATGCGTGGCATCGAGCTATCCAGCTACAAATTTAACACAAAATAGCCCATGAAATGTGCTTTCGAAAACTGGTTTCAAATTTTTTGGATCTCTTCTACTTTTCAAGTTATGGCCCTTCAAACTTTAGTGTCACGCACGGCCATTTTCCCCTTTTTAGCACGTTAGGTAATGGCAATTTGAGCACTGCAGTGCTGTAAAATCGTTGTTGAAGCGTTATAATATAATCTGACTTTGTAAATTAACTGCTGACACATCCTGAAAGTATTATGGTTGTGAAGGCGAGGTTGTACTTGCTTGTGAATTCTTAAACATGCACGCTGCAAACGCTATTGGTAGAGTGAAGGAAAACCACCGTTATCTTAGTTGCTGTTTTGATTTGAGTGGAATGTCTGCGTCAACACCGTCTAAATGGCCGAAGGTATTGATTATTGTTATAAATCTGATAGGTTGCCTGGATGTAGGGTCCTGATGCTGTCATTTACTCTTTTAAACGCAGCACTTTGTTGTAGTCATATGATGCAGTTTTGCACGGTTCGGAGGACAGTGTGGTCCCAGCATAAGAAGCACACTAAACACAGTGCTGACGAACTGGTTACTCTCGGCACCTGTACCACCGATACACCATCCTAAGCAAAAAAAGCATGGTACCCCTTCTTTTATATGTACGTACAGTAATGCAGTGTTAACCAACGCCTAGCCTAGTACCGCGGTGATTTTCAAGATTTCTTAGAAACCTAATATACATATATTATTGCTGTCATAAATGGGCCAGGCAGCGGGTATACATTCCCCCCCTCAGTCGGTCATTCCCCCTCACCGATTTTTTTTCTTTTTAAAGGCAAAATAGGTGATTTTTTGGAAGTTTTTGGGACCGATTCCTGAGATGACCTCCAAGCCCCCCTACGGATTTTTCCGGTACATATATGATTGCTGTTGTTTTGCCTTTTAATTTAGCGATTTTTGGCACAGTTTTATTACATACTTCTAGTTTATTCAGTCAAAACTTGCCGCGCTGGCCTAAATCTCATGAATTATTTAGCTACTGTGGTCAGGTGTTGGTTGAGAAAGTACCTGATTATAGAACAGGTACAGGTACCGGTACTTCGAAAACAGAATCAGGTATCAGGTTTAGGTATAGGCATTCACAAAATGCAGGTATCTGGCATTTTGTCAGAAAAGTTAAACTGTTGCATACATGGGCCGGGAGTGGGGTAAGGGGGTATATCCCTCCCCCTCGGCTGACAATACCTCCCCCACCCACCTCCCGGAAGGAGGAAATTTTCGCTTATTTAAGGCAAAATAGGCGTTTTTTGGCCTTTTTTCGGGGACCCCCCCCCCCGAGGTCTCCATACTGGCCCATGTATTAACTGTTGTTATTTCATTTCAGTGACTATGGTATACGTAATTCTGAACCAGTTCATTTCATACAGTACATTTGTTTGAATAATAATAGCAGCTATTGCAAACAGCATGCTACTGCTTCAAATGCTATTCATTTGACCTGATCAGCTCAATAATCTCATCTCATAAATCTGTCAAATTAGTTTTCCATCATTGGTATTTCAGATGTTTCTCCTTATCTCCTTGTGCTTTACAACAGTAGCCATGCAAACTGTTTTGGATTCTTGCGCTGGCTCGTCGAACTGCCATTTGCATCTACTATATTTACTCATAAAATGTGATAAACAAATTCAGCATAAGCTTAGCTGCTATGATAGGTTGGTGCTCCTTTGTATGATGCACAATGTTCAGAATCTCTAATGGTATGACTTTTTACGCAATTCTGGCTTTTCAGAATGAGTAATTTCTAGAAACTATAACTATCTCTATTAGTGAAACTCTGTAATACTGTAGCTGTTGCTTAACTAGCGGATGTAGTAACCAAAATCTTGCGACATTCTTGAGCTATTGTTCAGTTCTATTACCTTATATCTTATTGGTTCTACATGTATATCTAAAGCACTGTTTATGTCATAGTCGTAATGTGAGATGTACCGGTATATGGTGAGATTTCCAGCAGTACCACTACCATCCAGAACTGCAGCTAGGGATGATTAAAGAAAGCATCCATAACAATTGCACATGTGTCGGGACTGAATTTACAATGTTATATTATATTAATACAACGCTTTATCGACAATGTAATGCCTTCGAAACAGTCCAGTTCCATAAATGCCACTACCTAACGTGCTAAAAAGGGGAAAATGGCCGTGCGTGACACTAAAGTTTGAAGGGCCATAACTTCAAAACTAGAATAGATCCAAAAAATTTAAAACCAGTTTTCGAAAGCACATTTCATGGGCTATTTTGTGTTAAATTTGTAGCCGGATAGTTCGATGCCACGCATGTGAAACATATGTATTTCTGAAGACGTGTTTTTCGGCCTAATCTCTGCAAAAAACTGCTTGTCAAATCGGCAATTACAATCCGACTCCGACGTCGATAGGTGCAAATGAAAGAGCGTCATTGGTTCTATAAATGTTCCAGATTTGGTAAGGATTACTTTAAAAATGCGCTTACGGCGCCCGGTCAAAGATGGAAGTCGGTTAAAAATCGGCGGGCTCGAAAAAGCATGGTTTTTCAAATTTGGGCGCCGATTTCTCCGGAATGGGTGGGCCCCCAGCCGAACCGGCTGGGTTTTGTAATATCCACACTTTAGTGGTTCAGATCAGCGAATAAAAATGGGGGGTCAAAAAAATCCATCCGCCGCCCCCTGCCCGATTTTTTTTTGCAACGCCTCATAATATACATTGTCTTTGGTTTGTATATATACATATACATATATATTGGATTTTTCAATATGTTTTATACATATGCAAACGAACCTAATTTGTATATTTCCGTTTGCATATTTCTAATGATAGAAAATGGCGCTACCTCACCGTTATCTTTCCTCAAAACTTCATTCCACAAGAACTTTTAGTTCCCAATTTGGGTTTTCCTCTGCTGACCATATACAAAAGCTTAGACCTTTCTTTCAAGACCAGGCTAAGTCGAATTTACGCTAAAGACACATTGGTTAGGTAGATTAATCATGAAATTCTGCGAATAATTAAGGGAAGCGCGTTTGGGCTTTCCCGGTGTAGTTATTGTTACCGCGGTCCATACTAAAAATTGTTTTGCAAAAATTCTGAATTTTCTATTGGTGCAGTCGGTTTTTGGATATTGTTTTTCGTTTTTCAGTTAAAATTTTTTTTAATTTTTTAAAATTGCCAGTAAAACCAACTTATGTTAAAAAGGTCCCCATGGATCGAACCTGTTACGTTTTGTTAAGCAATGTGTGTAGTTTCATATTACGTGTGGTAGAATTGCATACTAATCCGGGATCAAAAGTTATGGCCGATTGAAGCACTAAAAATGGTCAAATTTTGGACACTTTTTCGAAATTTTTTTTACTTTTTGATTTTTGAAGCGGGGAAGAGGGTTGCGCGATCTGGGGAAGGTCTGGAGCTGTGGGACTTTTAGGTTTTGTTAAGGAATGATTGTAGTTTGAAACTAAGGGTCGTAGACGTTTTTTCGACTCTGGGATCAAAAGTTATGAAACATTGAAAAATAGTAAGAGTCGGTTTTTCTTGGTTATGAGACCCTGTGTTCAGGACATGATAATCTGGGTAAGAAGTTTTCGATTTGGCTCAAAATTTGTGTCAGGATGTAAGGAAACAATATAAACAAGATTTTAACATTTTGGGCGAAAATTCGGAAAAAAATTTTTTGGACTTTTTGTCGTATTTAGCTCATAACTGTAGTAAAAGTAAACATGCAAAGGTGGGGATTACATATTACAGTCAGGCACTTAACGCCGTTTATGGTACCGACACCATATAAGGTGCCGGTACCATATATGGTACCGGTACCGAGGGTAGTGGTACCATATATGGTACCGGCACCATATATGGTACCGTCACCATATATGGTACCGGTACCATATATGGTGCCCCCACGTTCGGCGACTGTGGTGGTACCATATATGGTACCCCTACCCATGGCCATGGGTGCCGGAACCATATATGGTGCCGGTACCATACATGGTGACGGTACCATATATGGTACCGGTACCATATATGGTACCACTACCATATATGGTACGAAATCTGAACGGAGTGGTACCATATATGGTACCGGTACCGGAAAAACGCGAAGGTGGGGGTACCATATATGGTACCGGCACCTTATATCCCCTTGATACCTACCTTTTTGGCTGATGTCTTTTTACTTTTTCGGGGGCGTGATGTCAGCCGCGTCCCAAAAAATTTTTTCCTAATGTCGACCTCCCGGAGACATCCGCCGTATTTTTAGGGGAAAGGACGCCATACCGGCTGACGTCATTTTTGAGGAAGTACGTCAGCACCTGTCGGTGGACCCCGGCAGAAAAGGGACGATAGACATCCTAAATGGAGATGTAGGTACAGGGGACGTATTCACAGAGTATGTTTGACAAAACTGACCAACCCTAAATGGTCGAAATTATATTTATGGCCCAGCTGGACAACTGTGAATGCTTAAAATTTATCTCGAATGATGTTTGACTGAATTGCTAAATGACAAGTAAAATTTTATTGAGATGTAGTCTATCAAAAAGCTTTTTTCTGTGATGTGATGGATTTTAGCCAAGCTTCTGTCAGAGACAAATTCAATCAATTCATTGCTTGTTCTGCGCACCGTTAACGCTGGCATGGAGCTAGAGGGGAATGTCAACTTTGGTTGCCGACAGCAAGCGGTATGCTTTCTAAACACTGACCGCCGGTCGACTGGATAAACTAAAAAATGCGCTACTGCTTTTCTAAACACTGACCGGTGGTGGACTGTTTGCCCAATAAAAGTGCCTTTCTAATACTGGTTCAATACGAGTTCATCCATGTGTACTGTAGGGCCAAACAGCGAGTTCGAAACTGCAATTGTAGCTAAAAACAGTTGTTGTTTCCAATGTCCCCTAGAGACGTGTCACATCTCCTAGCTCTAGGGATGTCCATCCCAAAAGGGATCTGATGCAGAAATAATTTTTTGGGAACTCTTTCTCTACCAGCGACAAAAGGATGTCCGACATCCTAATCGTGAGGAACACGACCGGTCTACACCCTCGGGGCATCCGCCGTCGAGGGCTTCGACCAAAAATGCTGACGTCAAAAACGCGGTCGGCGTCCTAGGCCCTAGGACGCCGACCGCCGTAAACGCGGCATGGTAGGTATCAAGGGGATATGGTACCGTCACCATATATGGTACCGGCACCTTATATGGTACCGGTACCATATATGGTACCACCACAGGCCCCGAAGGTGGGGGTACCATATATGGTACCGGTACCATATATGGTACCGTCACCATATATGGTACCGGCACCTTATATGGTACCGGTACCATATATGGTACCACCACAGGCCCCGAAGGTGGGGGTACCATATATGGTACCGGTACCATATATGGTGACGGTACCATATATGGTGCCGGAACCATATATGGTACCACTACCTACGGTACCGGTACCATATATGGTACCGGCACCTTATATGGTGTCGGTACCATAAACGGCGTTAAGTGCCTGACTGTATTATGAATGAGAAAAAGCTGTTCTTTCCAACGGTACACAGCAAGCTGCGATCAGAAAGCTCTAAAGATATTTATGTCGGATTTTGGACAAAATTAAAGAAAATGCAAAAAACGCGATTTTTGGGCTATGCTTTTTAGCATAAGTTTTATATTTCTGGACCGATTGCTCTAATATTTGGAGACATTGTAGATTGAAGTTTTCTCTATCTTTTGGTGAAGATTTGAGCGAAATTCGTTCATTCGCTTTGGAGTACTTATCAATTGAAAAAATGCTGTCGAGGGGAGCTGAGGAAGAAAGAAACATGGTAGTTTTCGGTGTTTTTGAGATAATTTTCAGGGTTATATATAAAGGTGGTATACATCAAAGCTTTGCAGGCATTCCGAATTTTCTATTTGTGGAGTCCGTTTTTAGTTAAAAGGAAAACTATAAACAGGTGGATACAGTATTGGTTGACAAGATATTATAGCGATTGGAAACTACAGTGTTAAGGGAAGCGCGTTTGCGCTTTTCAGTGTGGTTATTGGGTAGCGCGGCCGCGGCCCATACTAAATTGTTTTGGTAGCATTCGGGGAAGGAGCAAAACGGTTCCCTCATTATGTCGGAGTTCGGACAACATTGAGAAAATGCCAAAAGGGTATTCTTTCGGCCATACTTTTTAGCATAACTTTTGTATCTGTATTTGTATCTAAAAATGGCCAAATTTTGGACATTTACTGTACTTCAACTTTGTTGAATTTTCAGTGGCAGGAATGTGTAAATAATGATATTATTTTAGTGCACCAGCCAATAGAAAACGTGTCACCAGCACCTAAATTGGTCGATCCACAAGCTCAAGAAATAGGGCGCCGAACGTGACATACATTTTTGCTCAAAAAGTTTCGTCATTGCTGATGTTTCTAAGCGCATAGCAAGTACTGTAAATCGCTGGCTCAAATGTGTTCAGATGCACATTAATCGAAGCCTCTTGATCTGATCATCTCAAAAATACCGCCCACGTCTCAGTCTGATGCTTTATAACTGTTATCGGTCGAAATTATGCAGACCTACTTTTAACCCTTCCGGTACCTGATCTGCCGGTGGCTGTTGTTCTAGCGGCTTGCAGTCAGCTAAGTCATCAACAACTTTTTATCACCGCCGCACAGACAAATAAATAAGGTCGTAGGCCGCCCGTTGCAGACCCTGCTACACGCACGCACGTACTGACTAGAGATAAGGCAGCAACTGGGCCATTCTGCATAACTGGCTGCATAATTTACATGCGGCTGGGCGGCGGGCTACCTACGTACAGTGTATCACATCCTACACTCTACGCAATTCCTGAGGAAACAGCTCAAAACCTGGGTCGTGTCGTGTCAGTCTAAAATGAGTTGACCTTTCTTCAAGATGCCGACAATTGGTCTACAAATTAGCATTTAATGAGTTGATATCTTTGTTGTAAGCTTGAACAAGCTCATATTTGGACCGAACTTGTTGTTTTGTTACCCAGACTTTTTGGATTAGGAAGCTGCCAAAACGAAACAAATTTATATATAATTTCTATGCCAATATTGCGAAATTTAATATAATTTAAATTTGTTTGACAGCATCGTGAGAAATTTTAAATTTGTTATTTATTAAATTGCTATTTACTTTGTGATTTGGGCCAAAAAAATTGATTTTGATTTTTTAATTTTAATTTGATCGGACACTCTACTGTATTGTCGACATGCTACTTACGGCCATGCAAGTATAGTGAGCAAAACAAGCTGTAATGAATGAAGAATAAAACTAATTGATGATCAATGAGCTCAGTTTATTTTCGGCAAACTGCTAAAATCGACTGGACATGTTCAATTTGTTTAATCGGTCCGTCCAGCCAGGTGGGGAGTAATGGATATGAATTAGTGATTTGACTTTTGCTTGACAACCGTTTTGTGCTCTGTCTGTCTGGTCGGTTCTCTCAAACATCGGTCGTACCGGTTTGTCTCCTCAATCTGTCGCCAAATTGCGTGCGTCTTCCTTTGAACACATACCGACCGAGGGACGTACGTATACGTACGGTATCGTCAAATTTCCGCAAAACTCTTGCCGGACAGAAAGCAGTAAGTTATCGTATATTATTAACAACTGTCCGTAGAAGCATACAGTACATGTAACAGGTCATCCGCCGAAGGGGGAGGGGGGTTGGGGGTCTGGCGCCGGCCGGGGGGTCTGAGCCAAAATTTTGGGAGGGGGTTGGGCACTAAAAAACGCTCAAAAATCGAAAAAATCGCAACTTTTTGGCTAGAAACCACCAAAAATCGCTAATTTGAGCTGAAATACAGCTAAAAAGTGCTGTTTTACAGGCGATTTTGTCAATTTTTGTGTCTGAAATTGTAAAAAATCGTAAAAGTTTGCTCAAAAAATTACTTCCCAGAAAAATCGGAGGGGGGGGCGGGAAATTCGTCCCTGCGGGTCCCCATCTGGGGCGGGGTCTGGCCTAAGTCGGGTGGGGGCAGACCCCCCGACCGCCTGTTACATGTATGGCTAGAAGTGAATACAAGTAAGGTACATATTAGTGTTGTTACAATGACAAAACTTCCGTTTGACAATGACTATGAATACTGTCCGTTTGAGTACATTACCAGAGCAGTCAAATTTGACTTAGTCAAACTGTTTCACTACTACGACTACCGGTTTGACTACTTTTTGAAACAAGCCAATTTGACATTTTCAGGGATTTAGCATGTTTCAGCACCAGGCGTCAGCCTGAAATGAGCGTATTCCATCAATAAATCATTCAGTTTGAAATAAACAGGTTAGGCGTTAAAACATAGAATTGTTCTTTTCCCTCCAAAATTTTCATTGTAAGCCAAAAACAGCATGCTGTGCAAAAAAACGCCGTAAACTAGAATAAATCGCCTTTTTTGTGTTTTAAGCCAATTCTTGACGTTTCTTCACCCAAAAAGTCTACATATTCTACTGTATGTCATAGGCAAAGGCAACATTAGTCTTGGACTTGTGGAACTTGAATCAGGTAGAGATTCACCGAAAAAACTTGACTCTTATCCCGTTCGAGCAGACCATCTAACTTCGGGCTGATTCTTGTTGAGCTAATTTGATATTTTGACGAAATTGTGACTCGCTAATCCAATGAGGGCGTTCCGATTAGAAATTCGTCGTTCGGGCACGGTGGGAGGATTAGAAATGACTACGAACTGAAACCGCTTATACAGGGTGTGTAAAAAAAAAACAACCCAGCAGAGTTTTTGCTGTAGCAACCGCAAATCTCAACCGATTTGAATGAATCCTGCTTTAAATGAAAGATAAATAAATTCTTGAAAGACTGGTGAAGGCCCTATTAAGATACGATGCTTAGTTCCTGAGATATTTTCCTTCAAACTCAAAACAGAGATTTTGGCAGTGAACAAGAGCGATTCCGTTGCACTTCACAACAAAACGGATTCCTACTGCTGAGGGGCAACAAGACTTTTACAAATGAAGTAACCAAGCATGTGTGGCACCAGAAAAACCTCGTTACGTTAGCCCTGAGCAGGAGGAATCGGTTTTATTATGAAGTGCAACAGAATAATTAAAATCGCTCTTGTTCATAGCCAAAATCTGTTTTGACTTTGAGTGCAAATATCTCAGGAACCAAGCATCATATCTTAGTAAAAACTTCACCAAACTTTCAAGAATTAATTTATCTTTGATATAAAATAGGACTCACTGAAATCGGTTGAGATTTCCGGCTGCTACAGTAAAAATCTGCTGGGTTGTTTTAATCTCTGTTGTGCACTGCCAAAATCTCTGTTTTGATTTTGAAAGCAATTATCTCAGGAACTAAGCAACGCACCTTAATAAAAGCTACACCAGTCGTTCAAGAATTTATTTATCTTTCATTTAAAGCAGGTTTCATTCAAATCGGTTGAGATTTGCGGTTGCTACAGGAAAAAAATCTGCTGGGTTGTTTTTTTTTGATGCACCCTGTATGTATGATGCCGTTCCGATTTGATTTTATTTCGAATTAGACCGCTATTAGATAGATATCAATTGTAATCATACACGCCCGAAATCAAAACCAATCAGATCCTAATCGGCTTCAGATTTGAAGAACTAGGCTAATCGCGCCGATTTCAATATTACGCAACCAGAGAGGATTGGAAACGCTAATCCGGTAGCAGTTGCGATATTGACTTACGATATTGTTCTTAATCGGGACAGTACTCCAATACCGCGCTAATTTTCAAACGCCATATGGCGTGGAGTCTTCCCCAAAGGGTTATATCAAAATGCCCCTCAGCTCTCCTTTGCCCATGTCTGCCTGGTCTTCGTTTGCCTACGTATTTATGGTAACGAAGGCAGTCAAACTTTGACTTTGACTACCTGTCCGTTTGACTGCGATATCTTAAGAAAACTTTATTACAATATTATATTATTACGATATCACAAAAGTATTAACTATGACGTTGACTTTTAATAGTAGTCATAACAACACTAATACATAAAAGAGATCCTGCCGGAATGAAGGGGTCCAGGGGTTTCCCTGAGGGAGGGCGTCCGAAATTTCAAAAAGCTCCAAATGACTAGCGACAGTGTCTGAAATAGTAAAAAAGAGGTCAAAAGAAAGATTCCTTTTCAAAAAAATCGGTGGGATTAGGGAGGCCCTCCATCTCTCTTGTACAATCATGTACAACACTCATTTTAACGTTGGGTGGGTGGCATGTATCAATAGCATGCCTACATATATGCGTTTCCTTATTCCAGCTCAGACTAACACGAACTTGTTTTTGCGCTTGATATTTTTTGGCGGTAAAGAGATTGACCAAAAGGCAGGTATATGTTGCAGCAGTCATAAACAGTGACCATAAAACTTTCAGATTAATCCAGTTGTAAATAAGGATTACTGCAGAGTATTTTGAACAACAAAGGGGCCTGTGTCCCGCGGGTTAGCTCTTAGGGCAAAATACGAGATATAAAAGGTAACAGAAATGAAGCAAGACCACTTGTCTTTGCATCGCTCAAGCGCGTGGCGTCAACCAAAATGGCCAAGGTAGGCTTGTCCTGCCATCTGTGTCTTACTGTTTTGTGTGTTTGTGATGTTTGTTTCCTACTGCACATCATACTCTCTTTGATGCCACGGCATTAATCATTCTTGGTTTATATTTGGTTACCATGAAGGTTTATGCTGGGCGGAAGGAGCATGTATGTTTGTGTTAAGGCAGCTTTTTCACCTAGTGGTCACCTTGCTGATGAGCCTTAACCACTAGCGGCTGTACACAGGTTCAAGGTTAAAGGCGAAACCTGGTACATGCGTGCCTGAAGATGGATGGCTATCTAAGCTTCTGGTTTATTTCATTAAACCGAAGGTAGATACCTGAAGTTGGAAGGCTACTCTACAGAATGCTGCTGACAAACTGCTTGTTGCAATTGGCTCTAGATATGGAAGGCTGCTAAGGCATCTGGTTACTACTATGTTAAACCAGCTAGACTATGCAGCCGGAAATTGAAGGGCGTGCTAAATTGCTTTCTGTCTTTTTGTTTTTGGTTTTGTCTTATTCTTAACATCTGCATTTTCAACTATTTGTATTTGCATAAATTAGCTTTTGCTAAAAGAAAACAAATACGTATTATACCGTAATCACTGGTTTTGAATACGAGCATGCTTCTGATTGGTTCGCTAGCGTCTGTTTGTCGACATGCTCAATTAAGCTGAAACGGGAGAGGCTTGGTAGTATGAACTATTTAATGTTCACTTCTGCCATAATTATTCCGAGTTGGCCGATCCATTTAGGAGTTATGATGACAGATTGCTCTGTCTCTACCAATAGCTGCAACCATCCACGTAATTACTGGACACAGTTTCAGCCATTTCTCGGGTCTGACTTAAACCAACTATTTTAATAGCTATTTAACTCTGTCGGTTGAAGAGAGTTTACTTCTTAGAACAAACAAAACAATGAATACACAGACTAGACGAGTGGGTTAAATATACACTTCTTTCACTATGTAGCTTGCATTGAGGGACAGGGGAGCTATACCGGAGTTTTCCACTTACAAGACCTGGTCTTATAACTGAAAAATGCCCAAACTTAGGGTCACTTTTTGGCGTCCTTTTGAAGACCATGGCCTTATAACTGGAAAATGTTATTTCGCTTCAAAAAACGGATTTTTGGTCAAACATTAAATTGATCTTGATGTAGATGGTTATTGCTGGAATTCCTGACCATTTTAAGGCTGACTTGTAAAATTTTCTTTGAAATTTTTGAAGGAAATAGTGTTGAAGCATAGCAGAGTACTTAATTTTGTCGAAAACAAAAACCAGAATAGCGTGTTTTAAATTCGAATGTACATCTGCCCTTGTTTTGACTACATTGTCTCCATTTAACTATGTATACATTTATGGTAACGAGAGTAGTCAAACTTTGGCTTTGACTACTTGTCTGTTTGACTGCGATATCATTAAAGTATTAACTATGACTTTGACTAGTAGGGGGCGGTCATAAACTGTGACGTTAAAAAATTCAAAATTTTCGACCCCCAACCCGACGTTTTTCGACGTTTTCAACACTACCCCCACCCCCTGCGACGTTTCCCGATGTTCAACCGACCACCCCCACCCCTCTCTGAACGTGGTAGCTTATGGACGGACTCTAGTCATAACAACACTAATTCGTAAAAGAGATCCTGCCGGAATCAAGGGGTCCAGGGGTTTCGCTGATGGAGGGCGTATGAAATTTCAAAAAGCTCCAAACCAAATGACTAGTGAAAGTGTCTGAAAAAGTTAGAAAGAGGTCAAAAGAAAGATGCTTTTCAAGAAAAATCCGTTGGGAGTACGTAGGGAGGCCCTACATCTATCTCTCTTGTACATGTACAACACTCACTTTAACGTTGGGGGCATGTATCCCCTATCCCTATATGCGTTTCCTTGCCTCAGCTCTGATAAATGAACTGTATTTGCATAAATTAGCTCTTGCTAAAAGAAAACAAATACGTATTATACCGTAATCACAGGTTTGAATACGTTCTGATTGGTTGACTGTGGTCTGTTTGTGGACATGCTCAATTTAAACTGGAACGAGAGAGGCTAGCTAGGTAGTATGAAATATTTAATGTTCACTTCTGCTATAATTATTCCGAGTTGGCTGGCCGATCCATTTAGGAATCATTATGACAGATTGCTCTGTCTCTACCAATAGCTGCTACCATCCACGTAATTAATGGACACAGTTTCAGCAGGTTCGACTTAAACCGACTGTTAACTCTGTCCGTTTTAGCTATGTAGCTTGCATTGAGGGACAGGGGACCTATGATGACCGGCACATGTCAACTTTGCCTGCTGTAAGTTTCGGTATACAAGGTCGAAATAATAATATTTGTTCAATTCAGCATGGAAGAAACAGTCAAGAAACAATATTGACAACCTTAGTAAAGTTCCACTAAAATTTGTCTGCTCATAGAATCTGGTTTACAGCTTTAACCCTGCTCAAATCAGCCGAGTCCATTTGGAAGAGCCAACACAAATTACTAACTTTATGCACGAACAGTTATGTGTTCGTCTCTTTTTTATGTTGGCGCCTTTCTTACCAATCTTCGTGAACTTCTTACCCTCTACTTTCCATTCCCTGGAAGTAAATTCCAATTTTGGACACCTTGTATGTATGTTTTTTCGATTTAAGCGTCTTGTAATATCACAAAAAGACATCCTCATTATGCACAAATGGCTGTAGGTAAACTTTTAAAGCTGTAAACCAAGCCAAGACTACTCAACACCAAGCAAGCAATGAACAACTGGTTCAAGCTCTGGACATTGTGCGGTAAAGACAAAGTTCAAATAAATAAATAAATGTCTTTCACTGCAGACCAATTTCAGTCTTAGTTTCATGGAGCTTGGCAAATGCCTGCAGTGACCTCAACTGTCACTGCAGCCAACTGAACGGTCAGTACGTCAGCTCTTCTCAATCTTGTCTCTTGAATAACACAGCTGGCAAACAGCATTGGATGCAGGCTTTCCAGTCCTGCGTCGACAAGCCAGTCGAAGCTGGACTGAGCAATGTGATTGGTCGATTGGCCCACATAAAATCGGACCAACTCAAGCAAACAGCCACTCAAGTTGCTGCTGGGGTCGATTTCTTTATTGGTTAGTTGTACAGTTTCTAATCTGAGAGCGTATGAGGTAACCTATGTATATATAAATCTTATAAACCTGCTAATTGCTTGCACTGCGGCATTTCTAAACATAGTTTGTCTTCCTTTCTGCAGGCCTCCGTAGTGGCGTGCCTGGAGGAGCGAGTTTATTTGAGCACTATAAATGGATGTTAGATCAGCATCGCGGCCTGCCTACAATGCCTCTGAACCTGAACGCTACCTGGCAGCTGGACACACTGTACAAAGACTGTGTCTACTACAGTCCGCTATCTAACACCTTCTACAATCACCTCTGCAGCAGAGTACTCTTTGCTGTTTGTGAAATTATCGGTAAGCAGCGGTGGCTTGTTGCTGAGAGAGATGCAGAACTTGCAGAGGACAAATGCAGCTCTTCTTGCACTGCGCCCAAGCAGTGCTTGCCAGACGAACAAGCAAAAACAGTCTGTGTGTGCCCAGTTGGAGCAGCAGACGATGCTGCTTGTGGAGCAACATGTTCTGGAAAGATTGATGGGGACTACGCAATCGGTCACTGCTCTGCTCACTATGTCTCATGCGTCTCAGGTACGAACTGCTGATTTGACCAAGAACATGGACCTTGAAAATTAGTCTAGGTGTTGCAACGGTTAAGCAGTGCGCTAGTGGGCAGACCTTTGACCACTTGCACAGAGCCTGCAGAGTTGACACTCTAGCCTGCAAGTGTCTGCAACTGGGAGGGTACTTTGTTCAGTCGACAAGGACGTGCATTCTGCCTAGTCCACACAAAGCAGCAGACCAAAGATACCCATGGACGGTGGAATCAAACTGGCTGGACGGTTTCAGACAGTGCAAAGCAGTGGCCAAGGACGATTTCGGAATGACAGGACTGGCTGGCAGGCTGCCCCATATAAGAACAAACGATATGGCTGCAGCAGCTCTGGATCTGTATCGCAATGCTTTCATGGGTAAGGCTGTTTGTCAAGATTCTCAAATATAACTGCAACTCTAGGTCTCCGAAGCAAAGTTCCATACGATAATAGTTCTCAATTGGACCAGTATTACTGGCATTTGGATGCTGACAATTCTAATGCTGTCTTATCGGCCGAAAAGATGAACCTCAGTTCAGTGGCCGGCTTCAGTCTGAAAGCGTTTGATGAAGACTGCATAAAGTTCACTAGAGCTGGTTTCTTTGAAGACCGACTTTGTGGAGACATTGACTATCCAGCACCGATCTGTGAAATCATGTGTATGTACTTGATTTATTGATGTCCTATTTGCCTAGCACAGAGTTTAGACAATCCCTGTGATTTCAATGCCACCTGTGCAGCTCCCAAAGTCTGCATAGCTGATTCCAACTTCCAGCATCACTGTGTCTGCCCAGAAGGTTCACTGAATGACGTCAACTGTGGTGTAGTGTGCACTGGGAAACAGAATGGTTCCTATGCATTAGCAGCCTGTTCAGAGCATTACTATGCGTGTCAAAATGGTGAGTCAATGGAGTTAGGATTTCTCGATGTACCTACATATGACATGTCACAATGTGATCGAGAATGAAGTCCGACAATCAGGCCTTGCGCCCCATTTCGCAACCCATTTGCATGCCGAGTGTATGGTATCGCCCTTCCTTTACGGCCCAACCACTAGCTTCATTATCTAGTTTGCTGCAGCGGTGGGAGGTCGGTCGACTAAGAGAGTGGATGGTGCTTTGGGCCATCGACTCGTAGTTGTGACAGACCAACTTCGCCAAGGGCTGAACATGCCGGCACAGTTGGTGTAGTGGTTTAGGCCGCATGGCCACTGTGCGCGACGTCGTGCGCTCATCCTCTCGGCGCGGCAAGTTTCTTGCCGCAAAGAGTTGGTCATCGGCACAACGCTCCACCCAGGCCACCGAAAGTTGGTGACAGCGAGTAGGTAAAATGGGAACCAACTGGATCTGCCATAGCACCGAAGCCGCTCCAACAGCATGCCACGTTGGAAAGAAGATCAATGACGCCAGGGGCTGTCTGAGGAACCAGCAACAAGGCCTATACCGGTTTAGTGCCACTGGCGGGCGGCCGCTGGCAGCTGTCAGCACCATGACGTCAACGCGCCAGGCACTCTCTTAGTACCTGGCGCCCAACAGCATGGCTAGAGTGGCTGGCAGTGATAGAAGGGAACAGTGGCGTATCCAGGATTTTGGAAAGGGGCGGGGGTGTAAAATTTTGCTGCCCAACTAGGGTGAGAAAATTTTGCAAAATTAGCCTTCAAAAACGCGTTTAAAACGCGTTCCGAGCTTAAAATTAACAGAAATTACAAGTTTTAGTAGTTTATAATGGCCTGGTTGGGCTTCTGCCCGACCAGGGCGAGAAAATTTTGAAAATTTGGCCTTCAAAAACGCATTTAGAAGGCATTCTGAGCACAAATTAGACAGTTTTAGTACATAATTCATTAGTTTCTTGTATTTTTGACAGACTTTTTCTTCCTACCTCCACCGCAAAGGGGGGTGTACACACCCTACACCCCCCTGGATACGCCACTGGAAGGGAAACGTCCGAGATGACAAACCACGGGGTGACGCAATGGACCGCATAGGTCTGAGCGTAGGGCCATAAGGTCCCCCCGCACATCGGATCTGGGGTGAACATGTGCGTGCAGTCAGGTGAACATGAACACATGCGTATCCTAACCAATTGACCAGCTGTGCTGGCACACAGGGTTATCGTACAATTAATGCTATTTTGCTTTATTGCCAGACAAAACTGACTCTCGCTTCTGTATCAAGAAGCTACAAAAAGCTGGCAGTATGCATCAGGCAATGACTGTCTAAGTTGCAGCTGAACCCATCATGCAGCAGTGTCCAAGCAATCTAGTCTTCGATCCATTTCACAAGGAGTGCAGATCGACAGCTCTCCAATGCAAGTGTCTGCAGCTTGGCTATCGATATGTTGCATCAACACAGTCATGCGTTGATCGCTACCGGGTTCGCACGAGACACAGTTGGTTCATAGTCTACAACAGATGTGTCAGTCATGCTGCTGACTACGGTATCACTGGCCTGGTCGGCCGGCTGGCTCATATGAAGACAGCTGATATGGCGCTGGCAGTGACAGATGCGTGCAGATTTCGGAGGCACTGGAGCCCTTACAATTACCACCGTGCTTGGATTACTGTTGTTTGGGTATGGGATTTTCAGGAATCGGTTCGGTACGGGTAGGTATTTTTCGGCATACCCAGGAATCGGTTCGGTATGGGTAGGTATTCGCAAAAATACCGGTATACCGGTATTTATTCGGTATTTGCTGAAAATGTTTCACAAAGTCAAACCACTGAATTTCCCATTTATAAGGCCATGAATTCAGTAATTTTTAAGCTCACAGGCTAGAAAATCCATCAAAACCAATGGGATTCACAGTTTTAAAAAATTTTTGAAATTATTTTTAGTTTTACTGGAGTAAAAATTGTTTCTATAAATAATTTTGGCTAAGAGAAATGCTTCCATTGTACTGTAGTTTTAAGGCTTGCTAGTGTACAGTATGGAGATCTAATGAGAAGTGACAAAATGTTTGGCTATTCTGTTGTTTGTGAATGTACATACAGACATAGAGACTTGATTATTAAGGAGCAGTGTGAAGTTAAGCCAAAACTAGACCAAAGCTTTCTAATGTCAAAGCAAGTTTGGGACAGAGAGTTGGGTCAGAGAACAAAAAATCCTTGAAATTCGATATCTTTGAGGGATATCGTAATAGAATGTGTTTCTGCATGCCCGAAAAATGCAAAATTACAAAGAAAACAAGATGATCATAGGGAATTTTCGATACAAAATGCACTAAGTTGGACAAAAAATACCGATTCCCAAATACCTGGGTATTCCCAAAATAATCGGTATACCGGGTATGGGTATTTATTAAAATACCTGGAATCGGTAGGTATGTATTGGGTAGGTATTCCCAAAAATACCTATTTTTCGGTATGGGTTCGGTATACCCAATCAACAGTAGCTTGGATTGGTGTTTTCTTGACTTTCTTTGATTGCACTGAACTACATATTTTGTTGCAGGTTTGCGCAGTAAGCAGATTAATGCTAGTTCACTGGATGACTTTGGCTGGTGGTACGATGTGCACAACAGGAACGCTGTGACAAACTTGACTAATACTTCCTTTGTGCGCACCAATGGAATGACCTCAAAGCCTGGACATGATTGCATGTATTTTGAAGCTTTCAAGAAACACGATTGGATAAACCAGAGATGTGGTTTACCACTGTGGGCTGCTTGCGAAGTTATGTGTACGTGGCATATATCTGTTTTTCCTTTCTAATATAGTGTATCCATTTTCGTTCTAGACAACAGTTGTGAAATGGTGAACCCGTGTGTGCCTCCGAAAGTTTGCTATGCAGAGAGCAACATGGAAACCAGATGTTTTTGTCCAGCTGGAGCTCCAAACGATGACAACTGTGGAGTAGACTGTACTGGAAAGTCGGATGGCGTGTACTCTGTGGGAGTATGCAGCAAGTATTATTACAACTGCACCAGCGGTATGCATAGTTCAATCAAATCCAGATTTAGCTGCAAAGCTTTCAGGTTCGCTCGCCATCAGCGAATGCCCAGCTGGCCAAGTTTTCGATATATTTGATAACACTTGCAAGCAAACCTCATTGCCATGCAAATGCATTGAACTGAACGGAAAATACGTGATTTCTAGTGGCAGTTGTACGGTGCGCTCCAAGAAGCACGGAAACTGGTTGACCAACTTCAAAAATTGCCAAGCAGATGCTGCTGGTTTTGGCATAGATAATGTGATTGGCCGACTTTCTCATGTGACCAATGACGAGGCAGTTGAGGCAGTTCTGGACGTGACTTACTATCACTCATATGGCTCTACTTGCCACCATTGTGTATTCATAGGTAAAAATTGCATTTCTATAAATGTCCTCAGCTGTGCGTAACTCAGGTCTGAGAGCAGTGAGGCCTGGCTTGAATGTTTCACGCATTGAGCAAAAATACAATTGGTGGCGACATCCCACCAATAGTTTGGCATCGGTTGCTGTAACAACTAAGCCCAACTTGCTGTCTTTTGTAACTTTGAACAAGAAGGACCGCGATTGCGTAGAACATGTAGCTGGATATTCTAACCACTGGTACAACCAACATTGCGCATACCACCGATATGGAGTCTGCGACATTCTTGGTAACCTGAAACGTAATCAGAACAAATCAGCACTGTCAATCAATTTCAGTCGATTCCTGCACAAATGAGACATGTGCAGTTCCGAAGCAGTGCATTGCTTCCGATACAGGCAAAACCGAGTGTGTGTGTCCAGAGGGCTCTCTCTTTGATGACGTCAACTGTGGGATGGACTGCAGTGGAAAAGCGGATGGAAACTATGAACTGGCCTATTGTTCCGATTCATATTTTAGTTGTGCAGCAGGTAAATGAAATCATATCTCACGTAAGCAGCTTGGACTTCCTCTGCAGGCAGTGCAACCCTTGAACACTGTCCAGATGAGATGAAATTTGACATTTTCAACAGAAGCTGCAGTGAGAGTTCGATGCTGTGCAGATGTGAAGAATTAGGTGGCAAGGTGGTAAGCAGTACACGTTCTTGTCTGGTAGTGGATGAATCAAAAAATTGGTTCGATTCCTATGCTCTCTGCTCGGAGCGTGCCAAATCGGATCTCACCTATTTCGGGCAGTTTGATAGAATTGCTGCCAGACCCATTCTGATCACCAACTATGAACTACTCACTGCTTTTTTGGACTTGGGAAACAGCTACTGGTACAGAATAGGTAAGTACAGGAAGCACAATTTGCATGCATCCTAATGATTGAGGAATGAGAATTGTTCAAAACGGATACATGCCAAAGTTGAAAGAAAAGTTCGCGTGGTGGCCAAACCGCAACAACCCCAATTCTGCATACAGTACAGGGGACACGTCGTTCTTGGCCTTGGCGCCCTTATTGCGCAATCATACATTCTATGACTGTGGAGTTACCCGCTCCTATGTGGACAACCGTCTGGCGAATGCTCCTTGCGGACAAACTGACAGGACAATGTGCCAATATTTCTGTAAGTCACACCAAATTTTTTTAGATAGTACTGCACTGTTTATTTAGATGACACATGTGCGCAAAACTCATGCCAACCTCCCAAGGAGTGTGAGCCCGACATCCCCAGCCATCGATGTGTATGTCCGGCTGGTGCATTGAATAGTTCGGATTGCGGGGTCAGTTGTGCAAGCAAGTCAGATGGCCCCCATGCTGTTGGTCACTGCACCAAACACTACTATGAGTGCAGTTCAGGTGCATATCTATTTGACCAACTACATATTGTGCTAGCCAGTTGCTTGCAGGCACTGCAAACTTGCGAACCTGCCCAGTAGGATTGACCTTTGACCCTATCAAAGCAGCCTGCACAAACAACACAGCAATTGCATGCCAGTGCTGGCAACTGGCTGGCTCCTTTTCATCCGAAACATGCAGTTGCTTTGCAAGGCAATGGACCCCTCGGAACTGGCACCATCACTATGAAGAGTGTCAAAAAATGGCAGATGACTTTGGCCACGGCTACATTGGAAGACTAGCGTTTACTGATTCAAGCACTCAAGCAGCAATGGTTGTAGATCAAGCATCATCCGGCAATTTCTTTATAGGCAAGACCATTTATAAATACAGGGTCCGTAAAAAGACAACCCCACAAATTTTTGACTGTTCCAACCGCAAATCTCAACCGATTTGAAAATCCTTTTTTAAATGAAAGATAAATAAATTCTTGAAAGATTGATGAATTCTAATTAGGATAGTCTGCTTAGTTCTTCAGATATTTTCCTTCAAATTCAACACAGATTTTTTTCAATCAACAAGAGTGATTAAGAACAACCCAGCAGATTTTTACTTATGCAACCATGAATCTCAACCGACTTTAACGAATCCTTTTTTAATGAAAATTTGAGAAATTCTTGAAAGGTGGGTGAAATTTTTATCAAGATACTCTGCTTAGTTCCTGATATATTTGCTCTGAAAATCAGAGCAGATTTTGGCAGTGAACAAGAGCGATTCAATTGCACTTCACAACATACATGTAACAGCTCCGGGCTAACCTGGGCGGAGGGGGTAGGGGTTTCCTCAGGTGGATGGTCCAGGGGTTTCGCCTAGAGGGGGTCCAAAATTTCAAAAAGCTCCAAAACGCCTGAAAATGCATTTTTAGCACGTTTTCTCTGTAAGGACGCTAAAAATCGGTATTTTAAGCTGCCAAATAGCGTTTTACAGGTAAAAAGAAGCAAAAAATGACAAAAAGGGCTTCCAAAAACACAGATTTCTCTTAAACATCAGCAGTGGAAACGCCAAATTCAGTTTTCAAAGGCTTTTTAAGCGAATTTTAGGCTAAAGATTAGTGATTTCTGAGCCAGTTTGTTAGTACTGGAGCTGCTACTAGTACTTGCATTTTTGGGTGGGGGTACCGTAACCAGTCTCGGGGGTGAGGGGGTAGTTAACCATTCCAGCAAGGGTGTAACCCTAGTACATGTATGCTTCACTATTATATTAAACAGATTCCTACTGCTGAGGTCTAACAAGACTTTACTGGTGCAGTAAACCGGACGTGTGTGTTACCGGTAAAGCCTCCAATAGCCCTCAGCGGTAGTAGGAATCGGTTTTATTATGACGTGCAACACAATGACAAATATCCCTCTTGTTCATTGCCAAAATCACTGTTTTGACTTTCAAGAGCTATAGAGAGCTATAGCTATTTCAAGAGCTAGTCAAGAGCTATCTTTGTACCATGTCTCTGATATGAAAAAAAACAGTGTTTCTGTGATTTGGTGTCTTTCAGGTGCACGGAGTAAGCCAGCTTTTCGCATGAACTCTACCAGCTATGAACAGTATGATTGGTGGCTTGATCCCGATAACCGAAATGCTATCCTCGGTCCAAACATTGGCAATCTCAGCTTTGTCAACACAAAACGCATAAGTGACGGGCACCAAGACTGTATTTACTATCAAGCCGACAAATACAATGTGTGGGTAGACTATCCGTGTGGATCGATGCCTCGGGGGATGTGCGAAATATACTGTAAGCAATCAAGGTACCCTAGGTGGAGTCTGCACTTTGGTTAGTAACTTGCAGACAACCAGTGCTCTACTGAAAAACAGTGTAGCGCTCCAAAGATATGCTATGGAGTGACAGGAAAGGAGGCCGATTGCTTTTGTCCAGCCGGTTCGATCAATGACAATAGTTGTGGAGTTTCTTGTCAGCACAAGACTGATGGCTTGTATGCAGTTGGCGACTGCTCTGCTCATTACTATTCATGTGAAAATGGTAAACACTGAACTGAACTGAATGATGTTGCAGCTCAATTATTTGTTCACTTTCAGCTAGTCCCACCCTTCATAAATGTGCCGAAAACCAAGTGTTCGATCCGTTTCACAAACGCTGTGCATCTACTGCCTTGGCTTGCGAGTGCAAAAGAGTGGGCGGAAAGTTTGGATCTGAATCGAAGTCCTGCATTCTCAGAATACTCACTTCGGTCAGTTGGATGCGCGGATTCCAGCAGTGCAAACTAAACGCCTCCGGACTCTTCTCCATCAGCCATATTGTCGGAAGACTGTCGATTCTGCAAAGTGCGGAGGAATCTGAACTAGACACAGATGTGAGCGAGTATAATAGTCCATACAGCATATGGATTGGTAAGCTATTTGACAAACGTTTTCGCCAATCATAGTGTAAATCTGGTATCGGCAGTGCTTAGCACTGATTGGGACATTACTAATGGCATTCCCTGAAATTTATTCATAACAAACAAGTTTCAGGACTGCATTCTAAGCCAGGTGGAAACTCAACAGCACTTGAGGACTACCAGTGGTGTTTGGACATAGAAAACGACAATGCCAATCGACCTCTGACCCACGTGGAGCACATATTTTCGAACCATTATTTTACAAAACCAACGGAACGCTGTGCCATACATAACACCGCCTATCATAACAGACTCTATTCCAGACCCTGTGCCAACAATTACCCATTGTTTTGTCAGTATTTCTGTATGTTTTCTTTTTATGTCCTGTTTTCTCTAATTAAGATGTACATAATACGCTTAGACGATCACTGCCAGAGGTCCAACCCCTGCACACCTCCCAAGGTCTGTGTGCCTGACTCCTACGCTTCTGCTGCATGCTTCTGTCCCCATGGCGCACACAATGACACGCTGTGTGGTGTAAACTGTACCGGGAAGTCGGACGGACTGTATGGGATTGGATCCCACTCAAGACATCTCTACAACTGCTCAAGAGGTGATTACTTTGCTACATATCACCTAGCTGTACAGGGTCCTTGTAGGAGAAGCCATAATACTTGAATGTCCAGAAGAGGAAGTGTTTCACCTGGGCTTCAATCTGTGCGCTCAGCATAATCTGGCCTCTAAATGCTGGCAGTTGGGCGGTAGACACTCATCCAAAACGGAGTCTTGTATTCTGCTTCTGCCAACCAAATTAGCCTGGAATGACGCCCATGCAAAGTGTATCAACATAAGCATAGACCAGTTTGGACCGACCTACAAGAGCCACCTTCTGCGTTTGATTCATTCTACCGCAATCCATTACACTAATCAGTTGTACGGCTATTGGACCTGGATTGGTAGGTTTTCTTTCAGAGTTCTGTGAAGTGCTTTTGTGGCCAGCATTTCATTAAAGGAAAAGTGAACACCCAAACTGCCAGGATATGAATGCCCGCCGGTTACAGGTTTACGTGCTAAACAAGTTCCCACAAATTCAAGTGACGATTTTGAATGGATTACCGATGGCAATCAGACCGAGTCACTGAGCAATGACAGCTTCGCCAAAGCTCAACTAGAAGCAATGATCAGTAAAAGTGGCCAAATCACTTCTGAGTGCATCAGATTCCTACCGGCTACACAACAGTTTCTAACCTACCCCTGCAGCTACGGTCTTTATCCGTTCTGTGAAATCAAGTGTACGCAGAATTCATGAAAATCTGCCAGACAAGCCGATGGACGTTCTTTCTAGATGACTTCAACTTTACATTTGAACAAGTTTGTCAGGAGGGTAACCCATGCATGAACAACGGCACTTGTGTTGATCATCCTTACTCATACAGACGGTACAGTTGTCACTGTGCGCATGGATGGGCTGGCCACAACTGTTCCTTCAGATGTAAATCACAGGTGAGGTAACAGTGATAGTATGGTTAATTTGTTGTAGATGTCTGTGAGAGAGAGGCCCCATGCAAGCATGGAGCCGCTTGCATGAATGGTGAAGACCCTGCTACTGACTACACCTGCAACTGTACGTACGGCTATTTTGGCGTCAACTGCACTAACTTTAAAAGTAAGACAGTCTTTTTAATCTCCAACGAACGAACGACCCGACCCGACCCGACCCGACCCGACCCGACCCGACCCGACCCGACCCGACCCGACCCGACCCGACCCGACCCGACCCGACCCGACCCGACCCGACCCGACCCGACCCGACCCGACCCGACCCGACCCGACCCGACCCGACCCGACCGACCGACCGACCGACCGACCGACCGACCGACCGACCGACCGACCGATGGCGCCTTGTCCTGCGAATATAGCTTGACACTTATTGGTTTAGAGCCGAAGTGTCCATCTGTCGCGGTCTACCGGTGCAATGGTTCGTTTTGTTTCTGCCAACTAAACGACACGACAAAGAGCCGACTGGGTAGTAAATGATTTGCACGCCCAAATCGGCGACCTGACACGTACAGTTGTTTTACAGAGCACCGATCAAGGTTTCTGAAGATAGCTGAACACATTCTCAGCAGGAAGGAAGGTACGGCGGCCAATTTGACCACGCATGATGTCAGCGCCTGTGCCATTGCATGTCACACAAATGCTAACTGCTCTTTCTTTAGCTATTTGGCCTTTAGCCAGACTTGTAACTTAGCCTTTAATATGCATTTTGTACAGCCTGTCATTGAAAGCTTTTCTTTCTATACCCGTATATATTAATAATCAAGCAGTTGTTGCTTTTGTTATGCGTTCTATGTAATCTGTGTAAATTATTCTTTTCGCCAGTGAGTTAGTTGAAGGTTGTAAAGTAATTTTTGGTAAAGTTTTCAAAATTTATGCGTCCTTTGTCGTGCATATATATAACACTTGATTGGAGTGCCTAACCGATTTATGGTTGTAGCATGTAAATTTGCCTCGTGATGTTTATCAATTGTTTTTATTACATTCTTTCATTGTACTTGATACGCTTATGAAACGACTTGTTGATGAGAAATAATATCACTGGCAAGCTTTAGCAAAATCGCCGTTCTTGAGTTTCTGTTTTTCTTCTGCTGATACTGTCGACCATTTTTCGTTCCACTGACAGCTGTGAATGAACAGTTCCTTACCGTGAACGTATCCTAAAGCAGAAAATGGAAGAAGAGTACCTACAATTCTAAGAAACTGACTTACCCGAAAGGAGATATTCATTCTTGGATCCCGATTTCTTTTGTAATCTCACACCGCAAGCAGCACTGTCCACTGCAGTGTGGACTTCATTCAAATTTTTCACTCGTGAAATTCTGTTTGATCTCTGCAAAAATTGTTTGTGCTTTTAACTTTCCCGTTTAAGTCCCCGTTTCCCTATGTCGGTGTATTGAATCTACGGCATTCTTATAAAATCCAAGAATAATACAGCACCAATAGAATAGGTAGGTGCTATACAGGCTGTACAGGCTAAGCTAGGTTTCGCTGTAAGTTGCGAGGGAAACGGCGTACATTTCTCTTATGCATGACGCGCTGATTATCCGATTTAGATACAGTGACACAATCCCTCAATTATTTGGAACCGAGAGCTTCTATTCAGCACTCTGATCAGGTTTTAGGCTTCTAGGTTCGGGATGAATGAACCTTTAGGATGAAGTTAGACTTACTTTTAGATTCAATCTTAGTCATAAAGTGAATATGGTAGGATTCCGCTAATGGGGGTAGTATCCCACAATTGCCGAATGTTTGCTCAGAAAATCTGCAAATTGCTACCGTAGTACATGTATCTCATGTTTTCGTTTGAAAAACCGAAAGACTGTGTCAAGTACGGTAGCTAGAAACAAACGGATCTAAAAAATCGAAAAATTTTGCACAAAACAGAAACCGAGTGGATTCTGAATGGCCTTTACATACCTTAAATATCTCTTCGTGTTTCACTTTGAACAAATAAGATTCCCAACTGAAACTGCCGGTTGTGTGATTCTGTTTCGTTATCTTGAGTAATTTCGATCGGGCAACTAAAAAAACAAATCAAAAGAACATAATTGATAAATAACGTAAGTTCAAACGTACCGAACTGAGCACTACAGAACATAGCAGTTGTATTTCGTTCGGCACATTTGCAAGCCAATCCGCTTTCGAATAAAACTGACATAAAAAGCAAACTGACGATCAAAATTAGGTTTTGCATTCTGCTGCAAAGCTATAGACACAGAGAGAGGGTGTAGTTTTCAGGTTTAGCTTACCACTTTAAAGGCCGGTATTGTTTACTAGCACAGATAAGCTTTGTTTATACATGCCCAAATCCGGGACGGGACTGGTGGGTGCACGATTACGTACGTACGTGCCAAAACATCCGTTAAATTTTGTTTCCCAACTCTTGCATACCACCGTGTCAATGCGCAAACAGCCAAAATTGAATCAGACCTAAACAAATCGGAGCAGAAAAGATATAACAGGAAATTATCTTGAGAAGCGGCCTAAAGTTCCAAATTGAGGGAAACTAAAATCGATCTCTTTGCCCTGCAACCTTCAATAAGGAAGCAGTTACCGGCGTTCGATTGAGTGCAATTTTTCAGCCGCGAAACGAGCTGCTGGTCGGGGATGTAGAAAAGGTTCAGATTGATCTGGTAATTTCCTGACGTTCGGCTCTGAATTTTAAACTCGGGGCTGGTGGGCGACCGGAATAAATCGGAAATTCGGCTTGCAAATTGGAGAGTTTTTGTGCAGCCGCCTACTCTAATACAAATCTGTTACCACCGCCCCGCCGAGTACCTTACATACGCAGCGTAGGTCATTAGCGTTCTTCTTCTCTTTCTAGAGCCGGCTCTAAATTAAATTTGCTTTTGTAGTGAGTAGCAAAATAATTATCCTCCGTAACGTTATGGCGAAATTGTGCTTTAATTCTAGTACAATTATATCTTATTATTACGCAAAGATAATTTATTGTCGCCAACCGCGTTGGTAATACCTCCTAGCTAGCTGACAAGTGTGAAAGATGCTAATGGACTCTGCGGACTTAGGGGTTTTTGTCGATTTTCTCTCCCAGCCTCTTGTTTGACGTATTTGCACAGCTTTGGTTGCTCTGATACATTATTATGCCAACAGTGCCTTAACCTTGCATACTCTCTATCTAGTGATCCAGCTAGATTTCCCTGCTGTTCCTGTTTAAATTAACTTCAGAAGAATTTACAGTAGATATCACCTTTCCATAATCTAATAACCTAGCGATCTAATCAAACGAAACCTAGCATCGAGAGCCCTTTCGTGTAAACACACTGCGAAAGGTTATAACCTCATGCAACTTTCAGGTGTGATCCATTAGATGCTGCAAGAGAAAAACTGTCACGCAAATCGTGACGGTTTCGATTGAGCAATGATTACCTGTCACTCATAGAGCGTTTCCTCCGCCGATCCACCACCGCTACCGCCAGTAAGTCTCTGTGCTTATGCTTATTGCCTTGCTACGGGTATTCATTCATTTACATTTGGATAGGTTAAGGGCATTTTTTACAACACCCATCCCTTTACCTAACTGCTATTTTGCGGTTATTTGTTCCTGATGCAAGGAAACGCCAGATGAAGTAGGGTAAGGCACTAGGGGTTTCGCATCAGCGAGTATACAATACTGTATATTGCGGCCCCAGCCCAGCACGAAATGACAATTTAGAGAAACAATTTTCGTGTCCGGGTCTCAAAATATAGTAATCCTGTGATGATGGCTGTGTCAGGAGTTTCGGTAAAGGTTTATAGACAATGCATCTGTAGAAGGAGGTATAGAGTAATCAGCCAAATGCCACATCAATTTAACCCCTGAGGAATAGAGACAAGCCGCTTCTAAAAGGCCATTAAGCCTAGATCATAACGCACATAGGTGGTCCCTGGGGGTATTTCAACACTCGATCTGATCGAGCCCGACTAGTAACCGTGCTTATTAAATGCCCCAGCCCCGTTTTAACAGCAAATTCATATTCGATTCACAGAGGAGTTTGTTAATTAAAGATAATCATTAAAAACGCTTTCTGCGCCTCATTTTTCTTCCGTTTTCAGCAGCGCAATGAACGGTTCGGTCCGCTCCGTCTCCCTTCGATACAATCTTTGTCCGTTTGACGTTTACCTTTGGCCGTTCGCCAGCGCCGTATCGATTGGAGGCATGATGGCTATGATGGGAAATGCGTTGATTATTTGGGCGGTGCTTAAGAGTCCGGAGCTCAGCAGCAAATGCTATCAGTTGATGGCAAACTTGGCAGCCGCCGATCTGCTCTCCAGTCTCGCCTTTTGTCTGTACGGAATGTGGATTTTCATGGGATACACGTGCGAATACCCGGCGATGACTTTCTCTCAGTGGCACTGTTTCTTGCTCAACATCCCCTTTGTCTTGAGGTATGCTATATTTGCGAACTTACATAGGGAGGAATGATGTTCATTAAGTCGGTCGGTCGGTCGGTCGGTCGGTCGGTCGGTCGGTCGGTCGGTCGGTCGGTCGGTCGGTCGGTCGGTCGGTCGGTCGGTCGGTCGGTCGGTCGGTCGGTCGGTCGGTCGGGCGGTCGGGTCGGGTCGGGTCGGGTCGGGTCGGGTCGGGTCGGGTCGGGTCGGGGCGGGTCGGGTCGTGTCGGGGCGGGTCGGGTCGGGTCGGGTCGGGTCGGGTCGGGTCGGGTCGGGTCGGGTCGGGTCGGGTCGGGTCGGGTCGGGTCGGGTCGGGTCGGGTCGGGTCGGGTCGGGTCGGGTCGGGTCGGGTCGGGTCGGGTCGGGTCGGGTCGGGTCGGGTCGGGTCGGGTCGGGTCGGGTCGGGTCGGGTCGGTCGGTCGGTCGGTCGGTCGGTCGGTCGGTCGGTCGGTCGGTCGGTCTGCCAAAATCAAACATGCCTCTGAGTTTTCAGCTTTAACACAGGCTGTTTGATGATCTGGATTGTTGGTTTCGACCGGTTCCTTTCTCTGTGGCACCCCACCTACTACCTCTCCTTGAATACAAGTCGGTATGTCCGGTTCTGGACCGTTCTGTCCTGGTCTTATTCCCTGCTCTTCCTGGGATTTGGATTTTGCTACGGCTTCGAGTCAAGCGTTCCAGTGCCCACCTGCGTTCTGCCAACAGCTTTCGCTGGAGCCTCGATGAAAATATGGACAACAATCAATGTAACTCTGAGCATTATTGTGATCCTAACCTATTCCTTGACCTACTGGAAAACTGCTGATTTGAAACGAAAACGACACACGAGGACTGCTGAGAGACAGCTCAGGATCACCCAAAGGGTGCGTTCTCCCGACGTTTTTATGTCTTTGCCTCATGTGAGTACGTACCTGGTAACTAACCACTCTTACAGGTAATGCGCAGTATAACCATAGTAATGGCGGTGTATGCATGGACCTGGTTCGCCACCATGTTCAGCATTCTGTTAGTGAGCTCAGTGTTGCACTGCACCCCCTCAACCATATTTCACACCTCTCTGTATGTCGGTGTGTTGGCCAATATCAACGTTGGATCGAATTTCTTCATCTATTTCACGAGGAGCAACGAATATCGGCGAGCCTTTGTTGCACTTTTCACCTGCAGAGCGATGCCGCAGCGAAACAGCTCCGTCCACAGTGGGTGCACCACCACCAGACATACCTCAAGAAATTGTCCGCCGTTTGAACATTCCTTTCTCATGTCTGCCGATGCACATTCGATTAATGAAAATGGATTGACTCTGGCCGAAACTGACCTTTGACTCTTCTGGTCCGATCTCACGAAAGTGGCTCAAATATAGTATGTACTTTACGTTTTAAAGGTAATATAAATATATAATATGTATGTACATAGTTCAAAATGGGCTGTATAAATTAGCAGTATACATAGCATTTTATCAACCATGCAGGGCCCCATCCGACGGGCCAACAAACAAGGTTCGATACGATGTTTCTGCGAAATGTAAGGCTAACTATTGCAAGTTTTTTCTTTCAAATTGAGGCAAAAAATCGCCAAAATTGCCGGTAAAAACAGAGATTCTTAGCTTTATTCGAGCCCAAATTTATCGCTTCCGGTTGACTTTTAGCCGGAAAATCCACGTTTTAGCCAGTTTTAAGCGATTTTTAGAACTGGTACCTCCGGGATTTGGGTTTAAACCTGTTCAAGCCGGTATCAGCTTCCTTCCTTAAGTTACGTGTAGCACCGACTTGCCCTTGGGTTAATTTTTGTACCATACAAACCATACATTTTTGTCGACTCTAGTACTTCGTTTGAAGCTTGAGAAAAGGAGTAAAAACATGTGGATTTGTGAAAAGTCGCCGAATTTTACTACTTCTTATACGTAGTTGCACAGTGCACACTAAGCTTGCTAACAGACCGTCAACTACATACATAGAGGATAAGAGAACAAAATTTCCCAATTAATTAATAGCCAGGAGGTAGTCGTGGATTGGGACAGTGTTCGCAAGAACCGTCAATTCCTTGAACTCCGACCGGTCCCTTAATTCCAGGGTCTCCTCTCTTTCCCTCCACTCCTGGATCTCCAGGCTCACCAGCCGGGCCTGAAATTTACATATGACGGTACAGTCAGTCTCTTTCTGCCTTATTCTTACTGTTCAAATATCCCTCTTAAAACGATCAGGCAGTATTCTTCAGGTTACGGTAGCAACGGTTAAAAAGTTTTGTGTAGTTAAAGAAACTGTATCTAACCAGTAGGTCCGGGGGCAGCTTTTCCAGCTTCTCCAGCTTCTCCCTTGGCTCCCTTTTCTCCTTGCGCTCCTGGCAACCCAGCGGGTCCCGGTGGTCCTTGGGAAACCATCAGTTTTCCGGCCTCTCCAATCGGTCCCTTTGGTCCAGCTCTTCCCGGTCTTCCGGAAGGCCCACTGCCGCCAGGCATTCCTGGTTGGCCCTTCTTACCATCTTTTCCCGGACTTCCCTGCGCTCCCTTCGGTCCCACTGGGCCCTAAAAACAGCTACCTAACTGGAAAGACCACTAAAAATGTAAACTGTAGGCTGTGTATGAAATTTGAATGGAGTGTGTTGTACATTTAGTTGATTGTAAAGGGGGCGGTCACCCAATACCCATTTTTGGGCAGCGCGTTTCCAGCCAAAATAGGGTTTTCAAGCTTTTTTAACTGGAATAGGGTTTTTGTCGCTTTTTTCCAGTCCAGATATTTTAAGGTCATTTTTGCACCAAATACTCCAAAAAAAATGAACCATATTTAGGATCTGGAACGGTTCCCCTGACATGTACACGTAACAAAAGTGCTGGTACGTCGTAAATTGCCTGACTTTACAATGTTGAACGGTTTACCTTCTGACCCATGACTCCTGACGGTCCAGGTGGTCCCGGGGGACAAATGACGCATGGCTGAGCACTTATCTGCACCGGGGTGACCGTCCCTTGGGTGCCCTGCTTGCCGTCCGCACCATCCTTCCCTGGCTCCCCATCTTCTCCCGGTTCACCCGAAGGGCCTGGAGCACCAGCTGCTCCCTGATGACAAGTACAGCAACCGCCTTGTGAGCTGGATGAAGGAGAATTGGAACCATCCGGCTGAGAACTTGAATCGGGCTTGGTATTGGGGAGTGCGCTGGAGTCGTAACCGTCGGACCCTTGCAGTCCACCGGTCAGGTCGCCCTGACCCTGCACCCATTGACCGAACAACCAGCCTCGCCGCTGTCTATCTGGAGCGCCACTGGTTGACTGCACTGCATACAACTCTATCCACATGTCGCGTGAATGAGCCTAAAGATTGCAACGGTCTAAGGTTAGTTGAACAGTCAACATTCTTCAGTTCTTTTCAGTAGACTTCTGTTAGGGCCGCCATGATGGGCTAGCATTTTGGCTGAGGAAAAGATTGAATTTTGAAATCGTGAGGGGGTTGAGTGGTCCGTACTACTGTTGATTGGGTATACCGAACTCATACCGAAAAATAGGTGTTTTGGGAATATCTACGCAATAAATACCTACCGTACCGATTCCAGGTATTTTAAAATAAATACACATACAGTGTATACCGATTATTTTGAGAATGCCCAGGTATTTGGGAATCGGTATCTTTTGTCCAGCTTAGTGCAATTTTTATCGAAAATCCCTATTATCACAATGCTTTCTTTATTATTTTGCATTTTTGAGGCATGCAGAAATACATTCTATTATGATCCTTCCAAAACGTCGAATTTGAAGGATTTTTAGTCCTGTGACCCTACTCCCTGTCCCAAACTTGCTTTTTCATTAGAAGGGCTAGTTTTGGCTTAACTTCACACTGATCCTTAATAATTAAGTCTCTATGTACTTGATGTACAGTACATTCACGAGCAACAGAATAGCCGGCATTTTGTCACTGCTCGTTAGATCTCCATACTGCACACTAGCAGGCCTTAAAACTACAGTACAATGGAATCATTTCTCTTAGCCAAAATTATTTATAGAAACGATTTTCACTCCAGTAAAACTAAAAAATAATTTCAAAACATTCCTAAAAAACTGTAAATCCCATTGCTTTTTATTAATTTTCTAGCCTTTGACCTTGAAAATGACTAAATCCATGCATGGCCTTTGTAATGGGAAGTTCAGTGTTTTGACTTTGTAAAACATTTTCAGCAAGCAAATACCGAATAAATACCGGTATACCGGTATTCTTGCGAATACATACCCATACCGAACCGATTCCTGAACAACCCATACCCAAACAACAACAGTTGGTACTAATTCACAGCCGGTAACCTACCTGGCAAAAACGCGCTTCCGACATAACGTTGGATTGCAGGCCTTGCAAAAAGTTGTAGAGCATGGGTAGAGTTACTACTGACGATATCACCGCTACTGTAGATACCACAACTGCTCCGAAAGCCAGTTTGCGCGCTCTCCGCAACTCTTGCCCTTCCAATTGAGTCATAGTTGGTAGCCAAAAGTTTACTTTAGACAGTTTTGATTGTGGCGACAGTTTTTATGGCCTACCGGGAGGGAGAGAGAAGTGAAGAAGAAGGTGAATGATTTGTTTGCGTGTTCTTGATTAAATAGAAACGAAAGTGGATCAACAGTTCACGGGCGCGCGTCTCGGTTAAATAAACGAGCTGTCGGAAGCGGTAATCGTAAATTTTAAAAACATTAAACTGCTTCTTTGCTGCTGAAACGGCCCATTGACCTCGACTTTCGATTCGAGTCACGCCTCCAATGCACACGTCTTACTGTGAGATAATCGTCTTACTACCAATATCTGAGCAATTTATGCAAAAAGTCATTAATTGCAATCATTTAAAACGCACTCAGCTCGCACAAATCGGACCAAAATCAAGACAACTCTTGATTCAGGGGAGGTTAGACTACTGTTGGTAATTCTTAGGTTTTAAAATCAAGTCTCAAGTGAAGTCAGTCCATAGAAAATTTCAAGTCCAAGTCTAAGTCTTGAGTCCATTTTTGAAAATGACCCCAAAGTCACAAGTCCAAGTCATTTTCAAAAAATTTCTGCTCCTGCTCTGGACGCTAGGGCCCGTCCATAAACTACGACGTTCAGAGAGGGGGTGAGGGTGGTCGGTTGAACGTCGGAAAACGTCGCAGGGGGTGGGGTTGGTGTCGAAAACGTCGACGTTTTTAGCTGCCTAGGAAGCTTTTGGATACAACTACAGTGTATGTTACAAGGAAAACTCAACCCAGTTCATGTTTCCAACCGCAAAAATGGTAGTTCACTGTCAAAAAGTTTCTTTTTCACAGCTTCTGCAGTGTCATGTCGATTTTATTGAAGATTTTCTAATGTCGGACACAGTACCAAGTTTAGTCGGGGGGGGGGGATCAGCCAAAAACGTTGTAGTTTTTTAGGGGGGTTGTTCTAAAAACGTCGGAAGGGGGTGGGGGTCCAAAATTTTGATTTTTTGAGCGTCGTGGTTTATGGCCGGACCCTTACAGTAAGACCACAATCAATTACCGTATAGTGCTGTTTATAGTATTTATAGTACGCCGGGTACTATAAATGGAGACAGATTTATATTCTGAAATGAGCTGCTTATAAATACAAAACGTGCGAAAAATACAGTATTTTTGGAGGTAAACCTTGTTTGTAATCAGCAGATAATGCAATCATAGAGTTCTGATGTATGTACTGTACATAACCTAATTTTTACATCAAATCGGTAATTTGGGCAAAGAACTTCACATACTATTATTATTAGTTTCTCGTAGAGCAGATTTCGTAGGTGCCATATATAGTACCCGGCTACTATAAATGGATTCAATTTTATTTTCACATACGGTAGGCGATTGAATTTAGGCTCAGAAGACCTCCTGCCGGCGCCAGAGGCCCCAACCCCGATCGGCGGATGACCTGTCACATGAATGCTTACATGTCTTCGGTCGGAAGTGTCTAAGCCGGGCGGGTCAATGAACCGGATTTCATTGTTTCCGATCAGTTTTATTAATTTTTGTGGTGTAGCAAAAAATTTATCTAAATGCAATGCCGGTCAGAAAATCGCCCAGATTAACTACAGACACTGCTCCTACATACAGATTTGACATTCTTCCAACATCGCCACTGCTCCTTGACTGGCTAAGTTTTGTAGGAATGCACGCTTTTCTTCGCTACGCGTGGAAAACGGGGACTGTGTACAAGTTCCAAGTGACAGCCGAACCGCGACAGAGCTACACCATCTACAAAGGGCACTTTAGAGCAGCAAGGCAGACGTGGCTATCAGTAACTTAGTTCCGCGCGCCCTTGGACGGGGGTTTTTATGCGGGCTCTACTCGTTTCTGGAGAACTTTGGTCATAGTCTCGACGAGACGAAGAAGTGCTGGTACAGCAAACAGTTGCTCCTTGGCGACAGCTCAGACAGACAGTGGGTCAAAGTTAAACGGTGTGCCTGCACGCACACAGAACCGCTAGAACAGTCGGTGTTCCTGTTCGGGGTGGATAGTGATGAGGGATTTTTTATGCAAATTGATGGACCCAAGACCGGACATCCGGAAGAGTGCTCCAATCCCGGAACTCTCTGCTTAGCTGTTTAGTGCATTCTTTACTCACCTTTCTAATAGACAAACGTTGAAAGATGTGGTTGTGTTATGCCCAAAAGACCAATTGTGGCATACATGTAACAGGTCATCCGCCGATGGGGGGAGGGGGGTTGGGGGGGTCTGGCGCCGGCCGGGGGGGTCTGAGCCAAAATTTTGGAGGATGGGGGTGGGCTCTAAAAAACGCTCAAAAATCGAAAAAATCGCAATTTTTTGGGTAAAAATTGCCAAAAATCGCTAATTTGGGCTGAAATACAGCTAAAAAGTGCTGTTTTGCAGGCGATTTTGGCAATTTTTGTGTGTGAAATTGTAAAAAATTGCAAAAATTTGCTCGAAAATTTACTTGCCAGAAAAATCGGAGGGGGGGGGTCGGTGAAATCGTCTCGGGGGGGGGGGGGTCCCATCCGGGGGGGGGGGTCTGGCCTAAGTCGGGTGGGGGGCAGACCCCCCCAGACCCCCCCTGTTACATGTATGAATTGTGGTGTGTCACCAACTACATGTAAAAGTAAAGTTACTTGGGTGCGCATAGAGCAATAACTCCTCGCAACACATGCGGTTGACGAAGACTCGGCTAACTCGTTGGTTCCCGATTTTGTTATTCGAATTGCTATTCGGGAAACATTAGCCGAACTAAGAATAATTTTTAGCCGAGCGGCAATTAACTGAATGTCGGTTATTTTCGGCTCGGCTAAAAACTTTTCTAAACGTTCAGCGAAAAAAAGAAAAAGAAACTAAATTGTGTAAGCGCGCCCGCGCGTAATTTTTTTCTGCATGAGTGTTGTAAAAGCGTGGAAATGTGTTTTGAAGGCGGAAACTATTTATTTTAAAATTTGTTGCAGTTAACAACTGCTTAACAACGAACATGTATGTCGGTACCATAAACGGCGTTAAGTGCCTGATTGTAATAGCGGCTGCACTTTAGAATAGAAAATCAGAGATCGCAGATCAAACTAAAAATTTATCAAATCGTCCAACAGCAGACACCAAAACGTGCGCAACAGCAAAGAATAACCGGAACCTCCACCTTATAAAAAAATCGCAAAATCATTAAAATCTGCTGCCAGTTGCGACATTTGATGATGTCACGGCAGCTGGTGACTTCCACTTCAACACACTTACCATACCCTTGCGAATGGTTTCAATTTTGAGAGCATAAATAATCGGGTTAACAGTTGAATTAAGGGTGATGGAAATGGCAAAAACCGGTATAAATCGGGCGATAGTTTCCGCTGAAAAGCCTAAAGCAGTTAACACTCCAAAGCTGGCGTTGGGCAGAAGCCACAAACAGACAAAAAAGCTCAAAACTTTCTGGATTGTCTTGCACATTTTCATGTGGCGCTTCATCATGCGCTCGCGCAAACTAGCATTTTGGCCAGTTTGCTTCTCCATTCTACGCATCATTCTTAGCATAGAAATGTACAAACCAATTATTAAACAGCTCAGCAATGTGGTAAACAGACCATAGAAGATAGAGTACAACCAAGGAACGCTGCCTGTAAAGGTGCACGTCTCAGGCACACTGAACAGGTCCACCATAGCTAGTGGCGCAGCTGTAATTACAAGTGCAGAAATCAAGGCCAAAATCAGCGATCTTTGTGCAATTTGCCGATGTTTCAGGTGTTGGTAGATGACTGGGTCGGACAGCGCTTGCACTCGGTCACAGGCCACCACCACTGTCAGCACCTGACTGCTATAGATGCCTCCTACCGACAAACTTTCAATCAACAGGCACTTCCAGGTGTTGTACCGGGCCTGTTCGTTTAACTCAAAGTACAAATGGCCCAGTCCTAGCAAGACCATTCCGATATCTGCAAAGTGCAAGCCAGCAGTACTTTTAACACAAACAATATTTTTAGCTGAAAGTGAACTAGTCAACTTGGTTGTTGAGGAGAAGCAGATTGAAATCTATCTACATTCCAACTCACCTACAATGACGTCACACACAGCCAAAGCGGCAAACAAGTAGGCGCAGTATTCTTTGCGCGATTGTCTGTAGCGCACAAAGGTCAGAACGACCAAGGTGTTTCCAGTTAGACCTATCAGAGCCACACAAACTAACAATGAGTAGAGCACAGGCTGTTCTGAGAAACGCTCTGCCCCAGTGCTCATACTGTCAGTGTGGTTTCGGCTAATGTCTTGACTCTAGAGCTCTCACCCGTCCACTAATTGCGCTCACTGTCTAACAATCAGTACGGTTGTTTTCCTCAACCATCCTACTAATGATGCAAACTACATGGCAGCACCCTGAGTTGACTTGTTCTAATTGTCTATTTGGTCACTCACTGACTTGTGTTCATTGCATTGCACGAGAGCAGAAAGCACCTTTACTCAGAACAGCATTATAGTGTCCAGTGTATCCCTTCCCTTCCCTTCCCTTCCCTTCCCTTCCCTTCCCTTCCCTTCCCTTCCCTTCCCTTCCCTTCCCTTCCCTTCCCTTCCCTTCCCTTCCCTTCCCTTCCCTTCCCTTCCCTTCCCTTCCCTTCCCTTCCCTTCCCTTCCCTTCCCTTCCCTTCCCTTCCCTTCCCTTCCCTTCCCTTCCCTTCCCTTCCCTTCCCTTCCCTTCCCTTCCCTTCCCTTCCCTTCCCTTCCCTTCCCAGTTGTACACACAAGCAACAACAGCAGAACCCATCACCAAAAATCCTGACCTATACATCACCCAAAATCGCACAACAACCAAAGGAAAGAACGTGCAGTGGCCAGTTCCATTCACTAGTGAGGTCTCTTCCGGGTTTTCCTTCAAGTGTCAAATCTCTGGTACTGTAGACTTCGGTTCAATAGTTTCTTTTTGCATGTGAATTTGGCATTGCAAAAATAAGGGTCTTGTCCCCTGGCACTCGCACTCGCACTCGCACTCGCACTCGCACTCGCACTCGCACTCGCACTCGCACTCGCACTCGCACTCGCACTCGCACTCGCACATATAAAGATTGGTTAACAACTTACGTAACAATAACCTGCAAAATTTGGGAAAGATCCAATGAACAATTCATGAGATATCTTTGTTTAAACTAAAAGTCTGAAAATTCGGGTCAGTTCATTTCAGGGCTAGCGAAAGCTACAGGCTAGGATTTGGCCAAATTTAACTCGTAACAAATAATAGTAATAATCGTGCCAAAAATCATTTGAAGAGTTCCGGAAAACTTGAAAGAAATAGAACAGACAGTCTTTTTCTGGCCAACACAGTACATACACACACCAAAAAGAAAAGGTCAAATTCGGCACAAACACAACACTAGGTTTACCAGTGACTACAAGAAATAAAATATCAAAATTTACTGCCGCCAGTTCTACTATTTGTTGATGTAACCAAAGCTGGCGACTTGCACTTCAACACACTGAACATTGCCTTTCGAATGCTTTCAATTTTGAGAGCGTAAATGATCGGATTTACAGTTGAATTAAGAGTCATTAATATGCAAAAAGCCCGCACAAATCGCGCAATGGTTTCCGAAGAAATCCCTAAAGCAGTCAGCACACCAAAGCTGACGTTGGGTATAAGCCACAAACAGACAAAAAAGCTCAAAACTTTCTGGATGGTCTTACACATTTTCATATGGCGCTTCAACATGCGCTCACGCAAAGTAGTATTTTGGCCAGTTTCCTTTTCCATCCTATGCATCAATCTTAGCATAGAAACATACAGGCAAATTATGAGACAGCTTAGCGATGTAGTAAAGAGAGCATAGAAGATAGAGTACAACCAAGGAACGCTGGCTGCAAAGGTGCACGTCTCAGGCACTCTGTACAGGTCTACCATACCCAGTGGTGCAGCTGTAATTAAAAGTGCAGAGATCAACGCGAAAATCAAAGATTTTAGCGCAATTTGGCTATGCTTCAGGTGCTGGTAGATGACTGGGTTGGACAGCGCTTGCACTCGGTCCCAGGCCACCACCACTGTCAGAATCTGACTACTATAGACCCCTCCTGCTGTCAGACCTTCAATTAGCAGGCACTTCCAGGTGTTGTACTGAGCATCTTCATTCAAATCAAGGTACAAATGTCCCAGTCCTAGCAAGACCATTCCAACATCTGCAAAGTGTAATGTTCTCTGAAACTAGAATGACAGCGTGTTTGGTGGTGAGCTTGAGTTTTAGAAGTCTCCGCTGGAGCATGCATGTTTCCATTTGCAGACTTGTATTGTATTGCTGACAGTATAATCTTGGAAACAACTCACCTACTATTGCATCACACACAGCCAAGGCGGCAAACAAGTAGGCGCAGTATTCTTTGCGCGACTGTTTGTAACGCACAAATGCCAACACCACCAAGGTGTTACCAGCCAGACCTACCAGGGCCACAGAGACCAACAAACAGTTCAGCACAGGTTGTTCAGTAAAACGCTGTGAACCAACGCTCATACTGTCAGTGCAGTTTCTTCTAGTGTCTCTGTGCTTACAGTGTCGCTCGTTACACTCAGGGCCCACAATCAGTGAAGCTAAGGTTGTTTTGCTCAGCCGTCCTAACGAGTCAAACTAACGAATTGAATAGACTTGCTCTAATCACTGATTGTCTGTTTTTGCCGAAGTGCAGAAAAGCAGCTTTACTGAGAAGAACAGAATCGCTTTCCAACGCTATCGTACCAGAGTCAAACTCAGACAGACAAGTAACAACAGCGCCGTTTTGGACCCATCACCAAAGAATCCCTTCCTAGAGCTCGTTGAAAGATCACAAAGCAACCAAAAGCAAGCAACCAACTGAAGCACTCTAATATCCTGGAGGCAGACGAGGGGTGGGACAGTGCTCGCACGATCCATCCTCTCCTGCGGGTCCTTGAGGTCCCTTCGGTCCTTTGTCTCCAGCCTTTCCTTCTGGTCCCGAATCTCCGGGGTCTCCAGCGGGTCCTACAGATTTCAGATTGTGTTACCGTTTTCATGACAAGACAAGCTCGAAAGCCTACCAGGTGGTCCAGCTTTTGCAGCTCCATCTGGTCCAGGGGCTCCCTTTGGACCTTGCTCTCCCTTGGGTCCAGGTTCTCCAGCAGGGCCAGGTGGTCCTTGCACGATAACAACCTTGCCTTCCGGTCCTTGTGGTCCTTTTGGTCCAGCTCTGCCTGGTCTGCCTGATGGTCCGACCGGCCCTGCCATGCCCTGTTCACCCTTCTTTCCATCCCGACCAGCGTTTCCAGGTGCTCCTTTGGGTCCAGGTGGTCCCTAAAGGCTCAGAACCATGAAGACTGTCTAAAGTCGGGTTCTATACCTTCTGTCCCATAGCTCCAGCTGGGCCAGGTGGTCCTGGTGGGCAGATGATGCAGGGCTCATCGGTAGTGGCGCCAGCAGGGATAATCTTGCCATCTTCACCCTTCTTTCCGTCCTTGCCATCTCTGCCGTCCTTGCCATCCTCTCCTGGCTCTCCTGGAGGTCCGGCTGGACCAGGTTTACCCTGATGGCAGGTGCAGCAGCTTCCGGTCTGGACTTCTGGTTCGGGTTTGGTGCTCGGCCTGCCGGTGTCACCATAAGCATCTCCTTGCACTCCAGCTGCATTGCCCTTGTTGTCCACCCATTGGCCAAACAGCCAGCCTCGGCGTTGTCGGCTCACTACCCCCTTGCTGGATTGCAGAGCGAACATCTCAACCCACATGTCACGAGAGCGGGACTGAAACGACGAGTTACCTATTAGCTATGTACTAGAGAAATCTTGTTAGGAGATATTGAGATCGATCTACGAGTCGTGAGGTCTGGAGTTCAAACCCCACTTGTGTTCAAAACTTCTATGGTTCGTCTCACATTTGGGTGGTGACCAGAACGGGAGTGAAACCTGATTACCTTGCAGAAGTCGACCTCGGACATCATATGGGTCTGGAGACCCTGCACATAGTTGTAGACCATGGGTAGAGAAACGACGGAAGCCACGACCGCCACAGTGGACACGACAACAGCCATAAAGGCTATTCTGCGCATGCGGCGCAGTTCCTCTCCTTCGGCGGCGTTCATCTTCTCGTAGTCAGACATTTTGCTTTCGAGCTCTGAGGCAGGGGAGACTGGAGTGAAGTAGGAAGGAAAGTGTCGACTGGGGATGTCAGAGTTGGTGGGGTGTCGCTTTTATGGCCGGCGAAAGGGGTCAGTGTGTTAAACAAAAGGTCGGAACGGTGTCCAACCGCAAATTAAATCATTGGTGACCCGTGTTGTTGGAGGCGACGCTAAAACGGCCCGACGTTTTGACACGTCTTCCGCGCCTAACCAGAGCCAGTTTCGGTGAAGGATGCCCGTAATTTATGGAATTTTTTGCCCCTGTAAAATGTTACGACCAAACACGCTGCCGGGCGCCTTTCAACAAGTTGCGTAATCTCTTCTGACAGAGGGTCAGCAAAGCGCGTTTCAGTTCTACTTGTGTCCGAACGGATTGCCGTCATTTCAGTTTTAAATTGTTTCTTGAATCTATCTAGAATCTAATCCAATTTCAATTCTCGGTAGTCCACATTTTGCTCCATTCTAGGCTTCATTTTAGGTTATCAAACCTGAATGATTTTCTTATTGAAACGAAAATTTTACATGCATTATTTTCTGCTCTGCATGTAACAGCAAAAACAAACATTCCTTTCTGTTTTTTTATGGTGTTTGTGCGTGTTTTACGAAGACCCATTTAAACGGTTCACAGCCCGAGAGGGTAAATTAGGGTCAACGGCAGCACAAATCGGCGAAGTGGGTAATTGGGCTAAACTTGCCGCCTCGGCTGGTGGCAGGTTTTTTGCACAAATTCTCTATTCCAATCGCTGTAGACTGCGACGTTAATCTCGGGCGAAAACAACGTAGGTAGAAGATTTGAAGGTCACCTTTGTAACGTTCCCACTTTTAATGACATTTTTGGTGAATAATCACTTAACATTATTGGCGGCTGATACGTAGGTGGAAGAACAAAACTTCCGTACGTATCTACCTACCTACATACGTAGTAACAAGAATAAGTGATAGTGTGTACAATTTTGCGTCGTGCCTACCTCTTTGACCTTTTAGTCATTTGACTTTGGTCAACACTAGACTCACAGTACTACGCAGTAGCTTTACGCAAAATATGTTTTTCCGACCCTTAGGAAAAAACACCCAAAAAACACACCTCACATCCTTGTATACATTGCTCAAAAATGCTAAAAATTGTGGTTCGGTTAATAATAATTTAAAACTGCTAATCTGGCCTCACTGCTAAAAGTCGCTGTTTTATAGACAACAAGCAATTTTAGTGTCTTAAATTGAAAAAATGCAAAAAACGTCGAGTTAGGTACAGTACGTCGGTCAAGGTAAAGAGAAAAAGTCGGTATAAACTACAGTAAGCAGGTGAGGCTACTACTGCTACTAGTGTACGTAGAGTAGAGCATAATGAAATGCAAAATGATAGGTGTGTAGGTTAATTTGGCGCCTAATCTTTGCGCGTCCTCTACTAGTGCAAATTTGTTTATTTTGTTTGTTTATGGAATTTCCACTGTCCTTTCACCATACCCAGCGTTCTTATTACAGCCTTTCAACGGAGTGTCCTGCCTACAAACATCCCTCCACCGACTTGTAATCGGCTCGAACCCAGAAGCGACCGCTCTCGCAGATGCCGGGGGCGCCGTGACACACGGCACGGGATAGCATAAACAACCCATCGCCAAGGGGCGACTATTTTGGACTGGTCTATCGATTAATCCAGTAGCCACCACACTGACTCTGTTTACCTAAACAAAACCGGTATTCTTGCCCCATCGCCCAGGCCATCACCTGCCAATGCAGCATGTACACTAAAAAGTAGCGCCTAACCTGTCATTTAGTGGCTCTAAGCCCTCTTGACGCTGTTTGATTACAAAATGACAAGTCTGTTTGTGGCTTTAACCTCTGCTCTTCTGTATTCCGTGGCTAAGTGCATGCCTTTACTGGATAAATGTCAGATGGTGGACATGAGCTGGCCTTTCGAGCAAGGCAAAACCATTTATTGGCCAACCGCCACCAAATTTCAGTTGAAAGAAGTGTTTGACGGTATGCCTTATCTGCCTACTATACTACAATTGTATATATACTAGCACACTTTCTTTTATTGCGCTTATTTGTATTTTGTCTAATTTTCAGTTGGCTGTCTCTGCCATGTAAATTTCTAGCCCAAAAATGCCGTCCGTATCGTTTTTTTGTTATTTTTAGTACTCTACCTACTAGAGTGCGAACAATACCTAGAAAACCCAATACCCCAATACCCAATACCAATACCTGAGACCCCCAATACCCCAATACCCAATACCCAATACTTGCGTAGCTGGGCAAAAAATTGCATTTCACTGGATAGGTACATTCCAGTTGTGTACAAAAGATTTTTGGCACTGCAGTTAAAATTTTTAAGAGGCTTGGTTGGGCCGCTGCCCAAGCAGGCGAGAAAATTTTGAAAAATTAGCCTTTCAGAAAGCATTTAGAAACCATTTTGGGCGTAAAATTAGCAGAAATTATCAGTTTTGGTACCTATTATTTCGTAATTCAGTCGTTTTTCTTACTTCCGGCGAATTTTTCCTAACTCTGCCGGAAATTGTGTGCACCACCACAATAGCCATGTGTATGGTACATGGCCGTTACGGTTCATGGCTGGTCCGTTACGGTGACATTAGAAATGTCACCATTTTTATTTTAGATAAGAACAAAGAAATTGATTACTGCTGTAGCGCTTAGAAAAGCGTACGCTTTAGGAAATTCTACTAACGTTTAGTTGATTAGGCCGTCCATAAACGACGTCGTTCCAGAGGGGGAAGGGGGTCGGCTGAAATGCGACGATAGACGACACACCAGGAGACGGCAAAATGCGACGTCAAATTTTTCGGAATTTTAGGGAACTTTGATTGTATTATTTTCAATTTAATTATATTCTGTCAAATTTTTCTACATACAGAAAAGCTTCCCAGAGTGGTTGTAGCGATCTATTCAATTGATTGTACAGTATGGTAACAAAAGAAAACATGACAGTACTGTATGTACTGCACTTTTATCGGGAGGGGGTAAACCGAAAACGACGTCGCCTTTAGGGGGAGGGGGTTCCCAAGAAACGACGCAAGGCGATTTTGGGGGAAAGGGGCCCCGAAAAGTCGGGATTTTGGATGGATGGCTCCTTAACGCGAAAACAGCTTCCTAAACCGAATCATCGATCAACTTTTTCGATTTTTTCAGATCAATTTTTCAGGTTAACATCGATTTTTCTTTATTTTTATCTCTCACAATTAGTATTGGGTATTGGGGGGTAAAAACCCCAATACCCAATACCCAATACCCAATACCTGGGAAACACCCCAATACACCCAATACCCAATACCCAATACCAGTTCGCACTCTACTACCTACGAAATTGCGCTCAGTCCCCCTGGCGCACTTTTACCCTTCAGCAAGTGATCTACGTATCGCATCAAGAATGCATAAAAGAGGCGCAAGAATGTGCCACTCAGCGGCCGGCCGAGTGTCGATATGCTGCACCATAATTACCGGAGGGGTCGGGAAATTCGCGACCCTTCCAATTGCGCGCGCATGCGCTTTATTGCAGCGCAACCTGATTTTTAAGCGGGAAATTCAATCTGTTTTTGAGAATATAGCTACTTGCGTTGAAACTTGTAGTCTAGGGCAACACGTTATAGATAAAGCAAGGTAAAAAAGCTGGTATGTGCAAGCATGTTGCATGTGCACAGGCCAAGCTCGTGTGCTGCGTTCAAAATGGAAAGTTTTACAAATGCAAAAAGCCTGATGCATCTTGCAATCTTGCCTTGCAATTAATTGGACAATTCTTTTATTTTTTGTGATGATTGAAGATCTTAGACGAAATATGGAATAAACTTCCGTTGTAGAAAATCACTAAAAAATTGAAAAAATTTTGTTAATGTCATGCTTGCTCAGAAATCAGATTGCGTTGCAATAAAGCGCTTGTGCAATTACCGGAGGGGTCACGAATTTCCGAACCCCTCCGGTAATTATGGTGCAGCGCATCGCCACTCGACTCGGCCGGCCGCTGAGTGTCACATTCTTGCTACTCTTTTACGCATTCTTGGCTGCATGTACAATATGGTTATCGCTCAACGTGCGCAAAAAATGTCAGCTTTAAAGCTTTTAGGCACAACGGAGAAAGGCTTTTATTATGTGGCCTATGAGATTTCGGGCAATGAACATGGCGGCACACACTTTGATGCACCGGTTCATTTCGGAGAGCGAAAACTAACCATCGATCAGGTGAGAATTTATATAGCAATAGGAGCTTTTGAGTCGATTTTTCATTATCAGCAGACCAAACTACACTACATAGCTTCAGTGCAATTAATATAGATTCCTTTAACAAGCCTAATGGGACCGGCATGCGTGGTGGACATATCTGGGCAATGTGCCAAAGACAGGGATTATCGATTGACGGTCGACGATTTGAAGAGCTGGGAGGCGACGCATGGATCCATTTCTAACTGCATTCTGCTCATAAAGACCGGCTGGGAAAAGTTTTATTCCGATCCTGGAAAATACTTAGGACATGCCACCGACGCTTCTAAGCTACATTTTCCTGGTACGCACTGCTTACTTCTAACAGGAGGACCACCGGCAAAAAGGCCAACAACTTTTAGACCAACTTCCACCCCGCTACCGTATAGTGCTGTTTATAGTACCCGGGCACTTAGGGTTTTGCGGAAATAAAAGTGAATCCATTTATAGTACCCGGGTACTATATATGACACTCTACAAATCTGCTCTATAAGCTATAAGCAAATAGTATGTGAAATTTCTTGCTAAAATTACGGTCTACTTGTCAAAAATAGGTTCTTTACCTACATCAGAATCTCTATGATTGCATTATCTACTGTTTTTGTTCGCACAAACAAGGTTTACCACCAAAAATCCTATAATGTTCGGACATTTTGTATTAATAACTGCTCACTGTAGGATAAAAATCTGTCTCCATTTATAGTACCCCGGGTACTATACGGTACCTACGCCTTTTCCTACTCGCTCTTATTTTTCTAGAACGGAATTCTTGCGCCAATAGTTTACAATTTTAGGCATGAAAATACAGGGTGTCCCAAAAAAAATGACAACATTTCTTTTCGCTGCCATTTTCGCAATTTTTGACCAAATTGTCTGAAATTTGAAACATAAGTGCCAAAAAAGTGGGAATTTTATGTGTTAAAGTTTGGTGCATCAGGAATGACCCAATCCTGAGAAATTCAACAATATATAAAATTGAGAAATTTCAATTAAATGTAGAAACAGCATCAAAAACGGAAACTTTTCTTTTTGCTGTATCTTTTTTAATTTTTGTCGGAATTGGATGAAATTTGAATATATGCGCAGTAGTGATGTAAAATTATGGAATTTGAATTTCAATTCAATTACAATTAAATTATGGGATCAGTTTTTAATTTCAATTAAATTAAATTAAATTAATTGAAATAGTTTTCCATTATTTTCAATTACAATTATATTTTCAATTAAATTATGGAACCTTGGAAAATTTCAATTATGAAATTTTTTCAATTATTTTTCAATTTTTTTTTAAATTGGTGCATTTATGCTGTTAAAAAACCAAGAACTTCGAAAAAATGTCCGTGTAAAAGCTTAGAGACAGCAGGTTAGCCTGCTGCCCAACCAGGCGAGAAAATTTTAAAAAGTTTCCTTTTAAAACGCATAGAATGGCATTCTGAGGAAAATTTACAGTTAGTTCATTATTATATATCAGTACATAATCTGAACGTTTTCAGCATTTTTGAGCAAAATCACTTCCTAGGTGCCTTCGCCAAAAAGGGGTGTCAACCCACCATACATACATCCAAAAATTACTGTTTTGACTTTTATGAACTACGAAATAAACGAAATAAAAAGCAGAGCATAAAACATTACAAAACAAAGTGAGATCAGTATAAGCCGGCACAGTTGGTTCAGTGGTTTAGGCCGCAAGGCCATTGTACGCGTGGTTCTGCGTTCATCCACTCGGCGAGACAAGTTTCTTGTCGCAAAGTAAACAAGTTGTCGGTGGTCGGCACAAGGCCCAACCCAGGCCACCAAAAGCTGGTGACAGCAACTAGGTAAATGGGAACCAACTAGAGCTGCCTACGCACCTAAAGCTACAAAAGCAACCACACATGTGTTAGGACAAACGGGAACGGGGACAGCTACAACTCAGACCCGCCCAGGCTAACATCGAGCATGTGTGCCTGCTAGTAGTGAAGGCAGCGAAGGAAGGGTACTAGCATGTGGGTGTGCGTGATGGCAGTGTGGCCTATTTCAGGGCCGGCGGCCCCGCCCGAACAATCCAACCATCCATCCGAGTTCAGTATACAGAAGTGACCAACCCTTACTACGTTTTTGTTTGACGTCATTCTCTAATACTCCAATACCCTCTAATACTTACTCACATTCACCACAGGAAATAATTGAAAATATAATTGAAATTCCAGGCGAATTTCAATTCAATTACAATTAAATTATGGCCTAACTTTTGAATTTCAATTAAATTAAATTAATTGAATTGAAATTAAAAAAGGGCCAATTATGCGAATTTCAATTACAATTAAATTAATTTTTTACATCACTAATGCGCAGATATTTTGTAGGTCAAAAGTTCTGGCATTAATCAGTCCATATCGCTAGTACTTCGAAACTAAAGAAAAGCAGAGTTTTTACTGCAGCAAAATGAAGAACGTGCAAACTCTGAGAACTAAGGAATGAGAACACCACCCAGATGACCTCCGTTTGAGTTAATACACTGCTGCAACCGTTTCCCATAAGCATCATAAACATTTCTTAGCATGTTTGGGGTGACAGACTGAATTACGCTTACAGGAGCTTCATTACAGCTAAGGGGCGCGAAAATCAATGTTATCGTTGTGTTGTGATCGGGATTTTTTATGTCAACAGCTGGGCTGGGTTCATGCATCAACTTCCGATCTACAAATCAACCTGTTATTCTGCGCATATATTCAAAACTTCATCCAATTCCGACCAAAATTAAAGAAGATACAGCAAAAAGAAAAGTTTCCATTTTTGATGCCGTTTCTGCATTTAATTGAAATTTCTAAATTTTATATATTGTTGAATTTCTCAGGACTGGGTCAATCCTGATGCACCAAATTTTAACACATAAAATTCCCACTTTTTTTTGGCACTTATGTTTCAAATTTCAGACAATTTGGTCAAAAATTGCGAAAATGGCAGCAAAAAGAAATGTTGTCATTTTTTTGGGACACCCTGTAGCTAAAATCTGCCTAACCGTGATTTTAGCTGCATCTGATCTGTACCGGTAGAAACAAACAATTTTTCCGTCCAGCTCACCTGACTAGAAAAGTTTGAAACGCTTCTGTGAGCTCAATTCTTGGCCGTTTTTTCTGTAAGTTGGTCTAGAGATTCTTCTATAGAAACTGTAGTGGCTGACAAATTTGCAGGTAAAAATGTCAGCTTGTTGGCTCGCAATGGTTGTTCAAAATTTTCGGTTCAGGTGACCTGAACGGAAAAATCGTTTGTTTCAAACGGTGCTAATGCCATATTAGTACATTTTGGGCCAGAATACTAATCTTTTAGCGATGTGACGTACTGTATGTACTGTAAGTGCGTATAGGGAATGTCTAGAAAGATAGGAAGCGAAATGAAATATTGCAAAACGTACTGAGAACATTCAGGAATTCACCCTGAAGCCGCTAAATGGATAGCAAATGAGAGAAAAGTGAGAGCGATTGGTCTCGACACGGCGTCTCTGGATTATGGTCAGGCACAGTACTTCAAAGCCCATCAGGTAAGGTACCTGCTTTAACTACATGTAACAGATGGACTACAGTACAAGTCAAGTCAAGTCAAGTGTTTACTGGCAGTTTAAGACCTTACTTCACTCAAAGCGAAACACAGGAAACAAAGCATAGAAAAGAAAAACTACAGTACGTACATACAAATAACAAATTATGCAAAGAAGTACTAACATGTTATGTTAGGACTGAAGGTGTAGTCCTAAAACGCCACGTCTAAACTCTGCTGACTCAAGAAATCTAACAAAACTGGCAAAAGGTAACAGAGGTACAGTAGGTGGGAGTGCGTTCCAGACCTTAGCAGTGACATAAAAGAACGAAGAGTCCGTGGCGGCCGTTCTACTAGCCAGCTCGACCTGACAGTCATGCGTTGTTCTAGCACTGCCACGGTTGACAGAGAGAGGTAGATTTTCTTGGTCGGTGTAGCGCTGGCCGTGGAAGAATTTGTAGAAGAGCTTCAGTCTAAGTCTGGCAGCCAGTAACCAGATCGGGGGCCGCTCAGAGCCAGACTGTTCAGCACAGACGGACAGTAATTGATCGTACGGTAAGGTAAAGTTGTTAGTGTAGAGCTGCGACTGGTACTTGTTGACTCGCTCAACTTTGTTTCGAGCCCACATAGCATGTGGATACCATACCTCTATACCGTACGTAAGTTGGGGCAGCCTGCAAGCGTTAAACACTCTATCTAACACATAGTTTGGAGCATTGCCTCGAAACAGCCAGTTTGTCACTCCTACACACTTCTTCGCTCTAGCTACTGTAGTACGCGTATGTTCATTGAAAGAGAGGCGATGGTCAACGTGCACTCCTAACTATCTAAAGCACTCCACACGCTCAAGGGCTGCGTCAGCAAGGTTTATGTCACTTTGAAGAAAGGGAGGCTGGGAATGGTAACTGAAAACTTGATATTTGGTTTTGTTAGAGTTGAGATTGAGAGAGAGGAGGGAGCAGGTTTGATTGATCAAATTGACATCTCCTTGCAAAGCGATCTCATCCTTAACAGTTCTGATCGGTTTGACAAGAGCCGCATCGTCTGCATACAGAAATAATTCACTATTCTCACTCAACTCAAGCTTAGCTAGACGATCGACATAAGAGAGAAACAGTACCGCACCAAGCACACTGCCCTGAGGCACACCGGAAGTAGCTCGATGCTCACCAGACTGCTCGTCCTCGAACAGAACTGCTCGTCCTCGTACAGTTACAGTAACGTACTTATCAGTAGCTAACTTTTATAAAGACGGCTCAACCTCAGATCGACTACTGTAGCGTACTCAAATGGTTATCAGGTAGGTACATCCCCTTTGTGGCGGAGGTAGGAAGGAAAATCTTTCGCGTTTTACTAACAGATAGGGTTGAGTTCTAAAATAGCCATTTGGCTTAACTCAATCCTTCTTCCTTGCACTTGCTGATTTGTTTTTCATTTTATCTTGTGCTCGTGTACTTTTCTGTTGTGTGCCTGGGAAGTAAAAATTTCAATTCAATTCAATTCAAAAATTTGGCAAAAATAAGAGAAACTAATGAATTATGTATTAAAACTGTCTATTTTAGGCTCAGAATGTTTTTAACTGCGTTTTAGAAGGCTAGGTTTTCAAAATTTTCTTGCCCTAGTTGGGCTTCTACTTCTGCCTGACCAGGCCTGGTCAAACTACAAAACTGTCATTTTTTGTCAATTTTACGCCTTTTTGAATGCTAATTTTGCTAAACATTCGCGCCCTAGCCCAGTCAGACAACTTCAAAATTTTACACACCCCATTTTGCAAAACCCTAGGTAGTAGTGCTTCGATACTTTCCCACGCAAGCGTTGAATTTCGCCTTCAAAGACATTTAAGCGAATCTTTTTGGATAGCGTCAAGAAGGACGAGCAGTTCTGGAGGTTTTTCGCGGGTACAACTCTGTAGTGATGTAAAATTATGGAATTTGAATTTCAATTCAATTACAATTAAATTATGGGCTCAGTTTTTAATTTCAATTAAATTAAATTAAATTAATTGAAATACTTTTCCATTATTTTCAATTACAATTATATTTTCAATTAAATTATGGGACGATGGAAAATTTCAATTATGCATTTTTTAAAATTATTTTTTCAATTTTTTGAAAATTGTTGTATTTTGCTGTTAAAAGACAGTGACAGTGACCCAGGACTTAGAAAAATGTCCATGTAAAAGCTTAGAGACATTTGGTTAGCCTGCTGCCCAACCAGGCGAGAAAATTTTAGAAAGTTGCCTTTTAAAAACGCATAAAATGGCATTCTAGGGGAAATTTATAATTAGTTCATTATTATGTATCAGTACATAATCTAAAGGTTTAGGTTTTAGCATTTTTAGCAACATCACTTCCTAGGTAACCCTCGCCAAAAAGGGGGGTGTCAACCCACTATACAAAAATCACTGTTTTGACTTTTATGAACTACGAAATAAACAGCAGAGCATAAAATATTACAAAACATAGTGAGGTCAATCTAAAGAGGTGACCAACCCTAAATAGGTTTTTATTTGAAGTCGTTAGAGCCTCTAATACTTACGCATTTCCTTACATTCAAAACAGGAAATAATTGAAAATATAATTGAAATTCCAGGCGAATTTCAATTCAATTACAATTAAATTATGGCCCAACTTTTGAATTTCAATTAAATTAAATTAATTGAATTGAAATTAAAAACGGGCCAATTATGCGAATTTCAATTACAATTAAATTAATTTTTTACATCACTACAACTCTGCATTTGTTTAGACCGCCACTGACTGCTTATGACCAACCTGGGTACGCTACTGCCGGGGATACTACGTGGTACCATTTATCCTTGGTATTGAGTGTCAGATGCCAATACCATAGATGGTATCGATACCAAAGTTTGACTGAATGCACCGCTTCAGTGCGCGGCTCAGTTTGACCTCAACTTTGCAGTATCTGTCCAAAGAAAACATTCCGGGCATTGAGAACGTGATGAATTTGGATCAGCTTCCTCCTACCGGAGCTACAGTAATAGCGCTGCCTATGAAGATCAAAGGTGGCAGCGGCGGACCCACCCGTGTCATCGGCTTTATCAACTGTCACACTAACGGTGCTACAAAACTGATCAATACAGTACTTAATCTATGTTTTACAGTATTGCTGGTATGGTCGAGGGTTTGACTCTAAACAACCCTGTTTTACCTCCTCTATGTATGTACATGTATTTTTATCTTTTTAGTGTTGTTTGTTTGACTATGACACATGACTATTCTGCTTGTTTGAATACAATATCAGAAGTCAATTTTACTATATGTATCGTAGTGTTGTTCTAAAGTCTGTCTCAAAATTATTGGCGAGCTACGGATTTTTTATTTTTTGTCGAAAACTTTCCGCTGACCCCATTATAATTGTATATCTACGTGTAGCCAACGACCCCGTCTACATATGCAACTATTCATTGTCAGCCTAATTTCCATATTATCTATGAAAATGGCCAAAAACTAAAATTTGCCCAAGTTGACCCATCTAAACGTGCTTAGACGCCGATACCAGATTCGGATTCGTGCCAGACCCCCCCCCCAACCCCCCTCCCCCATCGGCGGATGACCTGTTACATGTATGACCCCTACCCATGGCCATGGGTGCCGGTACCATATACATATATGGTACCACTACCACATATGGTACGAAAATCTGAACAGAGTGGTACCATAAATGGCATTCGTACCGGTCCGGTACGAATGCGAAGGTAGGGGTACCATATATGGTGCCACTAGCCTAGGTAACGGTACCCTAAATGATACCGGCGCCATATATATGGTGTCGGTAACATAAACGGCGTTAAGTGCCTGACCGTAACATTGCGAATTAGGACTGGGGTATCGTGCCTTCTTCCTAACAGGCTGTTTTGCATGCAATTTAGAGTTTTTCTTCTGCTACGTACGTGTAGCGAATGGAATGGAGGAAAATTGAGCATAGTGCAGGTGTTTGACTGATTCGAGAGTCGGTCGGGCAGAGCCTTCATTATAATCGTTGCTTTGTGATTAAGCTGAGGCTTCTTCTTATGCCGCGCTGCTAACTACTGCTTCGAGAGCGCTATGGGAATCTGTCGGTCGCGGCCAGATGAGGAGCGTCAGATCGAGCAGCGAAACAAGGAGATCGAAGACGAATTGCAACAAGAAAAGCTCGCCGCCTTTCGAGTGCTCAAAGTCCTGCTTCTCGGTCAGTTCTTCGATGCCTTTCAACGCCCATTTCTTTAGATTCCTGCCACCTGGGCGGCATTGGCACTTTCTAAGCGGCTGCCAACCATTAAATTCAGGCGTTCGTGGACCGGTGGCAACCAGTTAAAAGTGCCAACCACAACAAGGTGGCAGTTTCCTAGTCTATCCAAGTTGGTAGCCATTTAGCGCCAGTGTCACCCGGGTGGCAGAAATGTAAGTCTGCCTTTACAGTCAGGCTAATAACTATAACCCTTTGCAAATGACCGGGTTTTTTAAACTTTCTGACTTTCCGCTATGCCCACGACCTCAGTTTCCGATACGTTCGGTCTGCCTTTCCGATAGGTTGTTTTCAGATTGTCTTGGCTTAATGCGGTAAACTGACAAACTAAAAGTTGGTTTTTTTAACCATTTCAACTGCAAGCGTTCACTGAACATCTAAAACAGCAAATTTTGAGTTTGCAACTGGTTGAAAAACGCGTTTCCGAGGGGCTGAAACAGCTTTCCGATACGTTACCTTCATTTTTTTTGCTTTGGCCAACTTACCCATATGGCATTGGTATGTTACAAAGGGATAACTGTGCCATCCTTAGTCCCATTAAACATCAACAGGTACCGGAGATGTTGCATTAGGTACCTTTAGACTTTAGACTTTTTATCTCTTCAAACGATATAGTCAATTTCAGACTAATCCACATGGATTATACACGATTGCATAAACATGACGTATGAAGAGTGTGCTGTGTAGACACAAAACGTATACCCGGGTACACTAACACTACAGCAGCTAGCTTTTTCCTTAACAAAAATGAGATCAGTTAGTGAAAACAACGCGATTTCTGAGCAGAAATGCTTTTTATTTCTATTTGTTCTTACTGTTTTTGCCTTGCGAATGCCTGCGATTGGCCAAAGTTTTCATTCCTTCAGATTGTGTCAGTAAGTTAGTCAGACCACTTTTTTGCGATTTTTAGTCCAAAATTGCTCTTTTCAGCGATTTAAACCGTTTTTCGTTCTAAACAGTTGTTAATCATTTCTATCTATCGGTATAACTTGCGGTCTTCTCCGCTACCGGCTAGACTAGCGTGTGTTTTATTATCAGACAGAAACCAATATATGAGTCAGTATAGTGATTTTTATTAAAAAAGCTCACGTATGAATTTCCATTTTAGGAATGTAACCAAGTCAGTTGCTTTTAGGAGCTGGAGAATGTGGCAAGTCAACAATTCTAAAACAGATGAGGTACGTATTTCAGTCGGCCGACCACTTAACGCCGTATATGCTAACCATAAATTGTACCTTACCCTGTGGTACAGTATTACTGGTCTGGTACCTTAATTAGGTTGTTCCCAAAAAACTGGAATCTACTTCCAGCTTTAGTTTGAGCCATACATGTAACAGGGGGGTCTGGGGGCGGTTTGCCCCCCTCACCCGACTTAGGCCAGACCCCCCGGATGGGGAGCCTCCCTCTCCCGAGACGATTTCCCCCTTTCTGATTTCTGACAAGTAATTTTTTGAGCAAATTTTTGCGATTTTTTGCAATTTCAGACACAAGAATGCCAAAATCGACTGTAAAAAAGCATTTTTCAGCCCAAATTAGCGATTTTTGACGATTTTTAGCCCAAAAATTTTTTCGAATTTTGCCACTGCCTCCAGGCATTCCTAATTGACCCTTCTTACCATCTTTTCCCGGACTTTCCTGTGCTCCCTTCGGTCCCACTGGGCCCTAAAATCACCTACAGTACCAAACTGGAAAGACCACTAAAAACATAAACTGTAGGCCATACATGTAACAGGGGGTCTGCCGCCCGTCCGACTTAGGCCAGCCCCCCCTCCCCCGAGACGATTTTTCCGACACCCTCCCCTCCGATTTTTCTGGCAAGTGTTTTTTAGCAAATTTTTGTGATTTTTTTGCAATTTCAGATGCAAAAATTGCCAAAATCGCCTTGTAATCCCCCCCGGATGGGGACGCCTCCCCGATACGCTTTTTCCCGACTTTCCCCTTCCGATTTTCTGGCAAGTATGTAATTTTTTCAGCAAATTTTTGTGATTGTTTGCAATTTCAGATGCAAAAATTGCCAAAATTGCCTTGTAATTCCCCCCCCCCGGATGGGGACGCCTCCCCGATACGCTTTTGCCCGACTTTCCCCCTCCGATTTTCTGGCAAGTATGTAATTTTTTCAGCAAATTTTTGTGATTGTTTGCAATTTCAGGTACAAAGTTGCCAAAATTGCCTGAAAAGCAGCACTTTTTAGCTGTATCTCAGCCCAAATTAGCGATTTCTGACGATTTTTAGCCGAAAAATGGTGATTTTTTCGATTTTTGAGCGTTTTAGTGCCCAACCCCCAACCAAAATTTGGGCTCAGACCCCCCCGGGCGGCGCCAGATCCCCAACCGCCCTCCCCTTCGGCGGATGACCTGTTACATGTATGGTTTAAGCGGACTGATCTTTTAGCTCTTGGTCTTATTCGAAAGAGCGCGCTTTAACCGATCGATTAGCTGGTCGCCAGGAAAAACAAATCTCTGAGTCCGGTGCTGTAACAGTTTAAAGTAAGTAAATTCACAAAATTATCAAATAATAAACGGTGGAAAGGCCAGGAAAGAATCCACTCAATTTCTGTTTTTTTTCGCCAATTTTTTTCGATTTTTAGATCCGTTTGTTTCTAGCTACCGTACTTGACATAGTCTTGAGGTTTTCAACACGAAAACATGAGATACTACGGTAGCAATTTGCAGATTTTCTGAAAAAATGTTGGAGACCCAACTCCTATTGATAGCAAGCAAATTCACATTGAATTTACGAAGTAATGTACTGTTATTTAAATATATTAATATTAAAATGAAACTATTATTAATAGTGCCATTTTAATAGTATTAAATCTATATTAATATTAAAATAGAGGCCCTACTATTATATTAAATTAAATTAAAAATACACACAGGGGCTGAATATTAAAATTTATTTTTAATAGTCTTTTAATAGCATTTTAATAGTTAAACTATGTTTGACAATCAAGGAGTTACATAATTTTACCTCAGAAAATGATGAAATTTGAAGATTTCTGACTGCCCACTGAATCTCGAATGTGTTTTCACTTGGAAATAGTAGAACTTTTCTCACTAATAGGCATGAATGACAAAAGGGCCTGAATCCAGTCAATAACCTATGTAACAGTCTTTCCTTTCAAAAACTTCTCTTTAACTATGCATCAATAGTTTTTTCTATGGCTACTTGTGTTCGAATGCAATTTAAAACCAGTTACAGACCAAGTCATTTTAAAAAATGGCTAAAAATTTCCACAGAAAGATGCTTCTAAGTTGCATCTCTGATTAAATTTTCAACCAACACTAACAACTTCAAGCAAAAGATGTTTTTTTGCCAGTTCGCTGAAGTGTGACGAAAACTTTTCGACTGCATTTTAGAGTATAGTATTAAAATGCTATTAAAATACTATTAAAATTGTTATTTAATAGTATTAATATTAAATCTAAATTAAAATTAACAGGGAACTATTATATTAATATTAAATTAAAATTAAAATCGGCTAGTTCTATTATATTAATATTAAATTAAAATAAAATTTCACTATTAAAATTACAGTATAATAGTGCCAAAATTTTTAACGAAAAAATTCCCGTATTTTACCTATATAGTACCAGACTTCATTCAAATTTCAACCCATGGTACCAAGATTAGGTCGAGCAAAATATTGTAAAATATTTTTCAGTTTTTTTGCTTATCAATCAGTCAGTGCTTCTGTTGGTATGTCAAGCTTTTTGTATGTAAAAAAAGCTAGGCAAAGTTTCTTGTTTTCTCGAGCTCTCGGCAAAAGCCTTAGTTTTCATCTGTTTTCCGTTAATGCGCATGGACTTTCAAATGTCAGTTAAAGACTAATTAAGCTTTGTGCCCTGGGGCAGAAGCTGGTACGTATCTGTAATTTCCTTCAGCTAGAAAATCCATTAATCTACTTGTTTATACGCTCAAAGCCTAGGTCAAAGAGGCCAAAAGGGAGGGCCTTCTTACAGTCTAACCCAAATGAAATAATAAAATATAAACACAATAAAAATGGGTTGAAGCCTAAAAAATCGGGGTTTGTAAGAGCATGAGTTTCAGTTTCTGTTGAAAAATTAGCCCAGAATATTCAAAATGTCTACCAGGTATGAGATGTATAATCTATCATGAACATTTAAAAGTGCTTAGTCTTCAATCTTGGAGGAAGGGAGGTTGATTTATGATCTTGTAATGGTGTACAGGATCGTAATGCCACTCATTGATTTAAAAGTTGAGCAATTTTTCCAGTTTCCTTTTGCAAAATTTTCTCGGCGGCAAAACCTAAAGTTGTATCAGAAGCGTACAAATCTGGATGTTGGCAAATATTTCTTTGCCAATAGAACAGTACCTGTTTGGAATCTCAAAATGCAGTTACCTGCAAATATTCTGAATGCACGCACGATGTCCAGTTTCAAAAAAAATAGTGTCATAAATTGGACCTGTCCAAGTACGTATTTACGGGGTACGTAGGGCGGTAGCCGGACAAACGGCCCTTGAGTGTGGCGTTAACAGCAAACAGCAGAGAGCTAATTCTTCTATCACTCGAAAGCCAGAAGTCTACTGCACCCGGAACCAGACATGGGCAAAGGGGGGGCTGAGGTGGGGTTGGCCCCCCCCTCAGGCTCTGACCTACCCCCCTCAGCCGGCCGCTACCCCCCCTCAGGAATTTTTTGTAAGAATTTTGTATAGAAAATTATGATAAAAATATGCCTGGATTAGGTGTAAATGAGCTCAGAACAGCTTATTTTAACGTATTTTAATGAAAAATAAGCCAAAAAACCTTGATTTAAGCAAAAAATCGGACTTTTTGGCTTACCACCCCTCAGCCCCCCCCCCTCAGGCACTCCTACCCCCCCTCAGCCCCCCCCCCTCAGGAATTGAAAATTCTACCCCCCCCCCTCAGCCAAAATGCTAGCCCATGTCTGCCCGGAACCGATTGAAATGCTTTCGCCGAATTGGTCGTTTATTCACACCTATCAAGAACATGAATAGAATCGACGAAAAAGTCGATGTTCAATGGTTAAGAAAGAATGAAATTTGTGGGGGTCCCGCCAAATTGTGGTAAGAAAAGAAGCGGTGCTATGTAACAGGTTGCGTTGATTTTAAATCCGACTGAAACAAATTTGAATCAGGTCTCCTTTCTACAGTACAAGAAAATGGACGTTAAAAAAGGAGGAATTCAGTTTTTGAGATGAAAGAAAATGTCGTTCAAAGGCGGAATTATTATTATTCAAAATGCATCTTATTCGATGGCTCATATAAATACATCAATAACCGAACAAACAAAAAAAAAGAATTTGCACTTGAAGTTTCGAAAACCGTTTTCGGACCATTTTTTATTTTCTAATCTGCGCAGCACGGACGTGCATTGCCCATCCCTAGTAAAACAGCTTTTATTTATTTATTTATTTATTTATTTATTTATTTATTTATTTATTTATTTATTTATTTATTTATTTATTTATTTATTTATTTATTTATTTATTTATTTATTTATTTATTTATTTATTTATTTATTGCAAGCAAGTATAAAAGAAAAGCACTCAAGCAAACAAGCTGGAGCCTAAGGGCTGGCTACGCCGCTTTGGTTGGACGACGGTTTTTGCCGAGACAAGTAAAAATACTTTTAATCTGTGAATGTTTATCTTTGTCCAATCTGCGCTTGAAGCAAGCCAATGAGGCAGCGGATACCGTATGCTCAGATAGACAATTCCAAGGCTAGAACAGTAACAGTAACAGTAACGCATATTACCGACAGTCTAGTTTGACCTTTTTACCATCAACTTCATTGCATTCCCCTAGTACAGTACAGTAGTTGTAGCAGGCGAAACTGTAAAATATTGATCGAACTCTAAATCACAAAGCCTATGAATGACTTTGATTCGCTAATCCGGACAAAATCGTCCGGTCCCAACTTGTCCGGATTAACGAGACATGACTGTGTACTACTATTATAAGGGCTATTTTATAACGATAAGACAGCATTTCAGTGTCTTTGCCTCTTTAAACTCTTTAAATCAGCCCTTCAGACGAACACTAGCCTCTTTGTTCGCCAACTCACTACACTAGCCTCTTTGTTCGCCAACTCACTACACCAGCCTCTTTGTTCGCCAACTCACTACACCAGCCTCTTTGTTCGCCAACTCACTACACTAGCCTCTTTGTTCGCCAACTCACTACACCAGCCTCTTTGATCGCCAACTCACTACACCAGCCTCTTTGTTCGCCAACTCACTACACCAGCCTCTTTGTTCGCCAACTCACTACACTAGCCTCTTTGTTCGCCAACTCACTACACCAGCCTCTTTGATCGCCAACTCACTACACCAGCCTCTTTGTTCGCCAACTCACTACACCAGCCTCTTTGTTCGCCAACTCACTACACTAGCCTCTTTGTTCGCCAACTCACTACACCAGCCTCTTTGATCGCCAACTCACTACACCAGCCTCTTTGTTCGCCAACTCACTACACCAGCCTCTTTGTTCGCCAACTCACTACACTAGCCTCTTTGTTCGCCAACTCACTACACCAGCCTCTTTGTTCGCCAACTCACTACACCAGCCTCTTTGATCGCCAACTCACTACACCAGCCTCTTTGTTCGCCAACTCACTACACCAGCCTCTTTGTTCGCCAACTCACTACACCAGCCTCTTTGTTCGCCAACTCACTACACTAGCCTCTTTGTTCGCCAACTCACTACACCAGCCTCTTTGATCGCCAACTCACTACACCAGCCTCTTTGTTCGCCAACTCACTACACCAGCCTCTTTGTTCGCCAACTCACTACACTAGCCTCTTTGTTCGCCAACTCACTACACCAGCCTCTTTGATCGCCAACTCACTACACCAGCCTCTTTGTTCGCCAACTCACTACACCAGCCTCTTTGTTCGCCAACTCACTACACCAGCCTCTTTGTTCGCCAACTCACTACACCAGCCTCTTTGTTCGCCAACTCACTACACCAGCCTCTTTGATCGCCAACTCACTACACCAGCCTCTTTGTTCGCCAACTCACTACACCAGCCTCTTTGTTCGCCAACTCACTACACTAGCCTCTTTGTTCGCCAACTCACTACACAAGCCTCTTTGTTCGCCAACTCACTACACCAGCCTCTTTGATCGCCAACTCACTACACCAGCCTCTTTGATCGCCAACTCACTACACCAGCCTCTTTGTTCGCCAACTCACTACACCAGCCTCTTTGATCGCCAACTCACTACACCAGCCTCTTTGTTCGCCAACTCACTACACCAGCCTCTTTGATCGCCAACTCACTACACCAGCCTCTTTGATCGCCAACTCACTACACCAGCCTCTTTGTTCGCCAACTCACTACACCAGCCTCTTTGTTCGCCAACTCACTACACCAGCCTCTTTGATCGCCAACTCACTACACCAGCCTCTTTGATCGCCAACTCACTACACCAGCCTCTTTGTTCGCCAACTCACTACACTAGCCTCTTTGTTCGCCAACTCACTACACCAGCCTCTTTGTTCGCCAACTCACTACACTAGCCTCTTTGTTCGCCAACTCACTACACCAGCCTCTTTGATCGCCAACTCACTACACCAGCCTCTTTGTTCGCCAACTCACTACACCAGCCTCTTTGTTCGCCAACTCACTACACTAGCCTCTTTGTTCGCCAACTCACTACACCAGCCTCTTTGTTCGCCAACTCACTACACTAGCCTCTTTGTTCGCCAACTCACTACACCAGCCTCTTTGATCGCCAACTCACTACACCAGCCTCTTTGTTCGCCAACTCACTACACCAGCCTCTTTGTTCGCCAACTCACTACACCAGCCTCTTTGATCGCCAACTCACTACACCAGCCTCTTTGATCGCCAACTCACTACACCAGCCTCTTTGTTCGCCAACTCACTACACCAGCCTCTTTGTTCGCCAACTCACTACACCAGCCTCTTTGATCGCCAACTCACTACACCAGCCTCTTTGATCGCCAACTCACTACACCAGCCTCTTTGTTCGCCAACTCACTACACTAGCCTCTTTGTTCGCCAACTCACTACACCAGCCTCTTTGTTCGCCAACTCACTACACTAGCCTCTTTGTTCGCCAACTCACTACACCAGCCTCTTTGATCGCCAACTCACTACACCAGCCTCTTTGTTCGCCAACTCACTACACCAGCCTCTTTGTTCGCCAACTCACTACACTAGCCTCTTTGTTCGCCAACTCACTACACCAGCCTCTTTGTTCGCCAACTCACTACACTAGCCTCTTTGTTCGCCAACTCACTACACCAGCCTCTTTGATCGCCAACTCACTACACCAGCCTCTTTGTTCGCCAACTCACTACACCAGCCTCTTTGTTCGCCAACTCACTACACCAGCCTCTTTGTTCGCCAACTAACTAATCAGGTTTTGTGATCGCCTGTGAGACTATGAGAGGCGCTGAACAACACAAACGCGGCGACCACAATTATTTACTATGTACTACAGACTGATTTGCGACCAAGCGTAAACTTTCAGGCTACTTAACGATTCGTTCACAGAGAACGAGAAACTCTTCTACAAGCCGATGGTCTTCAGTTTCATAGTGACCAGCATGGAGACACTGCTGAACGGTGTTGACCAGCTCAACATTCAGTTCCAAAATGCCGCCTCTCCTGTAAGTCTTGCTCTCTCTCCTCTCACTCAATTTACACTAACTAGATCAACCTGCATAAATATGTAGCGGAGATTTCCACTTAGTAGCCCACCCCACTTAATAACCCACTGGGATTTTACATGGACCCTTCTTCCACTTTATATCCCATGGGATATTTATTACTTGGCGGCAATGTTTATGTCAAATTTGTAATAATTTTCTTTACACACGCATACTGTATCTATGATAAAACATTATTCTGGTAAATATCCCATGCTGTTTCCAGTTAATATCCCATGGCTTTGTCCAGTTAATATCCCTGGGATATTAATTGGCGGCAATGTTTTCACGGAGAAACGTGATTTTCCGTGTTTTATCCCCTGGGATACTAAGTGGAAAACTCCGGTAGAACGCTCACCGGGTGACCAGCAATGAAAACGGTCCCACTACCTAAAGCATACCCTCTGCCAGTGTTGTGCCTAGCTCAAATTTCTAAAACTCGGTAAGTATTCAGTAAGTAAATCCAGATTTTTCGAAATTCAGTAAGTACGAGTAAGTACTGGGATTTTCAAAAAAAAACCCAGTAAGTACTCAGTAAACAATTCAGTAAACTCGGTAAACCTTCAAAATTCAGAAATTTATCTGAAAATGTTCACCTGATATTTGGCTTTTGGCTACTAGAATTACTAGAAACAACAAAAGTTATTGGAGCAACGAATGCCATAAAAAGCTGTTTTGCGCTCAAACTACGTATTTATTGAATATGAGTTTCAGCGATAAAATACAGTTTGAAATGCGTTTTTTACTAGAAAAAAACAGGCCAGAGAACCCTAATTTCGATTCTAAAGCAGGCGCAAAACCCTGTTTAGGGTTTCCAAGTAACCTAAGAAACCTAATCAGGGTTTTAAAGTAACCTGAAAACCCTAATCAGGGTTTCTAGGCAGCCTAGAAACCCTATTTAGGATTTCTAAGCCTTACAAAAATCCTGTTTCGAACAGGGTTTCGAACCTCCAAACACACCGCTTCCACGGGTGCCCGGGCCGCCGTGACATGCGGGATAGCGTAAACTACGCATGGCCAAGAGCCACTAATGAGTGTTAAGGAGCACGCAGTGGTGATTCGGAATACGGTTGAGCAGGACGAGCACCAGCTGCCGATCGACGCGCAGCTTTCGGAAGCGATCAGCGTTCTGTGGGCCGACGGTGCAGTTCAGGAAAGCTACAAAATGCGCGAGTTGTTCCACGTGCAAGACTCGGCAAAATAGTGCGCCTTTCTCTGTTTTTGTATCCCGATTCAAACACCGGTTCCACGCCGTTCTTCTAGCTTTTTCGACAACATAAAGCGTGTTAGCGACCCCGGTTACCGGCCAAGCATGGAGGACGTGTTACTGGTACGCGCAGCAACGTTGGGAGTGCAGGAAGTTCGGTTTAGCCATTCTGGCGCCGAGTTTAGGTAGGTGTACAGTAGTTTGACTCGACCCAAGCCTTAGGAGGCGTGCAAAATTACGTAATGGCAAGACGGGGAGCTAGTTGCCAAATACAGGGTGCGCCAAAAAACAACCCACCAGCTTTTCGCTGTAGCAACCGCAAATTTCAACCGATTTGAATGAATTCTTTCTTAAATGAAAGATAAATAAACTCTTAAAAGGTTGCTGAAATTTTCATTAATGTACTCTTCTTAGTTCCTGAGATATTGGCTCTCAAAATCAAAACAGTGATTTTGGCAGTGAACAAGAGGGATTTTTTATTATTCTGCACTTCGTAATGAAACGGATTCCTGCTACTGCTAAGGGCTATTGGAGGCTTTACTGGTGACACAGAAACTCGGTTTACTTCGACACTAAAGTATCATTAGCCTCAGCATTAGGAATCTGATTTATTATGAAATGCAACGGAATCGCTCTTGTTCTTTGCCAAAATCTGTTTCGACTTAGAAGGCAAATATCTCAAGAACTAAACTGTGAATCTCAATAAAAATTGCACCAATCTTTGAAGAATTTATCAGTCTTTCATTCAAAAAAAGGTATTCAAATCGGTTCAGATTCATGGTTGCAAAAGTAAAAAATCTGCTGGGTTGTTCTTTATCACTCTGGTTCATTGCCAAAATCTCTGTTTTGACTATTCAAATCGGTTGAGATTTGCGGTTGCTACAGCAAAAACTCTGGTGCGTTGTTTTTTTTGGCACACCCTGTAGAATTGAACGCAAAAATTTCGTAATTTCGGCTCTAATTCTTCAGAAAATTGAAATTTCGGGGGTAGCCAAACTATTACATACGTGCATACCAGAGTTTTCCACCCCTCCGGTTATAAGACCTGGGTCGTATAACTGAGTTTCTTTTCCGATTATAAGACCCGGGTCTTATAGCAGGTGGTCACAGGGTCTGTCAGGGGCATTTTCCAGTTATAAGAACCGGGTCTAAGCTCAGAATGGTGTGTTTTCGTGTATATTTTTACAACTGAATATTGAGTTTTTGAACTCAGGTCGTTCAAGAATCGTTGTAAAACCTGCGTAAGCTAAGTAAAATTACTTATTTGATAGGTTTAGATAGCTGCTGTAAGCATATTGGTGCTTCTAAGTTGGCTATGTTTTCAAAACTTGATTAAACTGAACTATTCAGACTTAAACGTACAGTCAGTTGTTGCAAAGATCAAAACCAGTGTATTTCATGTTTTTTTCATGCAGAACATCGAGTTTTAATTGTAAAATATAGATTTTCCACCTACAAGACCCGGGTCTTATAACTGGAGCAAAAATGTGACCCCAAATTTAGGCATTTTCCGGTTATACAATGTAAGACTCGGTCATATAGGTGGAAAACTCCGGTAATCTCCCCGATCGTCAAGAAATTATTACTGGCGATTATCAGGTGGTAGGGGCCCGAAAATGGACAAAACTACCATTACGTAATTTTTGCATATTACAGTATTTTGAGTGAAAATTTTTTCTCAATTACTACCACCCTTTTATAGAGTGTTTGACGTAGGAGGGCAGAAGTCTCAGCGCAAAAAATGGATCCACGTTTTTGATGACGTCAGTGCCGTCATCTTCATCTCTGCTGTTTCCGAGTACAATCAAGTGATGAAGGAGGATTCAAATACCGTAACTGTTTTCTTTTCGTCGTTTCAAGACCATTTTCAGTGCAAATACTGTACAGTACTTATATCCATACATGTACTAGGGGGTTTGGGGGTTACCCCCTGCTGGAAAGGCCAAACCCCCCTCACCCCCCGTGACAGGTTAAGGCCCCCTCCACCGACCCAAAAATACAAGTACTAGTAGCGGCTCCCAGTACTAACAAACTGGCTCAGAAATGACTAATTTTTAGCCTAAAATTCGCTTGAAAAGCCTTTGAAAACCGAATTTGGAGCTTAAAATAGCGATTTTTAGCGTCCATACGGAAAAAACGTGCTAAAAACGCATTTCCAGGCGTTTGGGAGCTTTTTGAAATTTGGGACCCGCCTCTGGGCGAACCCCCCTTGACCCCCCACCTGAGGAAACCCCCATATCGGCCCGGAGCTGTTACATGTATGCTTATATCTCCTTTGTTCAGGGGCCTGGAGTTGGCTGTTTGCGGCCACTTCTGTTCCCTGCACAAGGCAGGTTAAGTAAAAAACCGCTGAGATGAAGGTGACTTGTCTTCTTGCTTCAGAACAGGTTGGTCGATTCTCTCGCCTTGTTCGCTGAAATTTGCAACAATGAGTTTTTCACCAAAACATCGATGATTTTGTTCTTGAACAAAACCGATCTGTTCAGACAGAAAGTTGAAGCGAACCGATCCATCGCTGCTGCCTTTCCCGAGTACACAGGTGCGTTAGTCTTGGTACGCAAATTGAAACGCTAATAATCTGAGCTGTGTTAACTGATATGGATGACCCAGAGACTCGACTGACAGTGACCAACTGACTCAATTGAGTGACCATGACAGACCAACTCGATTAACAGTGACTGACCAGCTCTACAGACTGACTGTCTGATGAACAGACCAACTAACTGACCGATTAATCGACTGCCCAACCATGGGTGACTGACCTTTGACCTACCGAAAAATGGCGATTGATGGACTCACCTGACCAATCCTGACCGACCGACCAAGCGACTAACCTGACCAACTATGACTGACTAATTCACTGACCGACCGACTGTCTGACTAACCAACAGACCGACTGGCGCAGCCACCAACCAAATGACCACCCTTTGACTGTATTATCACTTAAGAGTAGAGAAAATTGCAGGTGCAACCGCCTATAATGAGTGCATAGCCTACATCCAGAAGAAGTTTGAGAGTGAGAACAACAGTGCTGAGCGCAAGATATTCACCCATCAGACGTGCGCCACTGACACGACCCAGGTGAAGGTGGTGCTGGATGCTGTGAACAAAATTCTCATGAAACAGCATCTCGGTGAGAGCGGAGTTTCTGGTTGAGAAAGAATTTTTGTGCTGTCTGACTGAAGTGTGATGGAATAAACAGCTTGAAATATGCTTTGTTTATTTAGCTCACTAAGCTCCCACTACATACAGTGCCATCTACTACTGGGTTCTCTCAGCTTCTCACCGCTTCACATGCCAGCATCACTGTTTTTGTTTAGAATGTCTTCTGTTGTACTGTGCTGCACTGGTCAAGTTGGGAAAAGTACCCGTAGTACTGTTGTGGTGTGGTCAGGTGATGTATTATGTTTAGTTCTTACTACCTCTTCGGGTGAATACAGTATGCTACAATTATGTGAATATACACGGTCCGCAAAAAAAACAACCCAGCAGATTTTTTGCTGTACAAACCGCAAATCTCAACCGATTTGAATGAATCCTTTTTTAAATGAAAGATAGATAAATTCTTGAAAGATTGATGTAACGTTTATTAAGACAGCCTGCTTTAGTTCCTGAGATATGTGTCCTCAAAGTCAAAACAGAGATTTTGGCAATGAACAAGAGTGATAAAAAAGAACAACTCAGCAGATTTTTTACTTTTAAAACCATGAATGAAAGATTGATAAATTCTTCAAAGATTGGTGCAATTTTTATTGAGATTCACAGTTTAGTTCTTGAGATATTTGCCTTCTAAGTCGAATCAGATTTTGGCAAAGAACCAAAGCGATTTCATAATAAAGCAGATTCTTACTGCTGGGGCTAATGATACTTTAGTGTTGAAGTAAGCCAAGTTTCTGTGTCACCAGTAAAGCCTCCAATAGCCCTTAGCAGTAGCAGGAATCCGTTTTATTACGAAGTATAGAATAATAAAAAAAATCCCTCTTGTTCACTGCGAAAATCACTGTTTTGATTTTCAGAGCCAATATCTCAGGAACTAGGCAGAGTACATTAATGAAAATGTCAGCAGGCTTTTAAGGATTTATTTATCTTTAATTTAAAAAGGATTCATTCAAATCGGTTGAGATTTGCAGTTGCTACAGCGAAAAATCTGCTCGGTTGTTTTTTTTCGCGAACCCTATACTTTAGTTTAGACAAACGATAAAAGGTACCAATATTGGAACGGAAACTTTGCTATCATACATGTAGCAGGTCATCCGCCGAAGGGGAGGGGGGGTTGGGGGTACAGTGGTTTGTATATTGAAATATACATATACAAAGTTTGTATAATTATACAAATGATGCCAATATACATATACATATACATATACAAAAGAAGCTAGGATGCTAATATACATTATACATATACAAAACAGCATCATTATACAAACGGTTTGTATATTTCTGTTTGTATATTTTGACACAATTTTGATGTTTGTACAAGAGTCAGATCGGAATCATGCCATAGATTTTTGGGTGTCAAAGCTCGGCACCAGTCTGAGAGACATTGCCGAACTTGCGTTGGACGTTTTGGCTGTTCGAGCCACATCTGCTGGAATAGAAAGGGCCTTTTCAGTGGCTGGAGTCGTGCAAGGGGGTAATGTTTCCGAGTAAATTTGTTTTGATATTAAATAACTATTAAATTGCTTGCTCAGCATTCAGAAGAAAACAACTAACTATTAATTTGCTTGGTACCCTAATTCTGAAATTTAATTTGATACAAATTTGTTATTTAATATGAATTAAATATAAATTTGCTAAAATTAATACTCAATTCCTGAGGAAACAGCTCAAAACCTGGGTCGTGTTAGTTCAAAATGAGTTGACCATTCTTTAGATGGCGACAAATGGTCTACAAATTAGCATTTAATGAGTTGATATCGTTGTTATACAGGGTGCGTAAAAAAAACAACCCAGAAGATTTTTTGCTGTTGCAATCGCAAATCTCAACCGATTTGAATGAATCCTGCTTTAAATGAAAGATAAATAAATTCTTGAACGATTGGTGAAGCTTTTATTAAGATGCGTTGCTTAGTTCCTGAGATAATTGCTTTAAAATTCAAAACAGAGATTTTGGCAGTGAACAACAGAGATTAAAACAACCAAGCAGATTTTTTACTGTAGCAGCCGCAAATCTCATCCGATTTCAGTGAGTCCTATTTTATATGAAAGATAAATTAATTCTTGAAAGATTGGTGAAGCTTTTATTAAGATACGATGCTCAGTTCCTGACATATTTGCACTCAAAATCAAAACAGATTTTGGCAATGAACAAGAGCGACTTTCATTATTCTGTTGCACTTCATAATAAAACCGATTCCTACTGCGCAGGGCTAACGTAACGAGGTTTTTCTGGTGCCACACATGCTTGGTTACTTCATTTGTAAAAGTCTTGTTGCCCCTCAGCAGTAGGAATCCGTTTTGTTGTGAAGTGCAACGGAATCGCTCTTGTTCACTGCCAAAATCTCTGTTTTGAGTTTGAAGGAAAATATCTCAGGAACTAAGCATCATATCTTAATAGGGCCTTCACCAGTCTTTCAAGAATTTATTCGACTTTCATTTAAAGCAGGATTCATTCAAATCGGTTGAGATTTGCGGTTGCTACAGCAAAAACGCTGCTGGGTTGTTCTTTTTTTGACACACCCTGTATATTATTATTTTAATTTGTTTGACAGTCATCGCGAGAAATTTAATTTGATATTAAATTGCTATTTACTTGGTGATTTTGGCCAAAACAATTTAATTTTGTTATTTAATTTTAGTTTGATCGGAAACACTACAAGGGGGCCGCCGGTACAACAGAATCAATGCCGAAATGACCAAACGCGAACTGTGTATTAAGTTCAATCGCCACTTTTATAATTTGACTTTGTAGAAACTGTCATGTTGGTGAAACAATAAGCATTAGTACCGCGTCCGTATTTATAGCTGCGGCTGTCGTAGAAGTTTTTGACCCATTTTTGAAAATATACAAAAATATACAAACAATATGCAATAATTTTAGCACTTTGTATATGTATATATACATATACAAATCTGTAAATTTGGGCTTTGTATATATACATATACATATACATATACAAACGTAATTTATAATATTTGCCCACTGTAGTTGGGGGTCTGAGCCAAAATTTTCGGAGGGGGTTGAGCACCAAGAAACGCTCAAAAATCGCCAAAAAATCGCTAATTTGGGCTGAAATCCAGCTAAAAAGTGCTGTTTTGCAGGCGATTTTGGCTATTTTTTGTGTCTGAAATTGTAAAAAATTGCAAAAAATTGCTCAAAAATTTACTCGCCATATATTAGTATTAAAATAAAACTATTATTAATAGTGCCGTTTTAATAGTATTAAATCTATATTAATTAATATTAAATAAAAATAAAATTTCACTATTAAAATTACAGTAAGTTTAGGACAAATATTGGCGGAGAAAGCTAAGCATTATCGACCCTTCGTTGTTGCTGCCTTATAACGCGCAAGAAAAAACATTACCACCCGGCTAACTGCCTTTTTTATAGCTACTTGCGTTCAGGCCTAGGCTTTTTCTTTGCCTCCCCGTCCCCATTTTGTCGTGCATTCATTCACATTTCGTCTACGTCTACTCTAAAAATTAGTGCGGTACGGGCATGCGGTACGATGCGGTACACGCTTTTTGTTGTCAGAGTTTACTTACGAGAATTTACAAAATTGGAAAACTGCAAATCGTACAGTAAGGAAACGAAAAACTCACAAGTACCTTCTTTAGTAGACAATAAATCGCGGTTTTTGGAACTTTGTAAGTAGGGACCGACCAGAGAATTCCGATTCCCAAGTCAGAGGTCTCGGAATAGAATACAATATATTTATATTATTTTTTATAAATTTTTAGAAAACCGAACACCATTTCTTGCGAACTATTGCGTGTCTTTTGTGCTTAGGTAAAAACTTTAGTTGCTAATTACGTATCTAAAAGAACCTCTCATCGATGAGAACACTCAGTCTATTGTCATTTTAGGCTTGTTTTTAGCTCTTTTAAGAGTGCTATTTGGCACTTCAAAATCGCGATTATTAAAGAAAACATGCTAAAGACGCATATCAGGCGTTTTGGAGCTTTATGAATTTTTGGACCACTTTACAGGGTGAAACCACTGTACCTCCTCCAGGCAGAAAATCCCTAGCCCCAACCCCGCCCCCTCCCTACTCGGCCCGGACCACATGTGTGTCAGTGGGCCATGACAGAAACTAGCAGAGGTCAGCTAAAGATATTGTTTCAGCTGGCTCGCAAACACCTATGCGCTCCCTTTAGCATAGGTACTGTTTAAGGTGGTAAAACAGATTTCGGAGGGGGATGGGGAGCGGGTGAATAAATCGGTCTTTTTAGCTAAGGGGAAACCCCTACAAACCCCTAAAATTAGTAGTACATGCATGGGAAGAGCACAGTACCAACTTGCCCACCAACTTTAGATTTTGTAGTATAAAATGTAGTATAGTTCGTCATTTCCATTTCAGATGTCATCTTTTCCCAATTTTTTTTAGAAAACTCGTCAATATTTTTCTGCTTGAAAGCAGGTTTTCCATCTTTCACTTCTCTAGGAGAAAAATTAAAATATCCCTCTCGCGCAGGGCCGTCAAATGTCCGATGAGCCAATTCGAATTTTTGGCCTGGAAAATGCGTGATGAACCCGTGCGAAGCTGATTAAATTTGTCCGATGAAAACGCTGCGTGATGGAAAGAGTCATAACGCAAAGGGGCCGTCCATAAACTACGACGTTCAAAAATTCAAAATTTTGCACCCCCACCCCCCTCCGACGTTTACCGACGTTTTCATCTTCACCCCCCATAAAAATTACGACGTTTGGGAGGACCCCCCCCCCCCGAAAAAAAATTTTCGAATTTTCGTTCAAAATCTGAAGCTGCTTTTCTGACTGCGTAATCACAAATGAATAATAGAAAAATTTATGCCTGTGCACAAACGTATTTACCAGTTAGTTTCACCAATCTTTCAAGAATTTATTTAACTTTCAGTTTAAAATGAGTCATTCAAATCGGTTGAGATTTGCGGTTGCCACAGTAAAAAATCTGCTGGGTTGTTTTAATCACTCTTGTTCATTGCCAAAATCAGTGTTTCAAATTTGAGGGCAAATATCTCGAGAACCAAGCAGAGCATCTTAACGGAAACTCTACCAATCGATAATTTATTTGTCTTTCATTCAAAAAAGATTTATTCAAATCGGTTGGGATTTACGGTTGCTACAGTAAATAATCTGCTGGGTTGTTTTTTGCACACCCTGTACAAATCACGCTAACATACTGTATGTTGTACAACTACAAAAATGTGTCAAAAACCGTTTGACTTTCTCTGCATTCTTGCTTATTCTGCAATCGTAAAACCTTCCCAAAAAAGGCCAAAAATACGTCAACGTTTTGACTCAACCCTCCACCCCCCCTCCGACGTTCAGCGACGCTTTTCGGGGTACCCCCACCCCCCCTCTCTGAACGTCGTAGTTTATGGACGGCCCCAAATGCGAAGCTGATCGAGGTTTAAATTTTGCGAAGCTGATCGACTTTGCGTGATGAACCCGTGCAAAGCTGATTAAATTTGTCCGATGAAAACGCTGCGTGATGGAAAGAGTCATAACGCAAATGCGAAGCTGATCGAGGTTTAAATTTTGCGAAGCTGATCGGCTTTGCGTGATGAACCCGTGCGAAGCTGATCGGCAAATGCGCGATGAAAAATTGTCGCGTGCCAATTGGTGCACGGTCTGCCCGTAAGAGACATCGGTGATTTTATGCGTTTTTGGTAAAACAATCAATTTTTCCTAACCGATTTTGATTGATATTCAACAAATATGACTTAATGGTCAACCAAAAAGGAAAAATACATACAGTTTGATGTCATAGTCTTATAGGAAAACTAAAGTTTGATCCCATCTATAGAAAATAGCGCTAGGCTTCGACTGAGACTTGGCTTAAGCCTAGGCCTAAAGTTCTTAGGCTTTAGGGACCGGAACGAATTTTACCTACATACAACACATGGGCCGGAAAAATCTGGAGGAGGGGCCTGAAATCGTCTCAGGGATGCCGATCTCCGAAAAAAAGCCAAAAATCGCTGTTAAATCGCATCGGATTTTCCATAAAAATTGCCAACATTTTCCGCCGCAGGGGATAGGGACTGGACGGCCTGATGAAGGGCCTTGGCCGGATTGGGGTCGCTAAGGCCCTTAGGCCCCCAGCCCATGCATTTTTAAATGTCGAATCGAAACCACTTTCATCTAGATTTGATCTTGCTTACTCCTGAGTTTAACGGGAAGGGTAAACCATATGCAAACTGGCAAAATGCCTAAATTTTCGATGATTTGAAAAGTCATTGAAACTTTAGCTTGTGCAAAAAATCTTTGAGTCGAAATCTAAAAACGCTTCTGCCATTTCTTCTGCCTGCATTACATAACAGATTTCTGTGCTTTAAACCTTTGATCTGACAGTTTTACAGCGTAGTATGAAAATGTAGTGTATTGGCGAAAATTGTAGATAGTATAAAGTAGTATAATTATGAGCTGTTGGTAGTATACTGGACTGTCTAGCACCTGGCAACACTGGCTACTATGGTTTCCATTTGTATATGCATATGAAGTAGGCATTACATGTATATTTGCCCACGTTACGGAGAGTTAAGGCAAAAGCCTCCATGTAATCCGTTGTTTTCGTTTTCGTTTTCTTATAGGCGCAATGCGCATGTATCTGGTGTGTTATGGTACTAATATAGGGTAGGGTAGGGCATTATAATCGCACAGTCGGCCTAGCGCGCCCTATATTTAGATAAACCTTTCAATTTGTTCCGACGAGACGAGGAGACACAAGACGAGACAAGACGACTAGGGATGCAAATGGTATAAAAAATACCAAATACCAAATACCAGATGGTATTTTCTATACCAAATAATACCAAATAATTCCAAATAGTTGATAAACAGATCGCTAGCTGTTTGTAATGAGCGCAAAATCATACTTTTTGTTTTTTCAGCAAAAATATATAAGTTTTGCCTCAGTGGAAGAGTTTTTGTTGCATCTAAAAGAAATCTAGTCATGCCGAGAAAGAAAACGAGCAGAATTTGATGGTTTTTCACTGACTCGGGAAATGGGCAAGCACGTTGTGACGTTTGCGGTCTAGGCTCAGTCTCGATAAAGGGACCGTCCATAAACGACGTCATTGCAAAATCCCGATTTTTCGGACCCCACTTCTCCCAAAATCGCCTTGCGTTGTTTCATGGGGGCCCCTCCCATGTTTTGAGAATTTTCCATGAATGGTTGTTATAAGCTAAACTGGTCAGAATTCTTTGTTGTTTTGTTGCTCAGAAACGGTAAAGAGACGTCTTGTTCTGCGTATCTGCATTGTTAAACTTTTAGTAAATTAGAAATAAAGAGAAAACTATGAACAGAAGGGCTCTTACAATACAGTCGCAAAATATGCAGAATTTATCGCTTAAAAGCTAACTGTTTAGTTATTTAAACTATTTGGTATTATTTGGTATTATTTGGTATAAAAAAATACCAAATACCAAATAATACCAAATACCTAGAAAATACCAAATAATACCGAATAATACCAAATAATACCGGATACCATTTGCATCCCTAAAGACGACGCTTCCATTTTACACATTTTTGCAACTTTCCAATTTCATGTACCGTAGTAAGTAGGGAGGAAAGTAGGGCAAAAAATTTAAATAACGAACGAACGAACCGTGGTCAGGGATCGTTTCGTTGGTTTAAAATAGTGTTCCTGTTCCAGTGATGATCGGTTGTCTGGCTGGCCGTGCGATCTCTGGTGGTTCTCCAGTCTCCAGTCGATTTCTGTGCTCCTGCTCCTCCTTCTCCCTCAACAGATCGTTCAGTTTTTCTTCTTCATCCAACAGGAGTCTGAGACAAAAATCTCTCTTGCTCAAGCAGCAAAGACAGTCCGTTTTGTTGGCTGGTTACTGTAAGGAGAGCGTTAGAAGTTTGTCGTTTGGCTCGGTTACTTCGTGGTTTTCTTCAAGTGCAGACTCTGATAAACCACTCGACTGGCAAACTGCCAACCAAGTCTCCCTCGATGCCAAAGAACTGCTCTCCGACGATCAAATTGCTCGGGTTCAGTTTTACTTTGTTTAGTTTTCTGTTCCCGGATCTAGCCCTCCCATCCAGAAAACGATTCCCGACTAGCGATGGGATCGGTATACGGTATTTTTATACCGCATTATACCGTATAGTTTTAAACACCGAATTATTCAGTTTTTGTCGAATAATCAGCATATTTTTTATCCCAAAGCGTTTCCAGTGGTACAATTTTTTATCATGTTCATTTTTCTTTATTGACTGTGGAAAGTGACTTGCACCACTTTTTGACTGAAACTGTAGGTATTTACTATACTATATAGTATTTTCGATACTGTATAATACCGAATAGTCTGCTCCAATAAGCGAGAAACTCTTGGATAAGTTGGAATATGCAGAAATCGTGAAGATTGTAGTAAATTCTATTGATGACATAAAATTCGGCGCTACAGTAGGTTTTAGAGCGAATAGTAATAGCAAAAATATGCTGATTTTTCGACAAATAAACTGAATAATTCGGTGTTTAAAACTACGGTATTATGCGGTATAAAAATATGATTCCAGATTCGAGACACTAAAAAGTACACTTTTAACCACAGTGAAGTCTCAAGCCGAAGCTGGAAGAATAAAAATTCTGCGGATTAGTGCATGTTGTGTTAAACTTTCAGCCATACATATAACAGGTCATCCGCCGAAGGGGAGGGGGGTTGGTGGGGTGGGGTCTGGCGCTGGCGGAGCGGGTCTGAGCCAAAATTTTGGGAGGCTGGTTGTGCACTAAAAACATACATGGTAAGGGGGATATACCCCTCCCCCTCGGCCACCCACCCCCCTACCGGAGGGAGGAAAATTTCGCTTATTTAAGGTAAAATAGGCGTTTTTTTGTTTTTTTTTTTCGGGGGACCCCCCCCCCCGAGATCTCAACCCCCCCCTACCCCCCTCCGGGTTTTTCCGGCCCATGTATGACTAAAAAGGCTCAAAAATAGAAAAAAATCGCAAGTTTTTGGCTAAAAATCGCTAATTTTGGCTGAAATGCTGCTAAAAAGTGCTGTTTTGCAGGCGATTTTGGCAATTTTTGTGTCTGAAAATGTAAAAAAATTGCAAAAATTTGCTCAAAAATTTACTTGCCAGAAAAATCGGGGGGGGGGGGGGGTCTGGCCTAAGGCGGGTGGGGGGCAGACCCCCTGTTGCATGTATGCTTAATGCAGCCAAATTGATTAACGAACACAAAATTTACAGTAAGACGAACCCGATGATATATATGTGGAACACCCTGTATGTCATTCAGCGATTTCTCCACAGAGTTTCTATACTGGCTGTGGATAAAATAAATCAGAAAAGCTTTTTTAAAAGGTTTTCTTGCAAATAAGCTTAACAACACTTAAGCCAAAGGCTTGGAGCCAATTATTAGTGGGTGGCGTTGTGCGCTTTATTTAGTCGAATTCAGCATACTGAAATGCAGCCACTAACAATTTTGAAATGACTGGAGCGGGCAGATGACCACATTGATGCCATGCATGTCTCAAGACATCAATCACTTCTTATGACAGGAAACAAGGTTATTTGGTCACACAGCCAACAACTATCACATAACATCAATTAAAGGCAAGATAGATGATTAAGTCAAAATCAGTTTTGCTGGTGTCTGAACATCAGTTTTCCAAGCCATGTATGCTTGAATGCTTTTCTGTAAGAGTCAACAAACAGAATATGCAGATACAGAGAGCAACTTCCATTCATGTAGGTCAATACAGAGTCTATGATGTAAAGCAAATTACGCCACCAGGGTCTTGACTTGATTTGAAGGAGATCATAAAATCCCCCAGTGCTAAGCACTGAAATTCCTCCAGTAACTGAGCTGGTAACTATGTTGAGACCGATCGTTCCTATCAATAACAATCGCTTCTCTTTCTCTCTGCGTTTGTTTTGTTTCTCTTGTTCATTTGTGAAGTTCGATGTTCGGCTCATGTGAGCCCTAAATCGTTTCTGCACTAGAACACTACAGATAATCTGTATGATTAACAGTACTGCGTCCAGCAGTGCTGTGAAGGAAACGATCCCAGCCTCATAACCAGAATGAAACCTGTCCACTAGTTTGCTTTTCTTCTTCCAGTGCATCAAGACTGGGTAGAAGGTCCGAGATGCTAGCAGAAGTACATAAACTAGAAGCATAGCTGAAATAGTAATCAATATCAACCGTTTTCCTTGGCGTTTGCCATTGAGTTGGTTGTATTTCAGAGGCTTAGATATTGCATACAATCGGTCTAAAACGATTCCAGTTAACAAGGCCTGATTTAGGCTGTTTAGCAGTCTGCGAAGCATAGCAGCAAACTGAAATGAACTTGTCAACCTGTAGTAGTTGCAAGTTTTTCTCCAGATGTCAAAGGAGGAATAAACTAACAGATTATCAACAGAGAGTTTGTGTAGATTGTATATCAAGTCTGTGACCATTTCGGCAGCATGTAGATACAGTGCTGGCCCCGAGTCACTTTCTAGCATACGCTTAATCGTGGCCAAATTGACCATGTTTGATAGTACAGTGGTTGGTAAAGCAAAACAGGCAAAGTAGAATCTGAAAGTGATTTTGTATGCCCACCACCTGCAGTATGCTAGGCTATAGCCCTGGCAGAAACAGTCGTGCCTTCGCACATCTGCCACATGCAGTTGGTAGCTCATGAATACAGGATAAAACTTAAAGAACCCAGAGACATTGCAATCTTGGTCATTACAGTGCTTTAGTGTCATGTAGTCAGTGGCTGTGACCAGCCAACCATAGTCATCGAGACTTTTGTAAACAGTGATGATTGACTTGAGTAGCGAATCTTGTTCTGGTTGACATGTTGCCAATTTTCCTTGACAGCAGTGATGATACAATTCAGTTGCGTTTTGCACTTCATTTCTCTCTGCCTTAGCCAGCAGACACTTGGCTTGAGAACATAGTACTTCATTGCTGCAAATTTAGCTGGTATTCAGCATGCTTAGTCATAAATTCGAAACTCACATGTGACTTTGTGGCGTTGGCAGCCAAGATGAGTTTGTGGCCTCAGTAAAATATTTTGCCAATGCCAAAAAAACGAAAGAAACTATGAACGCCATGTAGCCTGATAGCCTTCTTTAGCATGTACTCATTTACGTGCTAATTCATCTATATAGCGGAGTCCAGAGGACCTCATTAGTTTGAAGTTTATCTCCAGGTGGGCCGAGTGGACTGTTCAGCTTCATTAGTGCCCTATCCATCCTATAACCAGAACTTTAGCTCAGACATGTACATACAGCGTTAACACATAACATACCAGTTACAATTTGACTTTCGTTACCTTCCTAATCAGGGCACAACAGTCAATCAACAATTTCAGCAATGTCCATACATGTGCATGGTCGGCAGCTCAGGGGACAGCTGGGTCTCCATGTGTAGTTGCCCAGGCTCCAGGAGTAATTTGTGTGGAATTTTTGTCTAAAAATCGTAAAATTCCGCTAAAATTCACTTTTTGGGTAAAAATCAAATTTTTGATCAAAAACTGCATAAAATCTAGTTTTGCAACCAAACTTTTGTCCAAAATAGAAATTTTCAACGAAAATTTGGGGTTCAGTGTGTAGTTGCCTAGACCAAGGTTGCATAGTTGCCAAAATATATTTCTGTGGCTTGAAAATACATCAGGCAGAGGCTTCCTAGCAGCTTCTGAAGCATTTAGTAGAGTTTTATGTTCATCCCCAGTGACCCCCTTGTACCCCATGCACATGTATGACAATAAGTGTAAGCTAACAGTAGAACACAGTTCATCATATAAGTCAGAAAATTGGAAAATGGTCAAGCAAATAGTCATGAAACCTTGTCTCAACAACAAAACTTATGTAGGTACTGTTTGCTCTTGCAGTCACAAGTGGAACCCGATCCACTGTCTGTCCCTGCCACTTCTGAAACCCTGTTCTGAGTTGAGTGACTATGTGCACGTTCAGACAATGCACTGTGCGTACTCATGCTGCATCTGTTTGCAGATCGCACAGGATGTAGGGCCAATACCAGAAGTGCCAGAGATTCCTGCACCAGATGCTCTGGTGGATGTTGCGGGATTGCTACAGCAACTTGGTCTGGGTAGTTGGTATACGCCTTCTGGCTGGCTGCAAAATTTGCTCGATTATATGCATGGTGCATGTGGCCTGGAGTGGTGGCAGGCCATTGCCTGTTGTAAGTTGTTTGACTTTTGCTGACCACCCAAAGGTTACGTTACAGCCATGTTTGCTGCGTGTCTACCAGATAGGGCCTGACCGGATCGGACGGACACGACCTGAAATTTAAAACAATGTGCCAAAAAATTGGTTTTTATAGTTTGTTGCTGTAGGCTTGACCCAGTCCTGAGAAATTGAAGAATGTTTGAAATTGGTAATCACAATAGTCTATAGCATACAAATGCATTCAAATATCGACCAAAGAAGCTGAAGTTTGGAAGATATGCGGTGTAGAATCCTGGGAATTGTGAGTGTTAAAGTTTGGTGTGCTAGGCCAGGCTTGGCCTAATCCTGCGATATATTGGGTAATAATTTCTAACCCTAAAGACAGTGAAGGAAAATAACACTTTTCTTTCTACTGTTTTTAACCAAATTACCTTAACGAAATTTGCAGAATGTCTGCTAAACTGTAGGGAATTTTGTCTGTTAAAATTTTATGCATCAAATTTGAGTCTGTATTGAGAAAAGCAAATGCAAAATTTGCTGAACATCGGTTTTCAATAAGCAGTTCAGGAAAACAGCTTTTCTCAAACCAGCATCACCCTCCATGGATGAAACTTTCACGCCTGAAATTTCCCACAGCTTAGCAGATATTCCCAAAATTTCAAATAAGCTCATGGGTCAAGCTTGCACCAACCTTTAACACTCAGCAGAATGCGCAATATTTTACCGCATATCTTCTAAAGTTCAGCTTATTTAGTCAACATTTGCACGCGTCTGCAAACAAACGAAAAATCCGGTAATTCGAACCGGAATTCCGGTCGGGCCCTAGTACCAGGCAGTGTATTTATATCAAAAGAAGTGTTCTAGTGACCATAATCATTAGAATATTCACCATTTACCCCGTGATTTATGGACAAAGAGGTGCTGCTCGTTGGCACAACCATCAGCCGCAACTACAGAAACTGCAGCTGGCTTTGCAAAAGGCACAGAAAAGTGGAGACAACTTTAGAAGTAATTTTCTCTCTCTCATCTTCGTTAATGGTTGCCCATGCTCAAATGTTTAGCGCTTTTTTTTCGTGTAAAACTTGACAATTTTGTCGTAGAAATAGAATTTTCACCTACAAAGACATTTTTTCTTAAAAAAATCAAAATAGTCTCGAAGAATTGTGCGTAGTGTGGTTGTCAGAACGATTCATCTGCCTTAAACATGCGTCAGGAAGGAGAACTCTTGCATCTGTGGATTTGGCTACTCTGGAGACTGTTTTCCCCCACCCCTCAAACTTTTCTATTTTCGGGTTAATTATTTAGGCTTGCGAATTTTAGAGTTGTAAAAAAATTTTTTTAAAGCCAAAAAAAAGCTTTTTTTATGAAAATTTTTCATTTCGAAATTTTTTTTCCAATTTTTTTTCCTAGCATGAAATATAGCTTGTAGGAGATGCAAGGATGCATCAGAAGCAACTTTAAATACAAAAGCTGATACTTTGGTTCAAACATAGTGTTACAGCCTGAGAGTCGACATTCTACCTGCAGCATTGCTCACAGAGTGGCTGCTGCCCTTCAAAACCTATTTTTAGGCTTAGAATCGGCATGAAATTGATTGAACTGCACTGCTTATGTATATCTGAGGCTAAATTCAGAGATTTTCCCCCAAAATTTCCATACTGTGAATAAAATAAAAAAATTTCGAAATGGGCCTTCAAAAAAAGCTTTTTGGCCTTTCCTACAGGGGGTAACCCCCACCAAAACTGCCTAGTACATGTATACCTACCGGATATCCACAGTAACTAACTTTTTGTTTTGCTTGAATTTCGTAGAACCTAGCCGGTAAGTGCAAGCAATCTGGCGAATAATCTCTTTGAGAAGCTTTATAACAAATTCAAATTTTGCTTTCTGTTTTTTTCGCTAACTCTTTTTACTTTTGAAATTGATTTTTGAATTTTCACACAATTTTTTTGAAATTTTCATTAAATTTTAGTTTAACGCCAAAAGCAATAATACTGTCCGTTTTCTTCCTCAGCTGTTGAAGTGTCTAAGAAGTGTTCAATTTTCAGTGGCTGAGGCCAACTACGACATGCAAGACTATTGGAGTCGCCACGATCTAAACCCCTTCAAGCGATTTATTCCTATGATTCCTATGGTGCGTTCTCTAAAAGTCTCTTGTCTAACCACCTATAATTTAATTCCAGAAAAAGATTAGTGGGGCAGCTTTAGAATCAAAATTATTCATTTTTCTGGAATTCAGTTGTTGTTGACACGACTGGTATAGTCAGAGAGTCGTGGGAAAGTCAGAGAATTTAAGAAAAAGTCTGGGAGTTTGGCGTCTTGTTGGGGAAAATTTGATAGCAGTAGAAACATCTCGCGCCAAATGGTCCTGTCAGCACTTCGCACACCACCCATTTGAATATCGGTCTTCTGACTTTATATACTACTACTTAAACCGGAAATTTACCCTTAGGATACCGTTTACATAGGTGTTTTTAAACCCAAATTACAAAAATTTCTCACCCTGGTTGGTCGGGGAATTTTTACTTTGATCGTGGAAAAGTAAGAGAAAGGTCGGGGAATTTTGCTCTGCCACTACCGCACGAATCCTGCCTGGGCATATATTGTGGTTGTAATGGTTTTTTGGGGCAAATGCTAGCCGATTATTAATTGTGTTTTAGATGGTGGCTTTTATGTCCTATTTCGCCGCAATCAGAGGAATGTGCAAGGCGCCCTATCCCGATATGGATGTCGGGGGACTTTGGTGGTTCACCGACCTCACTCTAACTGATCCCTATTATATTTTGCCGGCCTTGTCAGCTGGCACCATCGCTCTGGTCTTGATAGTGAGTTTTATGTTACTCTACAATCTCTATGCATGTAACACGAGGTCTGCAATTCCTTGAACAGTTGGGGAAACAAAAGAATATGGTAGTGCTGTCAGACTAGACCAGATTTTGTGTCAATTTTGGGCATAAATGAGCCCGAAAAATCCGGAGAATGGTCTGGTGGTTGCCTCAGGCATACATGGGCCGGGGGGTAAGGGGAGGTATACCCCTCCCCCTCGACCGGCCATACCCCCCTCCCCCACCCACCCCCCCTCCCGGACGGAGGAAATTTTCTCTTATTTAAGGCAAAATAGGCGTTTTTTGGCCTTTTTTCGGCCCCCCCCCCCGAGGCAGGCATGGGCTAGCATTTCGGCTGATTGGGGGTAGAATGTTCAATTCCTGAGGGGAGGCTGATGGGGGTAGGAGCGCCTGATGGGGGGCTGATGGGGTGGTAAGCCAAAAGTCCGATTTTTGGCGAAAATCAGGGGTTTTTTTTGCTTATTTTTCATTAAAATAAGTTAAAATTAGCTATTCTGAGCTCATTTACGCCTATTGCAGGCATATTTTTATCATAATTTTCTATACAAAATTCTTCCCAAAAATTCCTGATGGGGGGTAGCGGCCGGCTGATGGGGGGTAGATCAGAGCCTGATGGGGGGCCAACCCCCCCCCCTCAGCCCCCCCCCCCCTTTGCCCATGTCTGCCCCGAGGTCTCAACCCCCTACCCCCCTCCCTACAGGAGGGGGTGGTGGGTCAAGGGGATCGGCCTTCGAGGGCACTTTTAAGAGTCAGTCTCTGAACCGATCGAGTATTTGCCCTTTACCCTATTCAGACCCCATAATTGAAAGTTGGGCGTAGAGGGCTGAAAGTGGGAACACTAAAACATATTGACAAGTTATCAATGACCTGCAAAGAATTTCCAGATTCGACGCTCCACGCTCGAGATATGGCCTTCTAAAAATCGGCCAACTTAACTATGGGACCAAAATTTCGATATCGAATTTCTGACTTGCTGATCGGAATTCAGACCTAACAAACGGGGTTTTTGCGTAACTTTTTGAGTAGTTTAAGAATGTTTTACTAAATTTCATTTTTGGGAAAAAAAATTTTTTTTCGCCCCCCTATCGGGGGGCATAACTCGTCTGGAACCCCCTAGACCGTTCTTTTTATTTCAGATTATTGTAGCGCTATATCTTAGCTACACGCCGGTGTAAAACATTACGGGCTACCGGACGGCAAACACTGAAATATTTGCGTTCAAATATTAAAAATGCCACATTTTGCATGTTAAATTTGCAAAATGTGGCATTTTTAATCTTTGAACGCAAATATTTCAGTGTTTGCCGTCCGGCAGCCCGTAATGTTTTACACCGGCGTGTAGCTAAGATATAGCGCTACAATAATCTGAAATAAGCAGAACGGTCTAGGGGTTCCAGACGAGTTATGCCCCCCGATAAGGGGGCGAAAAAAAATTTTTTTTCCAAAAATGAAATTTAGTAAAAGATTCTTAAACTACTCTAAAAGTACAGCTTAGACCATACATGTTGCTGGGTTTTTTTGTGGGGGGGACCTTTTTCAAATTTCAAATAGGGTTTTGGGACCAAGTCCAAAGTGGGTTTTGCGACCTTTTTTTGGGGTCCAAAAGTGGGTTTTGTTGACCTTTTTTGGGGTAAAAAGTGGGTTTTGTCGACCCTTTTTTTAGAGATTTTGGGGCGAAAAATGGTTTCAAAACCCTATTTGAACCGAAAAAGCGTTAAAAACCCTGTTTTTGCATTAAAAATGTCTTGAAAACCCTGTTCAGGTAGAAGAAAATGACTTAAAAACCGAATATTGAAACAATGAATGTAATAAAAAGCTGTTTTGCGCTCAAAATACGAATTGAATATGAGTTTCAGCGATAAAATACAGATTGAAATGCGTTATATTGACTAAAAATAGTTCAGAGAACCCTAATTTCGATTCTAAGGCACGCGCAAAACCCTGCTTTGACTTATAGGATTACTAAAAACCCTAATAAAGTGATTTGAATGCAGTTCTTAAACCCTGTTTAGGGTTTCTAATCAACCAAAAAACCCTCTCTAGGCTCTCTAGCCAGTGTTAAAGTCCTGTTTAGGGTTTCAAAGTAACCTGAAAACCCTAATCAGGATTTAAAAGTAACCTAAAACCCCGAATCAGGGTTTGAAAGTAGCCTAAAAACCCTAATCAGGGTTTGAAAGTAGCCTAAAAACCCTAATCAGGGTTTGAAAGTAACCTGAAAACCCTAATCAGGGTTTAAAAGTAACCTGAAAACCCTAATCAGGGTTTGAAAGTAACCTGAAAACCCTGTTTAGGGTTTCAAAGTAGCCTAAAAACCCTAATTAGGGTTTAAAAGTAACCTAAAACCCTTAATCAGGGTTTAAAAGTAGCCTAAAAACCCCAATCAGGGTTTGAAAGTAACCTGAAAACCCTGTTTTAGGATTTCAAAGTAGCCTAAAAACCCTAATCAGGGTTTGAAAGTAACCTGAAAGCCCTGTTTAGGGTTTCAAAGTAGCCTAAAAACCCTAATCAGGGTTTAAAAGTAGCCTAAAAACCCTAATCAGGGTTTAAAAGTAACCTGAAAACCCTGTTTTAGGGTTTCCAAGTAACCTAAAAACCCTAATCAGGGTTTCTAAGCAGTCTAAAAACCCTATTTAGGATTTCTAAGCCTTACAAGACCCTGTTTTGGGTTGTAGGGTAGGCGAAAACCCAATTTTGTGCTGCAGAATGTATTGTCTGGGCTAAAATTTCCTTTACTTTGGAATCCAAAAGTGGGTTTTCAGGTTCCCCCCCCCCCAAAAAATCCGCTGGGGGGGGACTTTTGCCTAAAAATCGGACTTGGGGGGCCGGCCCCCCCCCCCTTTGCACCCCCCACGACATGTATGGCTTAGACACAATTTTTAGCATTCAACTCCAATTAGTAACCTGGAACATGGAGTTGAAAATTTTTGGGCACAGTGAAACATGCAAAATGTGGCATTTTTAATCTTTGAACGCAAATATTTCAGTGTTTGCCGTCCGGTAGCCCGTAATGTTTTACACCGGCGTGTAGCTAAGATATAGCGTTACAATAATCTGAAATAAAAAGAACGGTCTAGGGGGGTTCCAGACGAGTTATACACCCCGATATGGGTCCGAAAAAAAAATTTTTTTTCCAAAAATGAAATTTAGTAAAAGATTCTTAAACTACTCAAAAAGTTACGCAAAAACCCCGTTTGTTAGGTCTGAATTCCGATCAGCAAGTCAGAAATTCGATTTCGAAATTTTGGTCCCATAGTTAAGCGGGCCGATTTTTAGAAGGCCATATCTCGAGCGTGGAGCGTCGAATCTGGAAATTCTTTGCGGTGGTTACATAACCTATCAAGACGTATTAGTCCTCCAACTTTGAGCCCTCCATGCCAAAGTTTCATTTTTGAGGTCTGAATACACAGACTCGATCGGTTCAGAGACTGGCTCTTAATCTAGCTAAGTAGATATACTACCTTGCCTATTGTTATTTTCGGGAAAAGCACCTAGTAGTATTACTTTAACTAGTTTCTGGCCACTCTATTTTACCTAGTTTTAGTTTGCCTAGTTTGAAATCCAGAGAACCAGGTACTTCTAGGTAAAACAAGTTTACCTAGTTGAATATTTTCAGTTTTACCTGGCTTTTTCAGTCAGAAATGCTTCCCATTTCTTGTTTTCCCAAATCTCAAAGTTTCAGAGGCCCATAGAATTAATTTCTGAGTTATTTTCTCACTAAACTAACTTACCATTTTCTATTGAATATTAAAAAGTCATGTTTTGACTTAAATTTGTGATTTAATGTTTACCTAGTACATGCACGTAACATGTCATCCACTGAGGGCGGAGGGGGTTGGGGGGCTGAGCCCAAATTTCTTGAGCGGGTTGGACACAAAACGCTCAAAAATCGAAAAAATCGCAATTTTTCGGCTAAAAATCGTCAAAAATCGCTAATTTGGTCTGAAATACAGGTTAAAAGTGTTGTTTTACGGGCGATTTGGCAAATTTTGTGTCTGAAATTGTAAAAAAAAATCGCAAAAATTTGCTAAAAAATTTCTTGCCGGAAAAATCCTAGGGGTCGGAAAAATCGTCTTTGGGAGATGGGGTCTAGCCTAAGTCGGGTTGGGTGGGGGCAGATCCCCTGTTACATGTATGACCTAATATTACCTAGGTTTTTCTTTACTTTACCTAATTTCAAATTTCTAAAGGAGGTGGTAAACCCCGGCCCATGTATGATTTTGGGTTAATAGTCAGGAAAATTTGCTTACAAAACAACCATTTTTAGTACTCAACGCCTCAGAATCTGGCATCAGGCTCGCTCACCCATTCGGCGGATTACATGTATCAAGTAATCTGGCGCAGTTTGGTCTGAGCCAAATTTCGGTGGGTAGAGTGTTCTAAAAATCGCTGCTCTGGGCTCAAATACAGCTAAATGCAAGCAATTTTAGAAATTTTCGTGTCGTCGGTTTTTTGGTTTGTCTGACTAGAATTTTGAAAATTTGGTCTGAATTTTCGAACTAAAAGCAAAAATTAAGCTAAGCTTTGAAAATTGACATTTTGAAGCAGAAAAGCGGCACGTACTACTATTTTCTGCTTAATTTCTAAAATTTCTGCAAACCTGGTCCGCCCAAAATCCTCAACATGCACATCTCTATCCCTGAGTAGTCGGGGTATTCGGTTGGGGGTCTGTTCATAGTCGCGTGAGGGAGTAGACCCCCTCTTGCTTGTATGGGTGGATTTGTGACAGCGACAGACAATGCAAGTTGTTTAAGAGCGGCGCAGAGACGGGAATATCGGCCAGAGACGCTGGCGGACTGATGAGAACCTTTATGTACGTTGGAATGCCGACTCTTGTCTTTGCCTTCACCTGCTTCCAACCGGCTGTAAGTCTTTTCTTTTGTTTTTTTCTTCTTTTTCGTGCTAAAAACGCTTCGTAGTTTTGGGTCTCTGCTTATGCCGACCACCCCTTACGTTGCCCCCTTTCCCGCCGGCAGGGATTTTTTACGTCGCACTAATGCAGTTTTCTCTTTAGTGCCATATCCTCTCTAGATACAGGCTGATTCACATATCCTGCGGAGTTTCGTAAGCTCCAGCCTGTCTGTTTATGGACCGAATCGGCTGATTTTTGGTTCTGATTCTTGTTTCCCCTGCTGGAATTCTGGGAAACTGACTTGAACTCATACCCCTCTGCCGCCCATAAACGTCCCGTCTGAAATTTTGCCGACTTTTCTCGGAAAGCAGGAAAATTCGGGTCATACCCCCCTCGATGGACCATAATCACCCTCAGAAATTTTGGTGACCTTTTTGGGAAAACGAATTTATACTCTCCAAACATACATGGGCCGGAAAAATCCGGAGGGGGGTGGGGGTTGAGACCTCGGGGGGGGGGGGGGGGTCCCCCCGAAAAAAGGCCAAAAAACGCCTATTTTGCCTTAAATAAGCGAAATTTTCTCCCTCCGGGAGGGGGGTGGAAGGCCGAGGGGGTGGTATGGACGGCCGAGGGGGGGGTATGGCCGGCCGAAGGGGGAGGGGTATACCCCCCTTACCCCCCCCCGGCCCATGTATGTCTCCAAAGCCCCTTTCCGAAAAGCCATGCCCCTCCGTTTTTCCATCCGATGTATGGTGATTGTCCCATCGAAGTGCATAAATAGTGAAGTCGTGTCGTATGTTCAATTTGTTGAAATGCGAATATGAAATGTTCACATATCGTATCCAAAAATCAGCCGATTTGGTTCTGAAACGAGAAAGTTCTGAGCTTTCGAAATCCTACGGGATGTGAATCACCGTGTAACTCTCTTGCTGCCTGTGGTATAGTTGCATAGACTGGCTTTGTATAGGCGCTGGGCTGCTACTGGTGCTGCAGCAACTTGTTCACGCTGGTCTTGTCGTTCATACTGCGTCGACCAACCATTCGATACTACTGCAACATAGAAGAGATGAAAAAACACGACCCCCAACAGTTGGTGGCCAGCAAAGACAACGACATTGGAAAACAATGGCTTGAATTGAAAGACCGTTTGACTGGGCGCAACGGTACGTCTTCTTTCTACAAGATCCGTTAGAAAAGAACTCGCCAGATTTATTACTGCAGCAATCGTAAATCTCAACCGATTTGAATAAATCTTGTTTGATTGAAAGATAAATAGTTTCTTCGAAGATTGGCGAAATTTTTATTAAGATAACGTACTCTGGTAGCTGCTGAGATATTTGCACTCAAAGTCGAGGCAAATCTAAGATTTTGGAACTGAACAAAGCGAATGTTAGTATTTCATTGCACTTCCTAATAAAACAGATTCCTACTGCTGAGAGCTAACAACGAGGCTTTCCTCAGCAGTAGGAATCTGTTATTATTATGAAGGGCAATGTAATAAAAAAATCGGTCTTGTTCATTGCCAAAAATCTGTTTCGAATTTGAAGGCAAATACAATGTATCTCAGGAACTAAGCAGAGCACATATTTTAATAAAAATGTTACCACTGTTTCAACAGTTTATCAATATTTCATTCAAGAAAGATTCGTTCAAACCGGTGGTTGAGATTTTCGGCTGCTACCGTAAAAAATCTGCTTGGTTGTTTTTTATGGACCCTGATGATATGTACATAGGTGCACCTAACTTTTTAATCCAACTTTGGCTAAAATTAAGATTTGTGGCTTATTTTTCGTTAAAATAGGTTAAAATAAGCTGTTCTGAGCTCTTTTGCACCTAATATAGGCATACTGTTATCATAATTTTTGGGCGTCACTGTATAAAAGTGTGCATTTAGTAGATTGTAGAAGCAGCAACGAAGTGTCACTAATTTAAGCCCGGTTCACACTACGAAATAAGAAGTAAGAAATAAGGCGTCTGCAATAAGAAATAAGCGGAGCGTTCACACTACGAAATAAGAAATCAGCACAGCAAAAATCAGCTGCAGTGTATAGTAAGCGTCAGAAATCTCTTCGTCTTAGCAATTTTTGGAAACTAAGCGATTTATGGTCATAGTAGACCGGCGGAACACCAAAAACAGTAAATGATAGTACGCATTTATCGCATTTTTAGTAGGTTCTTTGAACACAGGCAGCCAACTGCAAGTCGTCCAGTCAAGAACGGGTATACAGTATCCAATCCGAAAAGCAGTGAACAGGCCATAAATGCCTTGAAACTTGTCAATAATCTACTCAACGGCAGAATTTCTACGAAAAACAGCTGGTAACTGCTGAAAAAACCTTGGTTTGTGAGTGTATAGGCAGAGCTTATAGGTTTCTGACCACGTTTCGTCCTTAGACAGTCGTTTCAGACCTTCTTATGACATGCTATACGCTTAAAATGAAAGAAAACTCTTATTTCAGATGAAAAAAGTTGTGCACGGCGCAACTCTTATTTCGTGGCTATTTCTTATTTCTTACTTCGTAGGTGTGAACCGGTTCGAAATCAGAAATAAGGCCGCTATTTCTTATTTCTTATTTCGTAGTGTGAACCGGGCCTTAGTCAATATCAGTGCTTAGTGTGTTTCTGACATGGTTGGGCAGTGCCCAAATCAGACCTCTTCTAACTACTAAAGCTGTTAGTTCTATGCTGAGAATGCTTTTCAAACGCGTTTTCGAAGGCTGATTTTTCAAAATTTAGGTAAACATACATAGCACCAGTTTTTTGGTATGAAACTTGAGATTAGTGAGAAGAATTTTGAAAATGTCAGGGGATGTTTTGCATTTTGTCGGGGAGCGTCAGAGGATGTTGGATCGCCAGAGCGGTCACAAACCCTGGTAAACCCCTCAGCCCCCGTTGTCCATGATGTTGATACGTATTGTATGTGGTCCACCAGCTATTGTACTCTAATGCTTCATTTTCAAAAAATCTGTCATTTTAGTTGGAAACAACGATGCAGTACTGAAAAGGGTACGTAGTAATGATAGGGGACGGTTCCACCAAGCGGGACAAGGCTTGGTGCCCAAAACCTACTCATACAACCCGAAGAAACAGTGAGAATTGTTCTGGTATGATTGTTATTGTGCGAGTACACAGTATAAAGAAAATATCCGATCGATTTTTGCACTTGACTCAAATCTTCTGTTCTTCGTCGATTTCGCTCAAATTTTTATGACTGATTATCGGAACCTTGTTGTACCTGTTATCATACATGTAAAAGTGGGGTCTGCCCCCACCCGACTTAGGCCAGACCCCCCGGGACGATTTTCCCGCCCCACCGCTCCGATTTTTCTGGCAAGTAATTTGTTGAACAAATTTTTGTTATTTTTTATATGTAATTTTTTACATAAAAATTGCCAAAATCGACTGCAAAACAGCACTTTTAGCTGTATTTCAGCCCGAATTCAACATACCGGTACCATGGTACCACCACAGTCGCCGAACGTGGGGGCACCATATATGGTACCACTACCTAAGGTACCGGTACCGATATGGTACCGGCACCTTATATTCATACATGGGCCGGGGGGTATACCCCTCGGCCGGCCATACCCCCTCGCCTCCCGGAGGGAGGAAATTTTCGCTTATTTAAGGCAAAATAGGCGTTTTTTTGGCCTTTTTTCGGGGACCCCCTCCCCCGAGGTCTCCAGACCCCCTACCCCCTCCGGATTTTTCCGGCCCATGTATGCTTATATGGTGTTGTTGTTGTTGTTAGCTGCCATTGGTCACACGCCCAGGAAAGCTGCTGCTGCCACTGGCTGTGTCCATAGGTCCCTTGTTGAGAGTGTAGTTGGTTTGGCCCGGCAGCCAAACAAGTGTGGCGTATCGTGAGGTTGCTGCCCACAGTCCGGGCAGTTTGGGTCGGCTTCAGGGTGGAGCCGATGTTGATATGAACGTAGAAAGGTACTGAATCCTGACCTCAACTATGCAAGAGTGCACCTTGTCCGCCGTGATAGCGTAGTCTCTGAGGCATGGATCGGTGGAGGTTCTTCTTGTAATACCCGATTTGGGCCGAGCCATCCAGCCGCGAACTCCACATATATGGTTTCAGTCAGTACCATAAACGGCGTTAAGTGTAGTGACTCCGATTTGCGGGGGGCCTTACGGCCTACTATCAGACCGGATGTCCATTTCGCTACCCCCTGATTCGTCATCTCGGACGTTTCCCTTCTATCACTGCCAGCCACTCTAGCCATGCTGTTGGGCGCCAGGTACTAAGAGAGTGCCTGGCGTGTCATACTGATTTGGGTATTCGTACTATCTCTCCTTTGTGTCTGTTTTAGAGGTGTGTTTGACGATTACGGTAAACCTAAGTGGCTGGGCATCCTGTCTTTTCCCTTGTGCCTGTGGTCTGTTCTGCAAATGGGTACAGGTGTGATAATTCTTTATAAGGAAAGGAGTTTTCTGTCTGCCATGCACCAGTTTACCTGTAACTGCCTGCATCTTAGTTAGTCGTCTTTTGGCCATCGATAGTTTGCGCTATCCCGTGTGTCTTGGCGGCCCCGGCATCAGGGATGTTGGGTCGGTATTTTTCCTCGGTTTTTTTTCGAAAAAAACGGTTTTTTTTTCGAAAAAAAACGGTTTTTTTCCTACGGGCTCGGAAAAAAACTAAAATGCGGAAAAAACTCATGCAAGTTTTTAAAGGAAATAGGCACAATAACTGGTTAAATTCACTTCAAATGCTTTGAATTTACGTTACCGTATAGTGCTGTTTATAGTACCCGGGTACTATATATGGCACTTAGGGTTTTGCGAAAATAAAATTGAATCCATTTATAGTACCCGGGTACTATATATGGAAGGTTTACCACCAAAAATACTGTATTTTTCGCACGTTTTGTATTTATAACAGCTCATTTCAGAATAAAAATCTGTCTCCATTTATAGTACCCCGGGTACTATAAATAGGGGGTACTATAAACAGCACTATACGGTAATAGAAGCCTTACAAGCATTTTCCTGGTATAACTTTTATTATTGTATTTTTGTTGTTTTAAAATCAAATTACTACTCTAAAAGATGAAATTAGTGCATTTCGTAATAAAACTCACGCTATTTCGTTGAATTCTGCAATAAAAAGCGATTGTTAAAAAAATTTTTTTCTGTCATCTCGGAAACTAACTTTTGGAAAAAACCGGAAAAAAAACTGAAAAAAAACCGGCTTGAGTTTTTTCCGGAAAACAAACAGCCCTGCCCGGCATCCGTGCGAACGGTTGTTTGTGGATTGGAAACCAGTCGAAGCGTCTGGAACTGGAAGTACCTACGTAGTTGACGTCAAGCCCAACCGAGGCCGCCGAAAGCTGGTGACGGCTAGTAGGTAAATGGGAACCGAACCACTTCAGCTAATGGCAGCAAAGGGAAGGATTGTTTGTAGACAGGGCTGCTCTAAGGCTCTGAAAAGAGCGCGGGCTATCCTGAGCTGTCCGAAACGACAGCGGAAATCAAAAATACATAACAAAAAAGCTGCTCTATGCCTTACACACTGTAACAATTAAAAGAATCGTTCTTTGATCAAATGCAGTCTTGACTTGACTTTTGTCCTATTCACACCCAAAATTGAAACTTAGATCTAAGTTGGCACAATAATACATACATGTAACAGGTCATCCGCCGAAGGGGGAGGGGTTTGGGGGATCTGGCGCTGGCCGGAGGGTCTAAGCCCAAATTTTGAGAGCGGGTGTGGTTACTAAAAACGCTCAAAAATCGAAAAAATCGCAATTTTTCAGCTAAAAATCGTCAAAACTCGCTAATTTGGGCTGAAATACAGCTAAAAAGTGCTGTTTTACAGGCGATTTTGGCAATTTTGTGTCTGAAATTGCAAAAAATCGCAAAAATTTGCTCAAAAAATTACTTGCCATAAAAATCGGAGGGGATCGTCTGGATGGTGGAGATGGGGTCCCCATCCGAGGGGGTCTGGCCTAAGTCGGATTGGGGCAGACCCCCTGTTACATGTATGCATGTTATGGGCTAGGTGGTTGCGCGGCGCCGGTGACCGAGTGTAGTAGGCGGCACAGTAGTGGTAGTAGCAACAAATGCGGTTTACTTAGATAGCCGCACGTTAACGAATATCAAGGCTAGGGAACAGCAAGACACGCAGACCAGAATGACTATTAGGACGGCTCGCTCGTTGCGGCCTTACAGTCTGAGCTGACACCTAATTCTAGCGCGGGGTGACAGCTCTATAAAACACCATTACATGCAAATACCGGAATCACACCTGAAACGCACGTGCACACTTATACGTACATACGCTGTATGTACATACACTCACACGACACCACCCCCCTCTTCCATAGAGAGAGAGAGAGTGATGAGCCGGCGGTACAGAAAGATTACAAAACAAATGGCAGCAGTCATTTATCAAAGATCAGGCGTTTAGGAGCTTGGATCTTCCGCCGGTCGCGTAGGTTGTAGCGTTGCTGCTGCGGAGGTGTGAAGAATGGTGTTCCTGAATGCGCTGGTGACTGGTTAGGCAGTGCTTGCGGCTGAGGCGTTTGCGGACCGTGTCCTACTTCAGCCCGACCAGCTTGACGGTTTGTGTATTGTTGTTGCTCATCATCTGAGGCAAGAGGGGCGTTGTAATGGCGTTTACAGCGTCTGGCGATGACAACCTGTCCATCCTCAAGCCTGTACGTCCAGTAGCCCAGTACTTCCACGATGGTCAGTGGTTGAGTGTATGGCGATTGAATGACTATTAGGACGGCTCGCTCGTTGCGGCCTTACAGTCTGAGCTGACACCTAATTCTAGCGCGGGGTGACAGCTCTATAAAACACCATTACATGCAAATACCGGAATCACACCTGAAACGCACGTGCACACTTATACGTACATACGCTGTATGTACATACACTCACACGACAATGCATGTTTCGTTATAAACATTTCATAACGTATTTTAAGAGAAAATTGGCGAAAACCTTGATTTTAGCCAGTAATCGGTATTTCACAGTTCTGCCTTGCCTAAGCTAAAATGCTAGCCCATGTCTGATCCAACCAACAGAAGTAGTTAATTGTGTCCCTTGCATGCTCAAAGCACAAAGAGCATCGTTACCTCTGATGAGCAGCCATGGATACAATTCCCACCAACGTCAGTCATATTATTTTAGTTTGTCTATTTATAGGCTGCTTATCTGTCTGTCATAGTGAAAGTAGTTTTAGACATATTACAGTCAGGCACTTAACGCCGTTTATGGTACCGGTACCTAGGCTAGTGACACCTTATACAGTATAGATAAAAAAAAATGTCCCATCGCTTTTTCGGCCTTCACTCAAACGTTTCGTTCTCAGTCAATTCTTTACCGATTTGGCTCAAATTTTCAGCAAAAATTACCAACATGGTTGGCTAAATATTCTGCAAGTTTGGTGCGAAAATTCCAAAGGAAAAAATTTTTTTGAACCAGAAAGTGAAAATCATAGTGGTCTGTGTAAATTCAAATTTCCCGCGTAATTACGGCGCTATCGCTTAGATAGTTGCAGCAATTATCGGGCGGACATTTGGTCATAACATATTCAGACGGCAGCCCTCTGGCTTAAGGGACACTAAAATTGGGGAATTTTAAAAACATGATCGAAAATCCCATAGTTAAGAAATCTGTACATTCTGGAATCAAAGCACTGAATCAGTTGTCAATCAACACAGATTGTAGCAGGAAGTTCGACAAATGAATGAACCTGATATTTAAACTCTGTTTCACATCATAGAAACCTTCTCCACAGTGTTTTTAGAAAATCGAAAATCTTCTGAATTGTCATTTCACCGTTTTTACGAAGAAAAGTCACATTTTGTCATGTTTTTGAAATTCCCCAATTTTAGTGCCCCTTAAGCCAGAGGGCTGCCGTCTGAATATGTTATGACCAAATGTCCGCCCGATCATTCCTGCAACTATCTAAGCGATAGCGCCGTAATTACGCGGGAAATTTGAATTTACGCAGACCACTATGATTTTCACTTTTCGGTTCAAAAAAATTTTTTCCGTTGGAATTTTCGCACCAAAGTTGCAGAATATTTAGCCAACCATGTTGTTAATTTTTGCTGAAAATTTGAGCCAAATCGGTAAAGAAGTGACTGAGAACGAAACGTTTGAGTGAAGGCCGAAAAAGCGATGGGACATTTTTTTTATCTATACTGTATGTGGTACCGTCCCCATACAGTACAAACCACGGAAAGTATACGATTTTCCATCAACCATTGAATCTCACAAACGGGCCAGCGTTAATGGAAATGAGCATTTCGGTGGCCAGGCCAGCAGTATTAGGTCACGAAATGGCCTATTCTTAAATACAGCCAGCCCTCAAAATAATTTCCGTGTCCCACGGAAAATCATATGCCTATCATATGGTGGTTTGTACTGTTATGGTACCCCACGTTCGGGGCCTGTGGTGGTACCATATTATATGGTGCCACTAGCCTAGGTACTGGCACTATACTATAAACGGCGTTAAGTGCCAGACTGTATTACCTTTATTTATAATGGACAGAGGCATAATGTTCATTGCGTCCGGTGTCACCACGATCTCTCTCTTCGGCTCTTTGTTAAATCTGGCTTGTGTGCGTGCAATTTTGACCCAGCTCGATTGGAAGAGCAACCCTGGTCTCATTCTGATCATGAGTCTCAGTTTATCCGACCCTCTAGCTTGCCTAGGCGTCATCATAGGTTGCATCAGCGATTCTATGGGTCTCTGTGGCCCCTTGGTACAGCGATTTGTAGGTCTGATTAGCAATTTAAGCTGGGGTCTGCACTCCTTTCACATGAACGCTCTAGCCTTTAACAGACTGATTGGTATTCTGTTTCCTGGGCATTACCATAGATTCTGGGGTCAAAAGGGTACGAGAAATTGTGTAGTGACTGTTTGGGGTCTAGGGTGCTTTTATTCTTTAGTCTGCATGCCAGTTCTTGGTCCCAATGTGATTTTCGACCCTAGCATAGTGAGTACAACAAGGTATGAGTTGGACTCCAATAGCACAAACGGATTGAACCCTGAGCTAGGAATCCTTATAACAGCTGTGCTTGGATTTGTCAGCTGTATTTTTCCTATGCTTTCCTGTGTTCTGGTTATCGGTTATTTGATTCTGTTTTATTCTTCCTATTTACCGCTTTATCCCAGTAATCCGGAGCTGAGCCTGTGCATTCAGTTCTTTATCGTTATTTTTTCCTATTTTCTAGGCTTCCTTTTCTGGCATTTACTATCGATTTTTGAGCTTAATTTCAGCTTCGTCTTTGTTGCCTACTTGTCGGCTGCTATCTTTAGCATGAACGGACTGGTTCATGTTAGCTTTAATCAGCCGATTAGGAAAGCTGTGTTTAAAATGTGTCAAAGGAATCTAGTAGTAGAGCCGGCCATTGCAACTGTCAGATGGGACAGAAGTGAACCACAAATTACTGTCGAAAGTTGTCCGAACTTCTAGAATTCGCTGAAGAAATCTTTTGTATACAATGTGATGCATTTGTTAGCTGTATTTCAGTGATGATTAGCTGTTGCATGCGTGATGAAAACACATCTTGTGACTTTGCTGTTAGGTGCATAGTGCTTTGTTGAACTTCAGTCACACATACTGTACATAAACTGTCAAATGTGAAGCTTCACAAGGCAAGACACTTAGAAATGAGATCGGAGAGACAGGAGGAAAAGACTTTGGCCACGTTATCCGTATCAGTGGCCTGCGAGGTGAACGGGTAGAAATTCTTCTGGGTCGGGGTGACACTCCTGAACCGCTCAGCTACATAGGATACCACATCATCTGGGGTGCAGTCACCTAATAAACATGCCTATACAATCCTTTGTATTCTCTGCATTCGTCACCTACCGTCATACTCCCGAAAACAAGAGGTGACAGGCGAATGACTCAATTTATCCCCAAAAAGATCGAATTTATTTAAAAACAGAGTCACTGACGCCTTCGACAGCGGCTGACAGTTGACAATCCACTTGTAGATGGCCATATTCTTGACCAGCCGGTTCTAGAACGCTGATTGGTCGAACAATCTCATTGGTCGCCACTGACCTGCGTCTCTTCTTCCGGGTCGGACTGATCGTAGTCAGTCAGGGCCAGTATAAACAAGATCATATCGGTGTTGTCAAAGACGTGGATCCACTTCCGACGTTCCGACTTCTGGCCGCCAACATCTATCATTCTGGAGCGTGAAATACACATAAAGATATAAAAATGCACTCGACGCTTCGATAACCTAAAATCGACGCTCTTGTAAGCAAAGTCGATCTGGTGGATTCCGCTGGTTCGAAAGCGACAATTTAGGATATCCTGCTCATTGGGCATGTACTCTGGATCTGCTATTCGGTAAAGATTGTCCAGAAAACTGAAAAATACGTTTAGAAATGTGGAAACAGAGCTATGGACGTACTATTGCGCCGAATCCATGAATACGAATTCCCAACGACGCGCGTAGCAAGCTTGGATGGCTTTGTTCTTCCATAACAGACTCATTATGTGGCCGATTTCTGGCGGAATCTCCAAGTCTTTCTCGTCCTCCTCGGCCTTGGCGCGCCCGTAGAAGTGCAGGAATTGTTTGACGTATATCTGAGCATGTAACAATTCGAAAGTCAGCAACGCAACTCAGAACCCCAATCCTCGCCTTCGTTTTGGCGGATGACCTGTTAGACGCATGGTATACCCACTCACACTGCTTGTGAACGCTATAGGCTCATACAGTCAAGCACTTAACGCCACATACGGTATTCATGGGTCTGTCTGTGGCATACATGTAACAGCTCCGGGCCGACCTGGGGGGAGGGGGGGAGGGGGGTTTCCTCAGGTGGGGGGTCGAGGGGGGGTTTCGCCCAGGTGGGGGTCCCAAATTTCGAAAAGCTCCAAAACGCCTAGAAATGCGTTTTTAGCGCGTTTTTTTCAGTAAGGACGCTAAAAATCGCTATTTTAAGCTGCCAAATAGCGTTTTAAAGCTAAAAACAAGAAAAAAATGACAAAAAGAGCTTCCAAAAACACCGATTTTTCTTAAATATCAGCAGTGGAAACGCCAAATTCGGTTTCCAAAGGCTTTTCAAGTGAATTTTAGGCTAAAAATTAGTGATTTCTGACCCAGTTTGTCAATACTGGAGCCACTACTAGTACTTGTATTTTTTTGGTCGGGGGGAGGGGTCCCTTAACCTGTCTCGGGGGGGGGGGTGAGGGGGGTTTGGCCTTTCCAGCAGGGGGGTAACCCCCCAAACCCCACTAGTACATGTATGGTCTGTGGTAAGTCTGGGAGCGCTTAACAATCCCCCTCACTACTGACCAAGGCCTCTCCTTTAAACTGTCCACGCCCCTCCCTTTTGGTGACTTTATAGAGGAAATCGGCAATTTTTCAGGTTGTTTTCGACAATTTTGGGAAATCAGCCCACTACGTACCTGAATATGATTGTCCCGTCAGGATTTGGTACTGTAGTATGCATGCCCAGACCAACCACAAGCCCGTGTATGAGGCCCACCCCAAATTTCCAGATTTTGACTACCCCAAATCCACTTTTTCGGTTCATCAATGACAGAGCCCTAAGGTAGGGGTAATATACAGGGTGTGTCAAAAAAAAACAACCCAGCAGAGTTTTTGCTGTAGCAACCGCAAATGTCAACCGATTTGAATGAATCCTGCTTTAAATGAAAGATAAATAAATTCTTGAAAGACTGGTGAAGGCCCTATTATGATACGATGCTTAGTTCCTGAGATATTTTCCTTCAAACTCAAAACAGAGATTTTGGCAGTGAACAAGAGCGATTCCGTTGCACTTCACAACAAAACGGATTCCTACTGCTGAGGGGCAACAAGACTTTTACAAATGAAGTAACCAAGCATGTGTGGCACCAGAAAAACCTCGTTACGTTAGCCCTGAGCAGTAGGAATCGGTTTTATTATGAAGTTCAACAGAATAATAAAAATCGCTCTTGTTCATAGCCAAAATCTGTTTTGACTTTGAGTGCAAATATCTCAGGAACCAAGCATCATATCTTAATAAAAGCTTCACCAAACTTTCAAGAATTAATTTATCTTTCATATAAAATAGGACTCACTGAAATCGGCTGAGATTTGCGGCTGCTACAGTAAAAAATCTGCTGGGTTGTTTTAATCTCTGTTGTGCACTGCCAAACTCTCTGTTTTGATTTTGAAAGCAATTATCTCAGGAACTAAGCAACGCATCTTAATAAAAGCTACACCAGTCGTTCAAGAATTTATTTATCTTTCATTTAAAGCAGGATTCATTCAAATCGGTTGAGATTTGCGGTTGCTACAGCAAAAAATCTGCTGGGTTGTTTTTTTTTGACGCACCCTGTACTATATTATAGTACCAGACCAGCACTTTTTATGGTGCCGGTACTTTATATGGTACCACCACAGAGCCCGAATGTGGGGTATCAAGGTACCAGTACCATTTATGGTACCACTACCCTAGCCAGGCACCGGTACCTTATATGGCGTTAAGTTGCTGACCGTTATACAAGTAAGGATACCGTGAGGTTGTGATCCAGGTGAATTCCAAGTTTGCCCCAGGCTTGTAGCAGTTGTCTCAGACACTCAACTGCATTGGCGTGGATTACGTAGCGAAAGTTGATCTTGTCTGCCTGTGAGAAACCAGTGGTGTGCAGAATTCTGAACAATTGAACAACATTGTTTGCCGTTTGAATTTGGAATTATATTCTTTCTGATTTGTATAAAATACACCGAAAAAATAGCAGATTCACGATCAAAGCTAAGCAAGTTCTTAAGAAAGCTACCTCATTTGTTTGAAGATGGTTGTTTTTCCGCTTTCCATGCCTCCCAGCAGAAGAATCTTGATAATACCGTTCTCTATCTTCTGGTCCTTGGCCAGTTCCTTGTCGATTTGCTTCGTGCGAGCGCCTTTCGGGTCGAGACTGTGCGAAGTGCCTCCTCCTTCGGTATAATTGTGCATCTGAACGCTGGCTGAGCAGCCCATCGCTTGTCTTTAGAGGAGAACTTTCAGAATAGACCTGGTCTTGCTTTTGCGTGCCTCTAATTTACCTATTTCACCTGTTTATATCTACGTCACAATGCCTGCCTTGCTAATAGCCTGCTGTGCCATTGTAGTACTGCATTACAGTCTTAACGCCGTTCATGGTACCGGTACCTACAGTAGGCTAGTGGCACCATAATATGGTACGCCTACCTTCGCATTGGTACTGGTACTCAGACATGGGCAAAGGGGGGGCTGAGGGGGGGTTGGCCCCCCATCAGGCTCTGATCTACCCCTCATCAGCCGGCCGCTACCCCCCATCAGGAATTTTTGGGAAGAATTTTGTATAGAAAATTATGATAAAAATATGCCTGGAATAGGCGTAAATGAGCTCAGAATAGCTAATTTTAACTTATTTTAATGAAAAAATAAGCCAAAAAACCCTGATTTTCGCCAAAAATCGGACTTTTTAGCTTACCACCCCCTCAGCCCCCATCAGGCGCTCCTACGCCCCAGCAGCCACCCCCCCTCAGGAATTGAAAATTCTACCCCCCATCAGCCGAAATGCTAGCCCATGTCTGCTGGTACTCTGTTCAGATTTCGTACCATATATGGTACCGGCACCCATGGCCATGGGTAAGGGTACCATACATATGGTGCCGGTACCATATACTGTATGGTACCATCACAGTCCCCGAACGTGGGGTACCATATACCGTATGGTACCATCACAGTCCCCGAACGTGGGGTACCATATACTCTATGGTACCACCACCACAGTCCCCGAACGTGGGGTAACATATACTGTATGGTATATACATGTAACAGGTCATCCGCCGAAGGGGGAGAGGGTTGGGGGTCTGGCGCCGGCCGGGGGGTCTGAGCCAAAATTTTGGGACGGGGCTGGGCACTAAAAAATGCTCAAAAAATCGCCAAAAATCGCTTATTTGGGCTGAAATACAGCTAAAAATGCTGTTTTGCAGGCGACTTTGGCAATTTTTGTGTCTGAAATAGTAAAAAATTGCAAAAATTTACTTGCCAGAAAAATCGGAGGGGGAGTCGGAGAAATCGTCTCGGGGGAGGGGGGTCCCCCCATCCGAGGGGGTCTGGCCTAAGTCGGGTGGGGGCAGACCCTCCAGACCCCCTGTTACATGTATGGTATGGTACCACCACCACAGTCCCCGAACGTGGGGTACCATATATGGTTGCCACTAGCCTAGGTACTGGTACCATATATGGTACCGGCACCATATATAGTGTCGGTACCATAAACTGCGTTAAGTGCCTGACTGTATTAGTGTCCCACTGTCAACCACCATACTACCTAGATTTAACAGCAGCAGCATTGCAGCTTGAGACAGAACAGTCAAGAAGATTTCAGCTGTGCAGCATTCAGTTCATGTGGAGAGTGATTGGTTTTGCTTCCATCGGTCATTTCGTTTTCTTCGTGTACCTTGGCTGCTTGGCGACGAGCCGCACATTTCAAGACAATCAGGAAAACCCAGAGTGGTAGGGTAGAAAAGACCAGCACGCAGACCGGCATCACCAGGGTCATATCTCCATCTGGTTCTGGAAGCGACCACCGACACAGTAACATTGCAATCGCTTAAAAATGGTACTTTGATTGAGCTACACAGTAAACGATATCTAGGAGGCTCTCAAGATGTATTGAAGTTTTTTCTATAGGCCTGTAGGAAGCTAAACTAAATCTAGTCACTATGTTTAGAGGAACCGGAAAAGTAGTAAAATTACTCTTCAAATGAGCGGCACTTACTTGCATTTTGAATGCCGGTCTCCACCGCAATAGTGCGACAGTTTTTGTGCGGCTGTCTAAACAAAAAAGCTACCAGATAGCTAATTCCATATCCAGTCCAGGGTAGCAAGAAGCCACACACCACAGTGTACCACCGAAACAGTTGGAAGATGTAAAAATTAGCATAGACCGCAAACGGCAGAACCACTAGCATAAAACATAAAGTGAATATCTTCAGAACTTTCTCCGTTTTCTTTTTTATATTCGGCTTGTAATAGGTGACGATTATTCCAACAGAGCCAGGAATAATTAGGGTAGCTAGGGACTGAACGACATTCAAAAAAGGAATGTCCACATCACCCGTGAAGAAAACTCGTCCCAATGTGTAAAGCCAAAATGGCATCATGCCTGAAAGTGGGACGCGCGAAATTTAAATTAGGTATTTTTAATATACGAAAATTCATACCTAGTGCTGCAATATTCGAAAAGAAAGTCATTGTAACTGACAGATCCAAGTTTCCTTCCAGAAGAATTGTCCAGAAATTTGAGTTGCCGCCTCCCGGAGAACATCCAACTGCGAAATAACCGAACTGTAAGGAAGGATAACTTGCCAGAAATGCACAGGCCCAGCCAAAGGCTATCTGAAATAAATTGATACAATCGATTATTTGTTAATCAACTCCATACTTGTACATGGGTTGGTTTCTTCCCTAACTGAAGAGACCAAACCCCCTCACTCCCTATCCCCCTAGACGTATAGGAACCCTGCCGCCCGAAAATACCTACCCACCAGTAGCAGCTCCTCTAGTGCCACAGTCAGAGAAACTAAGTCATAAACTGGGTCAATCGTTTTATGGTTCACATTGCAGTCTATAGCTATAATCTCTCATATATAGCTACAAAACCCCTTCTTACTTATATATACTACGTAGCACTCTAAGCATACACGTAGCCTTTTAGGCTGTCTTTCCGACAGCAAAGCCAAGCATAACTTAACTACATAGCCCTAAGAGCCCCAAACGTTTTGCCTGTAACTGGACTTTGAAATATTTAGAAATCTAACCAGAGGCATTAGAATGTATTGACAGCAAAACCCAATCACTGGGCCGATCGGTCGTTTTATGCATTCCTTGATTGCTTCTATGTTCAGCTGCGTTCCCATCAGAAAAGTATTTACAATGATGAACACAGCCACAACGTAGTTGAATATATTGCTCAACAGAGCGCCCTGTTTAGTCCGCAAGACAGTAATTCTCATAGCCTTTTCACTGCTCAACTCCAGTAAGGCATCATCAAACCAAACTTTCAGTTCTGTGTGACCCAAATACAGTCCTCTAATAGTTAGGTTGACTTGATTTTTCTCACCCATATCTATCAATACAGTTTTGTTTAGGACTTCACAAATCTTCTCGTCTAAGCATGTGAATTTGGCTGTGAAATAGTCAGCCTTATCTGATGTAAACACCACACGAATTTGCTGCAAATCCTCAGTTCTCAAGTGGTCTATCGCCTCTGGTTCAAAGCTGACATTGACCAGCTGACAGCGACATGAAGCTGCCAAAATTATAGTGATGAACAGGGAGACCCAGATCCGTCCAACCATTTCCCAATGGACAATATAATAACTATGGGCCGCGGCTTGTCACAAATTTAAAGTGACGATTTTGAAGATTGAAAACTAGTTATCAGTAAGACCAAACTGGTAAACTGCTTTGTTCGTTTGTATTGCTCTCAAAATACATTGTTGGAGCGGACTGAAAAAAGCTTTTGACGCAATAATAAGCTAAAATTGCTTTTTGAGAGGTTGGACCGACCGTTTGTTCCCCGTTGAGTACCATGTACTATGGTAGTGACAGGATATTTTAGGGTGCTAAAGTGATTTAAGAATACTTATTTTAGCTAGATTTTTTGTGCTGTTGTCTTGTTGGTCACGTCATATGCCGATTTTACGCCATTTCACCTGTCAGACAGTTCAGTATCCCAATTATTTTGCTAGACCAACAATAAATCGGCTATATCATCCCCATGAACTGTGTCATTCTTGTTTTGATCGGTCAAAGTGGTGCTATTCATTTCGTGACCCAAATTCCACCCATCAATATCATCGATAGCTGAGCTATTTCGGGCCAGTTGAGCCCCTTTGACCGCACGGTTATCACTGGTGGTTGTAGGACGCTGACTTGTTTTTTCTGTCGTTGTCTTGGTTGTAGCAGATTCAGTACTACTTTCCACTGTACTTGTGGTTTCCAGTGTACTGGTGGAGGTGCCTTTTATCAGATGACTGCCGGCCACGGCTTTCACCCCTGCCGCGATCAGCTTATTCTTATGTTGTTTGTGGCACTTGTTGATTTGATCCAGCTTTGACCAGCAAGGCACATAGCTGATCAGTTTGGCGGGCAACTGAGCGATTTTGTGGGCTCGCATATCGCAGAAGGTCATGCATTTGTCGCCGATCAGGAACGATTTGTCCACCCCCTCTTTTCGGCAGCACTCCGACTGATCTGCGCCAGACCCGAAGCAGTACAAGTAGGCGTCCCGTGCGCTGCCAGGACACTTCTTCGACTTCATCGCATAGGTCACCTAAATCTTTCGTAGTGCACTAGGACGACCGACCGACCGACCGACCGACCGACCGACCGACCGACCGACCGACCGACCGACCGACCGACCGACCGACCGACCGACCGACCGACCGACCGACCGACCGACCGACCGACCGACCGACCGACCGACCGACCGACTAAACGTACCCCTGTTACACCGCCGTTGTCATAGTTGCAACTGGCATAGCAGCCCTCGGTCAAGAGAGGGTCAGCTTTGCAGCAAGCCAAGAAGTAGTCATCGGGTGTCTGAAAGGGCAAGAGAAAAAAGCACCATTAGATATTTTGGCTGAATCGTTGTTACTTGTCCAGGTTTAGGAGTGGTTTTCTCTTCTTCATCGTTTCCCATGAATCCAAACCAAGCGTTGGTATTCTTCAAAAAGATCAACAGAGAAATTACTAGGCTAAACGTGAGCTGTCCGGGCATTGTTGATACGACCTTTCAGCTATAGAAATTGTTATGGAAACGAAATAAAGATAGTTCATTAGCCTGAGCACTGGGAGCAATTTTCAACTGCTTCTAATAATACTGTTCATAGCAAGGAAATTAATGATATTTATGAAGTCAAAAGGTTCCTATGGAAACAGTTTAAGACTGAATAGAACAGCACTGTACAACAGTGAAGGAGAGGAAAAGAAAATTGTTAACATATTCCTTTCGCAGGCAGCAAAAGTCTAACAGAAAATAGCAGTGATTTTCTATTCCATACAAATAAGAGCACAAAATAAATACACACAACCAAATCAGACTCAAAACGCCTTCTCACAGTTGGAGTGACATAAGTTAGTTTCCTTCACCCCATTGCTAGCTAGTAAAGCTTGTTCATTTCTGTTCAAGTCACTAGTCACCAAGCATTTGGCTTCAACATCTGGACTGGGCTTGTTTTTTCTGATCGTGCCCAGCCTAAATTTATTTGTATAAACGTTTGAGGTGACTGAAAACAATCGGTCCGGCCGGTCTTCGAAATAGTCCTTCCTACAGCAATGGAAGACAGTCCACTTGAACAAGGTGCGATATTTCAGAGTGTAGTAGTAGTAGATTATCCAGGTAGTAGCAGAATTTAGCACCACAAGCAGATTACTGGTGTCATTCAGCACATAGTAAATCATCATGTGGTGCAGCGAAAAGTCAGGATCTATCATTTCCATTATGTTCAGAACCAGTGTTAGTGTGTTGCAGGCCACGAAAATCAATATTATCACTATCATCATTACTGAGCGCATGTGCTCACCTGAAATGTACCAAGTCCAAATCTGATTTGCGTAACATTTGTAGGTAAACAAAAGCATACCTCTCTGTTTTCTAGAGAGCTTCAATCTTTCCTTTCTAGCCTGCACAATAGCTCGAACCACCAGTCCATTCAAAACGAGCAGAACAGTGAAAGGAAGGGCAAAATGGGTGACAAGAAAAAGTGTAGAATAGTAGACCACGTAATAGACTTGGTTCGGCCTTAGATGGTACTGTGCGTGGTAGGGGTTTTCCCTTTCGGTTGGCAATCTATACTCCCAGAAACGAATGACATTGTACAAAAGAGACAAGAGACAAATGGCCAGAACTGCATGTCGCATCCGTCTCGATGTACTAAAACGCAGCGCTCTGAACGGATGACACACCTAGACAAAAAAGACGCTATAAATTATGATACCCCAATACTGATTGGGTGGAACACTAAATAAAATCTTCATGATTTATAACTCTGCGCAGCCGTTTTTGCGCTAGTCAAGTAAAAGTTAGTAGACTTTGTGCGAAAATTTCATATACTAGCCGGTACAGTAGGTTAGCTTACTTTCTACTTAGCTGGAATAAAAATGTTAATCTATCTGTTCACTGAAGTTTTAACCCATTGGGTTTTCCGGTAGTTTTAACTTTAATTTCTACCAACGTATAAAAAACAAACCGCAATGTATCTCTCTACGGTGATAAAGACCAAGGTCCAAATCGAACAAGTCTGAGCGGCCAAGGTGAGAGGGTAGAGATAGACGGTAGTATACTTTATGACCGTCATCAACTCCCTACTCTTCACCAATGCGTTCATGCCAGGAATTACAAAGGCAGGGATAGCCAAGAGGAGTAGGAGAAAATCGATAACACTCAATGACGTCAGGAGAACGTTAATCGGCGCCCGCATCTGCGGTCGTGTGTAAATGAAAACCGAGAGACCGTTGAAGATGAGACCCAAAATGCAGCAGAGCAGTAGGAGACAAGCGAGGCCGAAGGAGAATTTAGGGTAGAGCAGATCGGGCGGTGGTAGTTCTAGTAGAGTTTGGTTGGAATTGTTGAGGGTTGAGCTTTCGAACAGCTGGCTGATTTGGCTTAGATTTTCAGAAGTCATCTGAAACTGACTGGGCATTAATACTGAACAGACCGGTCTTGTGTCTTCTTCTGTTAGCTTTCAACCCGGTATACTAGTGAACTACTGGAGATGTGTCAGTGTGTACCCAGAAAATTCACCGAAAATAGGAAACCAATAAATTTTTATGTATTGAAACTGATGCCCTACCTAACTAAAGCATAGTAGTCTTGAACAAACAGACCGCCCGTCAGCTTGAATTCCGGAGTATAGTACCTCAAAACATCCCTCAAAAATCACTTTAAATTGTACTTTCGGACTAAAAAATTGCTAAAAAGCCCAAATAATTTCATCTCTACTCAAATACAATAAAAATCACTGTTTTACAGACAATTTTAGCATTTGTCTGAAATTGTAAGTAAAAAATTGCAAAAAAGATTGGTCCAAAAATTTAAAGATCGGAGAGTGGAGAATGCAAAAATCGTCTCTAAGAAGGGGCTTTCCAGTTCGGGAGTCTTTTTCGGTACAATGATGCACCACACCGCTACATGACCTTACTGAATCTTCCAAGTTGAAGCAATGTATGCTCCGCTCCATAATACGTAATTACTGTTCTTTGTGTATACACATTCACATTTACCACACCATACACAAAATCTACACATTGTTTTTCTAATGTGTATACACACACACATTGAAAATTCCGATACACATTACCATACACAAACAGTACTCAAAATGTGTATTTGATCAGCAAAAGTCCCCAACGTTTGAGCAGAATCCTAAAATTTCCATGTTTTTCCTGCACTAAGAAACAGCAGATATTCTCATAAAGCCTTGAAATGGCCTAAAGTAACTCAATTTCAAATCTATGCTTGTTTTCAAGCAGCGGATTTTGAGAAATTTGATTTTTCTAGCATTTGTGACTCAAAAATTGCATTTCCAGTGCAATACACATACACAAACATAAACAAAAAGACATTGCTTGTTTTGTTGGATGTGTATACACAAATTACGATACACATTTACAGTAAATGTGTATACAAATTCGGAAAATTCATTACCAAACAACAGTATACGTAATTGACTTTTACTAGAAGTTTTACAGAAAATACGGAGCCCAGCCTACAGCTACAGTACTACACCTACTGTACATACATCCTATTGAGACCAACTTAAAGGTTAGCAGAGAGACAGGCAAAACAAACAAAACAAGCTGTAAGCGCGGTCCATAAAATTATTAGTTGTTGGTTGGAACTGACAACGGCTGAGCAGTCATCAATGGAGAATAATGACGTAGACAAGAGCCGATGCTTGATTGCAAACAGCCGGGAGCTATTAGTTGACACAGTGCCACCGGGACGCAAGCTATTCAAATAGAAATCAACACTGCTGTTTGAGTCAGCTGGTCGGATCGGCGCTCATAAAAACTCTCCAAATCCGCTTTTCACTACAAAAACGCCGGACGTATCGTGGTCGCGCCACCAACCCTCGGTCTAATTAAGCAGCTAATCAACTGAAACTAGAGTAAATTGCCCACTAAATCAGTGGAGAGTCTGGCCTGGGAACAAATCTGTCGCTTAAAAGCTTCTCTCCGAAAGCTGAGATGCAAATGCGGCCAGAAGCAGTTAAAAAGCTGACAAGTTCAGACCTGTTAGACGACCGGGGCAAGAAAAATAAGCAGGCGCCTTTGAAATAATCGCGGCACAAGTGCAAAATCCGGATTGACAACCGCCACTAACAACGTTTCTCTGTGAAGTTTGAAATTGACGCGCCGCTTTGGGGGTCACATAAGACTCATAAAATTGCGCCTCGATTTAATTTGAAGCGCCGCGCTAAAGCAAATGGATCTCTACACCGTTTTCATTAGTTAGCTCGACGCGACCTACCTACCTTATGGTACAGTGTAGTGTAGTGCCCTTTGGAACGCAGTAAACTACATGTATGCCCAATGTACCTAGTTTTGCTTTCCTTAGTTTTCCTAGGCAGACTGTTTCGCCTGTTTAGTTTCGCTTTATCTATTGTTTATCGGGTGAAAAATCTATAGGTTCTTTTTTGCCAATTTTTATTTGGTGAAAAATTTAGTTGGTCTATTTGATGAGAAATTTACCTACTTTTACTGTTGCATATTCATAGAGAAATGTAGCTACTTTTACATTACCTAATTTTATTTGGTGAGAAATTAAACTACTTTTACTTTATCTAGGTTATTTAGTAAGAACTTACGTACTTTTACTTTACCTAGTTTATTTGGTAAGAAACTTACGTACTTTTACTTTTTATTTTAAGAAATTTACCTACTTTTGCTTTACCTAGCTTATTTGGAAAGAAGTTTACCTACGTTTTTTTTACTTTACACAGTTTCTTTGGTGAGAAACATGAGAAATTTACCTTAAACTTGATTTACATACTACTTTCTCAAAAGAAATTTACGTAAGTTTTCCTTAACCATATTTGTTGAGAAATTTACCGATACTTACTTTACCTACAGTTTCAAATACCAAACTGCCTACGAATACAAGCGGTGGTACTAGAATCCGGTACGCTGACACAATCGAACAGATACATAGAGTACGACGCAGGTCGTTCAATCATCTGGGCAAACAAAGTCACGTCAGCTCGCTATTGACTTAGCCCTCCCGGCTTACAAACTCATTTTCTGCTCCTTTGCTCTCTCAACCGTCAAACGAGCCGAGCCAACCACACACACAGTGAAAAAGCTGCACAGATAAAAGAGCTGCAACCTACAAATAACCTTATTAGCGTGAAAAATAAGCCGACCGTGACTTGGTAATTATGTAGGAGTATGTCGATATTCTGGTGCCACTTGGGTCTGGTGCACAAAACTGGTGACCAATGTAGCTGTCGCGTTGAAATCATTTGAGATGGTAGGAATCGGCGCCCCTGGAGATATGGGTCAGAAAAATGGTGCTTATTTCTGGTTTGTAGATTGGGCCGTTTGTCATGCTTTAGCGAATCTACAGCCGTCTAAGCAGATGAATGGGAGCCTCTTAAAGTAAACCAAAAAAAGTCTGTCACAGCAGCTAGAAAAGTTTGGGCCCAAATCTTGGCGAACTGCAAATTTGAAGAAAGTTTTGAAAAATTAGAAGTTCAAAAGCGTATCTAAAAAGTTTCGCCACAATTTTAAAATTGTTTTCATGTACAGTACATGTCCATATAGTCTCGATTTGAAGCCATTACTGGCACAGTTGGTGTAGTGGTTTAGGCCGCACAGCCACTGTGCGCGTGCTCGTGCGCTCAACCTCTCGGCGCGGCAAGTTTCTTGCCGCAAGGAGTTGGTGGTCGGCACAAAGCTCCACCCAGGCCACCCAAAGCTGGTGACAGCGAGTAGGTAAAATGGGAACCGACTGGATCTGCCGTTGCACCGAAGCCACTCCAAAGCATGCCGCGTTGGAGAATATCTACGATGTCAGAAACTGTCTGAGAAACCAACTATGCTGGGAGCCCTCTGGCATACGGGGCACCGGCGACCGTCGGGAGTTGACAGCAGCATGACGTCAACACGCCGGGCGCTCCTTAATAACCGGCACCCAACAGCATGGCTAGGAGTGGCTGGCACTGAAAGAAGGGCAACGTCCGAGATGACAAAATCAAGGGGGTCGCGAAATGGATCACGAATCTGATCGTATAGTATAGGTCGTAAGGCCACCGCACATCGGATCGGATTGAAGCCATTGTCTCAGTTTCACTAGGTGATTTAGGGCAGGGCAGCTACCATTTCAGTCAGAGCATTCCAATTTTTCAAATTCTAAATGGCAACAGTAACAATAACCTATTAAGTAAGAGTTTATACCGATATAGCACTTTTTCGGACTTGATTATTTTATGGGGCCATCCAATAACTACGACGTTCAAAAATTCAAAAATTGTGCACCCCTTCCGCTGTTTTTCGACGTTTTCCTCCCAACCCCCTATCAAACTACAACGTTTTGGTTGACCCCCCCCCGGTCTAAACTTGATGTTGTGTCGACATTGGAAAATGTGCATAAGTACTGTAGAACCTATGAAAAAGAAACTTTTTGACAGTCAACTAACCATTTCGGCAGTTTGAAGCATGAACGTTGTTGAGTTTTCCTTTTAATATAGCTGCAGTCAAAAGCTTCTTAGCCGCCTAAAAAACGTTGACCTTTTAGATGCCAAACCCCACCCCCTCCGACGTTTTCCGACGTTCATTCAACCAAACCATCCCACTCCTCTCTGAACGTCGTAGTTTATGGACGGGCCCCTATGGCAATCGGAATCGATCATCAGTAAAGTGATATGGCAGCAGCTGTAGAATCCAAAACTGTTTGGTTTCGTCTGAACAAAAAGTTACCTAATAATGGTTTTGTTGTTGTTGTTGTTGTTGCAACTTTTTTCACGTGAAACGAAGACTATGCGTATGTACTGTATATAGTCAGCGTGGCCTATGTAGCATTTGGGCTGAGGAGGTGGTAAATTTTCAAATCCTGAGGGGGTAGCGGCGGCCGAGGGGGTTGAGGGGACGCAAAAAGCAAAAAAGCCAGATTTTTTACGTTTTACGTTTACGTCAACGTTTTTAAGTTTATTTTTTCGCTAAAATACAGTAGGTAATATACCTTTCTAATCCAATTTACACCTAATCTTTGCCTACTTTTATAGAATTTTGTATACAAAATTCTTCTACAACTTCCTGAGCGGGGTAACGTCGGCCTGGGGTATGTCAAAGGCTGAGGGGTCAGCCTCCCACAGCCCCTTGCCGTTATCTTCAGCTGTTTGTAGCTCATCAATAAAGAAAACTATCCATATTGTTACTGTATATACACATGTTATTTGAGGAGAAGCGTAATTTTACATGGAATAGATGGCAAAATTTTGGCTCCAACTTTGCTAAAAAAATTGAAATTTATGGGGTAGCCAAATTATTACGTTATTAGGGCAGGGGTCAGAAAATTACGACCCATTTATCAAAAACCTATTAGGTACAAAATTTTTGCACTCTCACGCTAGACGTAAGAAATGAAACATTGGGCTACCATACACGCATGTACTAGGGGTTTGTGGGTTACCCCATACCTAGAAATGCCAAACCTCCAACCCCGAGACAGTTTCTGAACCCCCTACCCAAAAATGCAGGTACTACTGTAGTAGAAGCTCCAGTACTAACAAACTGACTCAGAAATAACCGATTTTAGCTTAAAATTCGAAATTCGCTTGAAAGGTCTTTGGTAACCGAATTTGGCATTCCCACTGCTGATGTTTAAGAGAAATCGGTGCTTTTATAAGCCGTTTTTTTACTTGTTTTTAGCTCTAAAACGCTATCAGGCAGCTTAAAATTGCGACTTTTAGCTTCCTTACTGAAAAAACGGGCTACAAACGCATTTCCAGGCGTTCTGGAGCTTGTGGAAATTTTGTAGCCCCTCTGGGCGAAATCCTCCTCGACCCTCCACCTGACGGAACCCCGTAAACTCCACGCCGGCCCGCACCTGTTACATGTATGCCATTGATTTTTTTATCCTGAAGGGACTCAGAAAAGTGCTGAGTGATGGATAGTAAAGCCAAAGAGTAAAGTAAGTATGTAATTTTATTAAAACACAAATGGAACAAAATGCCCAAGACTGAGACCAAACAGATACGGGTGAGGATGGGCCGCTAAACGGCCACTGACACCCTACCCCGAGAGTGAAGAGATTCTGAACTAAAAGCTAATTAGCTTATTTTTAATTAAAATTCACTCTTCTGAGCATACTGACGCACAGAAACCCCCTCCCCCACGCTGGCCGCGGGATCTGTTATATGTTGCTCCTTCGAGGGATGACCTGTTACATGTAACTGTACCTATGCTAAATTAGCAATTGACGTGGCTTGTTTGTATCTAATTTTTTTGGATTGGACTGGATTGCATGTCTGATAAAGCTTATCAGTGTAGAGTTTTATCGAAAGAAACTGTGAACAGCAGACAGAGGATAAGCGGCTTCTTATCACACGGGAGACACAGCGCTAGCGGCAACTGCGTGTGTACACAGAAAGCGTAGGACCAGCTGGTTGGTCGGTACACGAAAAGTTTGCTCTTTACTCGAGGTGCGCGTATTGGGACGAGTGGTTGTAGCGGTTTGACGCCTCGCCTGTTGACTTTTTATAATCCGCTTACGTGTTTGACTCGATACACTCTGCTTTCTGACCGGCTGACATAGTAGAAAAGATGGCCGAAGGTTCTTCTAGCTCGTCCAGTACTTCAACTGCTTCTACTTCTACTTCTTCTTCTTCCACTTCCAGTTCAACTTCAACTACCCAATCATCTACCAGTTACACCTCTGAGTCCTTGACTGAAGCTACTGAAGTGACTGTGACTGCAGAAAATGTCTCCACATCTTCCACGTCAACTACGCAGTCTTCTACTCTACCTTCCACCACTTCTTTCATCTCCACAGAAGGTAAGTGAATTCGAGAAACACAGAGAGGAGCTTTTTTGCTCCTTTATTATCTAGTCTTGCCTGTAGAGAAATAGCGTTTATAAAATGGAAACTTTAGTTTGCTGTTATTTCGGCAAATCTTGCTCAATTGATCTGGAAACTCGGCAAAACTGTGCGATGTTTAATGTGTTAACAACATTGTCAGGCATTGAGATTGATTGACACAGTCGGAAAGTGAAGAATCTATTCGTGAACGTCAGTTTTCTAACGAACAGATCAGAACAGATCTTCAGATAATAGAGATTGTATAGTATGTATACATGTTTAGCAAGTCTAGCTATACCATACCAGAGTGTACCCAGAGCTGTAGGGTGGGTTCAGCTAAATTGTTTTCTTTTCCAGGTTCACCTCCTACCAATATGGGCCTAATAATTGGATTAGCAGCAGGTGGCGGTTTACTGTTGATTCTGCTGATTTTGGGCATTATTCTATTCTTTGTTTGGCGAAGAAGAAGAGCTAGAAACCGGATCGCCTCGGCTGTAAAACTGAGTTCGGCTCAGAGAAAACAGACAGTTATTACAGGCAAAAAGTTCAGACCCGAAATATCCAGGTAGGTGCCATATATTTAAATGGTCTGTAGTAAATAAAATTTTAATTTAATTTAGGCCAGTCAGCTTAGATGTAGCCTTGGCGTCCGGAGTTAGAGGTCAGAGCGAGGTACAAACTCCGACCACTCCAAGAAAGGCTACCACCTCACGGTGCGAACTTTCTGACACCTCCAACAAACCCACACCCTCTAATAATCCGACATCCTCCAGTAAACCAACACCATCCCTCGACTAAACCCAGTGCCTCTAATTACTGTATCTGACACCCTCTAATAAACCAACACCCTCTCAGACCTATACTCTCTAATAAACCAACACCCTCTAATAGACCTACACCCTCTAATTAACCAACACCCTCTAATGGACAAGACACCATCTGATAAACTGACACCCTCTAATAAACCCACTCGCTGGAATAAACCCACAGCCTCTAATTATCTGACACCCTCTAATAGACATACACTCTCTAATAAACTGACATTCTCCAGTAAACTAACACCATCTAATAAACCCACAGCCTCTAATTATCTGACACCCTCTAATAGACATACACTCTCTAATAAACTGACATTCTCCAGTAAACTAACACCATCTAATAAACCCACAACCTCTAATTATCTGACACCCTCTAATAGACATACACTCTCTAATAAACTGACATTCTCCAGTAAACTAACACCATCTAATAAACCCACAGCCTCTAATTATCTGACACCCTCTAATAGACATACACTCTCTAATAAACTGACATTCTCCAGTAAACTAACACCATCTAATAAACCCACAGCCTCTAATTATCTGACACCCTCTAATAGACATACACTCTCTAATAAACTGACATTCTCCAGTAAACTAACACCATCTAATAAACCCACAGCCTCTAATTATCTGACACCCTCTAATAGACATACACTCTCTAATAAACTGACATTCTCCAGTAAACTAACACCATCTAATAAACCCACAGCCTCTAATTATCTGACACCCTCTAATAGACATACACTCTCTAATAAACTGACATTCTCCAGTAAACTAACACCATCTAATAAACCCACAACCTCTAATGGACCGGACACCATCTAATAAACCGACACCCTCTAATAAACCCACTCGCTGGAATAAACCCACAGCCTCTAATTATCTGACACCCTCTAATAGACCTACACTCTCTAATAAACCGACATCGTCCAATAAACGGACACCCTAACGCTATAATTGTTTAAAAATTTTAGAAAAATCCGTCTTCTCGAATACCGGGAGAGAGTAGCCACCATGCACAAAGACAACGACTATATGTTTCAAGCTGAATTTGACGTATTTTTAATACTCTAGTTTTGAACTGTATAATTACCCAAACTTGTTCAGCGCTTGAACGAAATCAGTTCAGCATTGCCCAAAGACAAGTCAGGCTTAACTGCAGCGCAGGAAGAAAATCTGGGCAAGAACCGTTTTGCCGACGTTTTGCCATGTACACATTTTTGCAGATTTTAAACAGGCTGTTTTAATTGCTTATTTCAGATGATGACAGCCGGGTAATTCTGGAGTTGGAGGGCGAGAATACGGACTACATCAATGCCAGTTATATCGACGTATTGATTATTATCCAAACGGTGCTTATTGATTTATTGATTTTCAGGGTTACAATCGACCAGCTGAGTATGTAGCGAGTCAAGGACCAATCAGTGAGGTGGAAGAGAAACACGGACGGAAAACGGCTACCCTCAACGACTTTTGGTTGATGATTTGGCAGCGAAACATGCGCTGCATCGTTATGTTGACTCAGTGTGTCGAAAATTACAGGGTGAGACAGTGTATATTTCATTACAAATGTATTCAGTATCAGTATTGTGTTGTTATGACCACTAGTCAAAGTCAAAGTCATAGTCAAAACGTTTCTGATATCCAAGTCAAATGGACAAGAAGTCAAGGTCTAAGTTTGACTATCTTTATTGCATAAATACGTAGTCAAACGAAGACCAGGTTGTCAAACCGTTTCACTACTATGACTACGTTTTGTTATAAGAGCCATGCTTTTCAAGCGTATTCTACCACTTTTTGCTGACCAAAACAAAATATTTCATAAACTTGATACATTTTGATAACTATAGAACACCAAGCAACCTTTTCGCAGAAATTTTGAAACAAAGAAGCATCAGTCACTGAACCTTTGTTTGATTCAAGCCCCACGCCCATGGTTCCACGCCTGATCACTGAATTAGGATAGATCGATAAAAATATCAATATGGCTCTGTTTCAAAAAGTAGTCAAACCGGTGGCCATGGTAACCAAATGATGAGGACTACAATATAGTCAAATTTGACTACTCTGGTATTGTACTCAAACCATTGGTAGTCATAGTCATAGTCAAGCGGAAATTTTGGTATTGTAACAACACTAATTAGTGTACTGAGTTGCTAGTGGTGATTTCCATAATATGGTTTAGCATAAATGTGGACAGTATTGGCCACTAAATATTAACGGTTCAATTGCTTGCGGTGAGCTGAAAGTGACGCTGGAGGACGAAGTGAACAGAGACGTCTGTGTTATGAGGACATTTTTGATCGAAAAGGTATGAATGATTAGAAACCCAATTAGCCACAGTACAATTGTCTGCTTGTCAACCATAGCTTTTCTTGATGAAATTTGACAGTGACAAACATTGCGTAAAAGCATATTTTAGAATGAAGAGTCACGCAAAGTCTGTCAGTGGCACTTTTCTGACTGGGAAGATACGAAAGGGCTGGAAGAGGCAAAGAAACTTCTGCATTTTCTCGAGAACGTCCATTCTGTGCCGATTGCTGGCTCGGCGCCAAGTCTGATTCACTGCAGGTGTCGCCGTAAAATCAATAAAGAGCGTCTTAAAGATAAAAAATACGTTTTGTTTAGCGCAGGAGTGGGCCGGACCGGCACCTACATAGCTTTGGACATTTTGTTGCAGCACATACGAGATAACGATTTTGTTGATGTACTGGGCTGCGTCTACGCCCTCAGAAAACAACGCGTCAGAATGGTACAGACCTTGGTGAGTGCTGCCTTTTTGACTACCGCAAAGCCCTTTACAGACTACCCGAAAATACAGTAAGGGCCCGAAACTCTCCACCCCTGTTTCGAACTTTACTCAACGTTCTCGGTCAAATTTTAATAATTACTGGTGAATGTTTAGGACCAGTACATGTTGCTCTACGATTGTTTGGACATGGCTATTCAGAAGAAACTAAACGAAGAAGACCGAGACATTAAGGAAGACGGTTATTTATCGTCAAGACACACTTCTTTCGACGACGGACTATGCGGTTCCAGTCTCAACTCTGACTTTCAATTTCCGCCTGTCTCTTCCAATGAACACGATGTCGTGATTGAACTGAGTCATATGTAAGGTTGCATTGATTACGTTGTGCATGCTTATCTATTAAAAAACATATGTGCGTTGCGTACTGTATATCAACATACAATGTACGTGAAGAACCATAATCTAATTAGACAGTGTTGGAAAGAGATCAGTTTCCCTAAAGCCACAGGGAGCAAAGAAAAGAAATTCTCCATCTCTCTAGGGAGATTCCGAATCTCCCTGAATTCCCTATGAACTACCTGTAAGGTATGTACGCAACAGTACGTTCTGGATTGCTGAACATTAGTTCTTCCATGCAAAAGTTGGCTTTTAGTGAGACATTTTCGCAGGAGCCGCGTCGTTGGCTCAGTGGGTAGCTCGCTGCCTCTGAGTCACGGCGGCCCCTGCATCCCTAGCGGTTGTAGTGGTTCATCCTCTCGGCGCGGCAAGTTTTCTTGCTGCAAAGAGTTGGTCGTCGGCACAACGCTCCACCCAGGCCACCGAAAACTGGTTACAGTGAGTAGGTAAAATGGGAACCAACTGGATCTGCCGTTGCACCGAAAGCCGCTCCTAAAAGCATGCCGCGTTGGAGGGAAGATCAACGACGTTAGGAGCCGTCTGAGAAACCAACTATGGCGGGGAGCCCTCGGCCGTCGGGAGCTGTCAGCATCATGGCATCGACACGCCGGCCGCCCTCCTGGTGACCGGCACCCAGCAGCATTGGCTAGGAGTGGCTGGCAGTGAAAGAAGGGCAACGTCCGAGATGACTAATCACGGGGAAGCGAAATGGACCTCGAGTCTGATCGCAGGCCGTAAGGCACATCGGATCGGATCGGACATTTTCGCAGTTTCTGCAGTGCAGTACAGTGCTAAAAATGCTGTTTTGATGCTAAAGTAGGTCGCTGAAAGACTCAAAAGATGCAGCACAAAAGGCCAAACAAAATTACATATTTCGGATACACAATTTGGGGGTAGCCCTCCTGTTTGGCGGTTTGAAGACAGTTGACAAAATCTTTGCTCATGATGAAGAATAAACCAGCCATTCTGCTGCAGTTTCACTCGCTGATTATGAAAATGAACTCGGTTTGGCTGGATTCCTTCTGGTTCGGGAGAAATTTGCATCCAAATGCTCAAGTATCTGTTTTTCTAAAGTGGCACTACTCATTAGTATGAGAAAGAACCATACTGAGCAGCAGTTTTTCTTTTCGTAGTTTTTGTTGCTGATTCCGTAAATCTTTTCCCTACGATGCCATGTTTTGAAGTTATAGGCTTTTAGGCATTTTGATGATTTGCGAAGAAAACGGCTGCACTTGTTATAACAAGCTGGTTTGAAGGGTTACTCAATTCAGTCATAGAGCCATGAAATTTATATCACCTAGTGCAATTTTTGCTGCTGATTACGAACATGACATCTGTTTTTCAATCTGACTGCTGCTGAGCGAGTTATTTAGTCCTGGTGCCTTGTCATTAACATTGTAATTGATTTATCAATAGTGTATCCAACCTATTTTGAACGTTCTGGGTCCAAACCCCAGGACTTTAGCTTTGGTTCAAACGATTATCAATCATATGAAAAAATCGAAAGGAGAACGTTTCTACTTTTTTGTTTTAAACGATAGCTATCAATTTTACTGTGTGAGTAGGCCTACCTTAGATGTAAATTTCTGCACATTTACTTTTAATGATTTTAGAACAATAAATTTAAAAAATGAAAAACAAGAATAATGCGCGTTTTCGACAGCCACTAACTAAATCAATCCTACCATTCTAACCCATAGACGGATACATCTCCGCATAGGTAGGCGGTAGATATGACAATTTGCTATCGATTAGTCATAAATATAACAATGTTCCTCCATATCCCAGGACTTTAACCCGATTGAAACGAAAAATTGGTTAAAAATGATCTACACTAAAAACACTAATCAACGCAACGGGTACTCATGCCACCATAGCTTCATTTAACACGGGCAACAACGAATAGGGGCGACGGGCGCCCCGGGGCGACGGGGCGCCCAGGGGCCTAAGACTAATTAACGCACCGCATGTTTTACGAAAATTTTTCACCGACCGTGCCACTTACTTAAACATCTTCGTTGCATTTTTTCTTCTTTTTTTGAAAGAGACTAACAAAAAATAAGAGAAAGGACTGTGTCTGTGTTTGTTTTCACTTCTCATTTAGTGTCATGGCATCAAAGTTTGCAAGTTCCGAAAATCCACGTCGCCTTGGTCGTCTACCTACCTATTGCGTGACAAAAACTGGTGTGAACGCTACAACAGGTGCGTTAAATGGTAAAGGTAAGTTTGGTAGCCCGAAAGTCTAATGCGGCCGGGCAGCGGCCGAAGGGGCGGGCCCGCTGCGCTGGTCACTGGCCGATCGATCGACTGGCCTGGCCGGCACACGGCCGCTGTTTAATTATAGCAAGCAAGCCAATTATTAGGAAGACGCACTTGTGTTTTGCGAATGCGAACGTTGTTTTAGGAGAGTTTCATTTTTAACAAGGATTTATAGATTGTTGCCATAGTTCTGTCTTCGAGGAGGAAAAAGATTTCCATCCAGCATGCGCCCACGATTGTACTTCCGACTCCCGCGACACAGACTCTCGTCTATTCCAACGATCTCGTTGGGTCCGCCCATCTGTGCGGCGTTGTCCAAGGCCGAGACGAAAAGCTCTCTGACGTAGTTGTTCCAGTCAATGATTGTCTCTTTCGAGAACTTGTACTGATTGTGGAACAGCTTCCGCGTTGTGTTGACAGACAACTGATTTGCATAGCCGAAAAGCAACATAAGCACCGCCGTAACCGGTAACTGAGACGTTGGACGACCTAAGTTAACCTCAGTCTGTTCAATTAGTAATTGACTCCGACTTAATTGACCTGGGCGGTGTACCATGTCCCAGCTCAACTCCTTGAGGCGCCGGCCACAACAGAGGCAGTGGCCGTGTGCCGGCCGGTCGATCGATCGGCCGGCCAGTGACCAGTACAGCGGGCCCGCCCCTTCGGCCGCTGCCCGGCCGCATTAGACTTTCGGGCTACCAAACTTACCTTTACCCGTTAAATTTCCTTCCCTACCTAGCTTAGCTACCTACCCTACCTACTGAAGATCGTTTACTGGTTGGATCATACAGATTAGACGAGTGGGTTATATACACACATCTTTCATCACTCACCCCCCTAACGGACGTCGTGACTCGCGAGGGCCTCTTCTGTGCCTGTCGGCCGTTGGACTTGAACTGGAAGTGGGAGACGAATGAACACTGTAACACATGGAAGTTGAGAACTTGGAACCACTGTAAACTGAACCGATCCGAACCGAACTGCACTGAAGGGAAGGGAGAGAACTGGAAGCGGGATGACGAACGAAGCTGAACTTTCACTTCTGTACCGGTAGAAACAAACAATTTTTCCGTTCAGCTCACCTAAATGGAACATTTTGAAACGCTTCTGTGAGCTCAATGCTTAGCCGTTTGTTCTGTAAATTGGTTTAGAGTTTCTTTTTGAGAAACTGTAGTGGCTGACAAATTTGCAGGAAAATGTCTGCTTGTTGGCTTGCAACAGTTGTTCAAAATTTTCCGTTCTGGTGAGCTGAACGGAAAACTCATTTGTTTCTACCGGTGTGCGCAGAAAGAGAGAGAACGAACGCACGAACTTTTATCGCCCAACACAAAAACAAAATAGAGTTAGCAAGACGAAGAAGAACTCGTACCAGAGTGGGAAACGAAGAGACGCGGTGATGAGGGTAGAGATGGGAAACGGAGAGACTGCATTCGGTGGGGTTGTATTTGCTTGGGCTCTGCTTGAAGGAATCGAGAAGGGTGCAGTGAAGGTATAGAGACGAGTTGAGAGACATTCCAATGCTGCCATTCCGTCAATTTCGTACCGAAATGAAAGAAATTTTGGGGGCATTTACTATTCCGTTACGATTTTCAGTTATTTCTGCTTAACTTTTAATTTTATTAAGTTGGGGTGGGCAAAAATTATGTATCGATCGTACATGTAGCAGGGGTCTGCCTGGCCCCACCCGCTGGGGTCTGGCTGGTCTACGTCCCCTTGAACTTGAGTTTAGACCCTTCTCCGCTAATCTAAGAATCGTGTTTGTTAACGGTGCCTTTAGCCATTTTCGATCCCCTTCCATGATTTCCATCATACTTGTTTAGGGGTTGGGTGGGGCTACCCCCAATTAGAAACATAACCACTCCTCTACCTGAACCTGTTACATACATGTATTATTTGCATGATGTGTGATTTCGTTCTGACATTGATTATTTTAGGAGGCTGCAAAAGCATGCCCGAAAACCATGTTACGTAATGTGCCAGCAACGGCTTCCCCAGATCGTTTGTGCAGCTACTCAACTACCGTTTCCAGTCTGCAATCGACTGCCGCAGCCACTGTCTGATGAACGCAAAAGCCCATCTGACCAAGAGAGATTGGAGTTGACCTGTTTGGGCCGCCTCAACCCCCAATTTACACCCAACCTTACCACAATCGAGTTGAGCTCAAGCTGACACAGAACTTCAACGTCATCTCTGGTTGGGACCAATTGCCTGTGGACATATCAGCTTTCTAATTTTTATAAATTTGTTCATGGTTAATTATTTGCGAATACAGTTTGTTTACGAAAAGTTCTTGCTGTGAATTTTATGGCGGTCAGTTCAGTACGTGTTTGTTTAGTAAGCTATGGCAATTCAGTGCTCTGTTTGCTGACTGTCACTTTGAAAGGTTGGTTTTTTGTGCGACCCGACCTTTACTACCCTTTTGAAATTGTTTTCACACGTTGTTGTTGTTGTTGTTGTTGTTTTGGTCTAAAAGTGCTTGCTTCTCGATTAATTATAATTTACTTTTTGCTAGTGGTGCTACGTACGTGTGTGTCTAGTGCGTCTAATGTAGTTCGTTGCTCTATTGTTCATGTACCTGCCTGCTGGCGTTTGTATTGTAAGCTACTGTACCCTATTAAAAGCATACATTCTATACACTCGCACTTAATTCCTTGCTTTTCCTGAAAATAACAATGGTACGCTTTGCTTTTCTTATTTCTTTTTCTCTCGGATCAACTTGAAAAAGTGACAGCGATCTGAATAAGCTGTCCACTCTCGAGACGAAGAGATCGTACGCATCTGTCCTGCAAACAGCTAGAAATGGCTTGCCAGTGCCTAACCCTTCCTCCTGTTATGACAAAGCGCACTCTGAGTTGGTGCGTATTTGTGACTGGGAACGAGAGATGCGAGAACGTGAGCGACGCAGCCTTAAACCTCGTTATTAACGGACTTTTCACTCGAACAACAGACAGAAAGGACGTCCCTTCACTAGTCAATGACCTGTTTTCTGAGCTGTCTATTGACTCTCACTATCTACTGTTCGGTCTAAAACAGACAAAACATATTTGCTGGTAGTGGAACAGCCTGCCAGATGAAGTAGTTCATTCTCGGTCTGTAAAAGCTTTTCAACAGGAGTCAGTCCTATTGATCTTTCGCATTTTACTAACAGATAGTGGTGGGTTCGTTTTTTCTAAAATGGCCTTGTGGCTTAACTCAGACCTTCTTCCCTGCACTTTGCTATCGTGTTTGATGTATGTATGTTCTGTATTTGCTTATAGAGTGTCTGGGAACTAAGCGCCGCTCGTTTATTTTGCCGCTCGTTTACTGGTTTTACTGGTGTAGAGCAGACGGCATAAACATTGATTGATTGAGCGTCATTCATAATACATCGTTGTTCTTGAATGTCGTTCACCGCCGCACGAGGTTCAACAGTTTCCGCTTCAAACTGCTTGTCAGTATGTTTTAGTATGCTGCCTGTCAATGAAGGCTTTTCACTTGAGAAAGCAATTGCGGGATCGACGAGAAAATGATGAAAGTGACCGGTTTGTTGACTACCGCACACTCTGTATTCGGAGAGTGAAGGCCAAAGCCTCCATATTTGTTGTTTTCGTTTTTGTTTTCTTTTAGGTACATTGTGTACGATCTCTCTCTACCTACACTACACGAGCAAATACTTATACCAGCAGGCTGGCGGCCAATCCTATCCGACTTGGGTGTGACTTTGTCCATCAATTCAGGATGCGAGAGTTGGTGCGTGCGTAGTTGTTGCAATATTATGGCAACAAAAATCAGTTGCTATCTCTCCACTTTCATATAAATAGCCATATTTCTAGAATACCAGGCCCTCGATACCGTACAACAATTGAGATCGCACACACACATGAGCAGCACACAAGATCGGCACACCCTATCAAGTACATGCTGAGTTCCACTGCTAAATTGGCAGCACAGATCTCCGATAGCCTGTTTGGCCTATGGTGCGAGTGCAACAGGTTTTGCTTCTGGAGCAAAGCTAAGTCTGTAGTGTATCTGTACTTCTAGATACTTTTAGCCTCTGTTGTACACAGATATCGAGGCAGCCTGCTAATTGAAATTTCGTATTTTATCGTTTTCATTGGGCCTGCCCTGCATGCAAAGTTTATCAAATGAAGGGCTCAGCCAATCGTCGACTGACTACCACCCCTATATCTGATCGTATCGAGTAGCGTATGTAGCGCTCATCGCTCTATAAACAATTTACAAGGAGGGTTTGGTCCCCAGCTCTTGTAACGTAAGTCTAAAACTTGCTTCGCTTGTCAGGGAGTCAAGTCAGCACTGATAAACACAGATGCGTACTGCGCCTTGGCCATTAAAAGGCCTCGCTTTCTAAATCGCTCTTTTGGTTACGCTGTCTTTCAATTCCACTGTTGACTTTCGGTTCAGTCGATCTGTCTCCTGACAGACCGGATATTGGCAACCTGGGTAAAGCCAATCTTTATGCACATAAAAGCAAACGCAAAAACAAAAAGTTCTTGCATATTTCCGCTTAGAACAGCTCATAAATGCATTAGTAGAAACGGCGCCCGCAGTACTGGAATTTAGGGGTGCGTCTGGCTTCCGAGCGCCCCGTCGCCCCGGGGCGCCCGTCGCCCCTATTCGTTGTTGCCTTCAACACGCGAACGCGACTGGTAACGGCGCCTTTCCTGACTGCGAAGTAGTAGCCGGACAATTCCGCGGCGCAAGTGACGCGGCAAATTCAAATTACCGCACGCGAAATGAATCTGTAAAATGTGTTGATTAAGTTATTGCGCCGGTGCGCATCACGCATTACCGTCTGTCACATGCAGTCAAGCTTGCAACTTGCCTTTAACTTGCAAGCGCACCTTTATCCTAAAAAAGCCGCTGAATCTCAGCCGCTACTGCAGCAGGATTTTTCGCAATGAATATCCATGGAAACGCAAGCTTTTGGCTTTCATGTAACGGCTAAAGACAAGCATAAGCAAGTAAACGAAGCCAAGCCAGAGTGTCAGGGCCACTCGCTATGCCTTAGCGTAGCGCACGTCAGGCATGAGAGAGCTTTACTCTTCTTAGACGCAGAAGTTTTTGCCTGCCTGGTCATAGGGATATGCAATGCGTGCCTAAAAATGGTAATCACGAAGTGAATGTTTTTACATTAATTGGAATTTTCAAAAAAGCGTGATTTGCTGTGACTGCCCAATCACGCGTTGCATGCAGCGCTGTGGATTGCCTGACAAAAAAAGCGTGATTGACATGTGACTGGCCAATCACTTTAACGCACTTTCATTTTCTTTGCTCAAAGCTCAGAGGGCACTATAAAGTTGCGGAATTTCAAAAACATGATCGAAAATCCCATAGTTAAGAAATTTGTACTTTCTACAATCAACCCGTTGAATCAGTTGTTAATCAACACAGATTGTAGTAGGAAGTTCGACAAATGAGGGAACATGATATTTGAACTCTGTTCCACATTGTAGAAGCCTTCCTTCCCCACAGTGTTTTTCGAAAATCGAAAATCTTCAAGAGTCATAATTTCACGGGTTTTATGAAGAAACGTCACATTTTGTCATGTTTTTGAAATTCTTCAATGTTAGCGTCGTTTTAGCTATACTGGCTTGGCGCCCAGTCATTACGCTATGCCCAACGGCAAAACCAATAATTCCTGCAAGTTAAAACGTCCAGCAAATAACTACTGCAGGCAACTGGCCAAAAATCGAACAAGCATAAACAGCGCCGCGGCAGCGACCCGCCGGCGAGCGAGCGGTGGTTTGTGTATCATTCACTTCCTTGATCATTGTTTTGCTTTGGTATTTACCTAACTGGCTTGTGTTGTGTTTCATAAAACTCTCTACTAAGTTCTGTCTGTTCTGAAGCTGTGCGCCTTGTCACCTCCCCAATCAGTTTGAGTTTGAATTTGCCACCTCGCGGAATTGGTATTGGCCGGCCGGCTGCTACTTGGCAGCCAGGAAAGGCGCCGTCACGGTAACAACGATTCGGAGCGTCGGGCGCCCCGGAGCGTCCGGAGCGCCCGGGAGCCTAAAACTAATCAACGCACCGCAATTTGTGATGACGGTTTTCACCGTGCCGCTGAAAAATCTCGTTTCTTCTTTCTCGGTTTTAGCGAACAAATATTAAAAATAAGAAACAAGAGAGAGGAAGGAGAAAGAGGAGAGTTTTGTTTCCGCTTCTCATTCATTATAGCGTCAAAAAGTTTTCAAGTTCCGAAAATCCACGTCGCCTTAGTATCGCGCGACAAAAATGCTGTAAACGCTACAACAGGGGCCGTATTCTGGAACTAGGGTTAACTCAAACCCTGGGTTACGTCTAACCCGTATTCTCAAAGCGAGGCAAATTTCTAACCCAGGGTTAAAAGTTACCCGAGGTTTAACCCTGGGTTAGTTTTAACCCAGGGTTAGACCTAACCCTGGGTTAGTCTAACCCGTATTCTGCAGTAGCTTCTAACCCGGGTTTGACTCTAACCTGGGTTAGATTTAACCCTGGGTTTGTAACCCTGCTACAAAGCAGGGTTAAACCCTGGGTTAGCGCTTGTTTGCTTGTTGCAGTTTTATTTCTTCCTCATTTTAAGTGGAGTGCTGTAAATTATGGAGCTATTTGAGCGATGTCGATTTGATCGGGCTTTGTTCCTTGACTGAATATGTAGTTGCGCGATGATTTGACCACGAAATACCTAAGAAAGGACACTTCCGTTCCTCCATTATTGGAGGTGTATTATGCTCTGCACTACTGTACCACTGGCTCCTTTCAAATCGTCATCGGCGATCCATGTCGCCTCAGTCAGCCTGCCCTTTGCCGCAGCGGCCGTCGAGTTTCCATTGCTTTCCCAACGCCTCAACAAATTCATCCAGTTTCCGACTACAAACGCAGAGTTGACAAAGTGCAAGGCAGACTGGTACAAGATCGGAAATTTGCCGGGAATTGTGGGAGCAATGGATGGTACGCATGTCAACATCATCCGCCGCCACATTCCGAGTATGCTTATGTGAACAGAAAGAACCATCCGTAAAGCTGCGCTATGACAGTCTTTTCGACTTGACTAAACAACGGTTTCTTTTGGGAACCAGTTGAATCCCCAGCTTCCGACATATCTGAGATACTTACACACGCAACATGATCTAAGAACAGGGAAAATGCAAACATAAAACGAAAGAGAGAACAAGTCGAAATCTAAGCCGCATCTAAGTACATGTTGCACGCATACTACGTTGGGTGAGGGACAACGACAAACGACTAATATGTTTTTGTGTTTTCACCTGATTTTAACCCGGGGTTACTTGTCGCTAACCCTGGGTTTGCTAACCCGGGTTAGAGCTTAACCCTGGGTTTGCTAACCCAGGTTAGAGCTTAGCCCTGGGTTTGGCAACCCGGGTTAGGACTTAACCTTGGGTTAGTAAACCCGGGTTAGATTTTAGCTTCAAGAATACGGGTTAGAAGGTCGGGTTTAGCAACCCAGGGTTTGCCTGTTTAACCCAGGGTTAGCGCTCTAACCCAGGGTTAGAGTTAACCCGAGTTCCAGAATACGGCCTCAGGTGTACATTGTTAGTTCGTTTGTTTGTTTGTTTGTTGTTACCATGTTGTTGTAATCAATTTTCGAAAGTCGCTTGCACCCCACCTAGCCTGTGTTAAAATAGATATATAATTCGCACAGAATTTCAAGATTGTAGGGCCTGACCATAGTTACCATTGTTCCATATTATATTTTCAGTTACGTAATTCTGCTCGAATCTTATTATAACTAGGGGTTTTTCACTTCCCTATGGGAAAGCTCAGGACCATGGAAGGCTAGTAGGTTAGAGTTTCGATCGATCCATGTGCGGGGGCCTTACGGCCTACGATCAGACTCGAGGTCCATTTCGCGACCCCAGTGATTCGTCATCTCGGACGTTGCCCTTCTTTCACTGCCAGCCACTCCTAGCCATGCTGCTGGATGCCGGCCGGCGTGTTGATGCCATGATACTGACAGGTCCCGACGGCCGCCGGTGCTCCATGTGCCAGAGGACTCCCGGCATAGTTGGTTTCGCAGACAGCTTCTGACAACGTAGATTTTCTCCAACGCAGCATGCTTTGTGGAGCGGCTTCGGTGCAGCGACAGATCCAGTCGGTTCCCATTTTACCTACTCGCTGTCACCTTTTACCTAGCTACAGGGAGGCAGTGCTTATGAAAGAAGCCTTTGAGAACTTGGCTGTCAATTGTTTAATGCCTGTTAGCTTTGTTAGTTTTAAAACGTCTCTGAGAAAGTTTTACGACAGTCTTTCATAGTAATTCAGTGCTATTATACAGTATATGTAGCGTACAGTATATGTAACTAGACGCTTTGTTGTAAAAGTGAGCTAGTCGATTGGTTCCAAGTAGACCAAATCGGGTGCAAAGACGATTACCTATTTCACCTACTTGAGACAATTGCATCTTTGAAATGGCGTTCATGTAAGCAATAAAAACAAGGGGGCCAATGATACTTTCTCGGCCGATCCCTGAAATTATTGCTCTTGAACTCGACAGGTCTACACGTCCATAATGAGAACGTCTAGCGAAATGTGACTAACGCACAAAGAATGTAATCGGGTACCGCGTAGCTAACCTGCAGACATGATACAGTAACATCCGGTCGTTAATGCATGAATCAAAAGCGTTTACAAACATCAAGGAAAACGGCACCAACGATTCCAGGTTACTGGATGCACTGCGCTCAAATCCTGCCATTAGAACATTTGCAAAACAGAGCAGGGCATCGACAGTGCTTTGGCCTTTTAACATGCATTTTGCGAGAAAGTCAACTTAGCTATAAGGGAAGGTGTTTAAGCAACTTTTTTTCGCGGATCCGGCTGGTAGCCAAATATGTTAAAATAGATGTCAAACGAACACCAACGGTGCATGTTCGAACACCAGCGACCCCCTAGAACCGGAGCTGTACCCCCCCCCCCAAAGTTGGGTCGGTAGCCCCTTTTCGGCCATTTTCTCGACATTTACTCAAACGATCACCATTCACTCGTTTCTCAAGAGTCAGAATAGGCGTGCACATGGTTGGACAGCCCTGACAGTTGCCTTTCAGATGCTGTACACAGCGCTTCGGAACGTATCCGGTTAGCGAGATATTCTCCAAAAACTACGAAATTTAGCGAAATTCCGAGACGATTTTTTTCCGAAAAATCGCTGTAACTTCTGCCGTATATGCGGGGTCAAGCTGATTTTCGCTAAAAAGATAAAACACAAAATGCCAAACAAAATTAACCTATTTCGGAGGCAAATTTTTGGGGGTGGGGGGGGTGCAGGGCAAGGGCAGCCGATCATTTGCTTAGAGGCTCTTCTGCCAGCTGAGTTCAAAAATGACCTCATTTTTGCTCTGCGACCTCTAGGTAGGGAGTTACGGGCGTTCAAAGTTTACCAGTATCTTTATGCAAGTGAGGCACGAGTGTTGTTGCACGCTTTCAGACTGTCTCGATAGTTGATGATTATATACGACTAGAGTACAGCTGAAATTATGTAGTTCTCCGCGCTGATTTGAAAATGACCTTATTTTACTCTACAATGACTGTTATGTCTCAGTTATGGATGTTCAAAATAAAATATTGTAGTACAGCTTGAGCTATGTGATGAGACAAGAGTATACAGATGTGCATTACTATGAGTGAATTGTGTTGACGTTGACTTGAACTTAGTGAGTGCAGTATCCATTTATCACAACAATTTCAGCATATTCCAGTCTTTTCAATCCTCAAACAGAAGGTTCTCATTCACTGTCTTCTGCACGGCATCCTGCAGCTCAACCCCATACTCATTTTCTTTCAATGAGTTCTGCTTCCACATCTATGTACGTCACATCAACTGCCACCTCTATGCCAGCTGGCTCTTGCGGAGGCTGCACTGGTTCTGGAACCATTTGAGATCGTCGCCGTTGTGTCTCTCTACTAAAAAAACCCATGACCTGCTGTGGCGTTAGCCACAGTTGGTGCGAAAACAGTGGCCGTCCTAAAACAACAATACTATGTGCACAGTGTAAATGCATAGGGGTACCAAACAGTTTGCCAAACAGACCTCTGTTGTCCTTGGCAGTCCTCATTTCTTTGGCAACTGTTTCAGGTGACAGTTTCTTCTTCGATGCCTCACCTTGGTCATACTTTTTGGTTAGAAACTCAACTTGCGCTTTGGAAAACCTAAAACAGCCAATACCGTGTACAGAATGATCGATAAAGCGAGGAAATTGTATAACAGTAGTGCAAGCATCAATTTACCGCTTTGCTTGAGCGCGTTGCGGTCGGGCAAAACCTACTGGTGGCATTTTGCCACACTGCTCTGTGTCGCACTGTACTGTGCGCGCCAGATGACGGGTACCCTCTGAAAATAGATCTCTGCCTATGTATGTGCTTGTCACTTCACTGGTAGTGTTAGTTTCACATACTTTAGTGAAATTAGGAAAAACATGCTTACCGAAGTTAGGATTGAAGTTTAGAGACTCTAGTTGGGCTGCATACAGGTTTTGGGCTACATCCTGCATTGTCTCCCGTTGTGGTTTAAACTTATGGTCAGCTTAAATCATAGGACACAAATGGTATTGCATCTATGTTTCCGTGAGAAACATACTATTGCAATACATTTACCTCGCGCTAGGTGTGCCTCAAGTCTTCCCAAGGTGGTAAACACCTAGAGTCAACAATTGTACCACACACTATCCGCATGATAAGCATTAGAAACCTTTATGCACCCATCTTCAGGGCATTCAAAAAGTTCCTTCTTTTCTGCTTCTGCAGTGGTCTCTGCAATGTACACTATACTATAACGATATGTAATTGATGCAACATTGTTGTGCTTTCACCTGGCACAAGACAGTCGTCAATGTCTTGCATATCCATGTCAGTGTTTGTTGCAGTTTGTTGGCACTTTTGTCTGTCAATGAGCACAAAATAGCTGTCGCGAGTGCGCAGTTGTCCAGCATCCTCATATTGGGAGCGTGAAGGCACAAATTTCTTTGTCTTCACGTTTTTCAGGTATTTCTGGTGGAATTTTTCTCCTTTCCCAATACCCGGGAAGTTCCATGCTGTCACAGTCCCGCTTCTATCAAATTCAAAATGAAAAAAGTTGTCGATCCCTAGAAGAAATAGCCATTAAGGTAAGCAATTATGTGTTTGCTAAAGGTTACTCACTAAATATTTTTAGACTGTAAATGCCGTGAAATGTATTCTTGATTCAACCATTGCATTTGACAGCGTTATGTGCACTTTGAAGTTCAAACAAGTGTACGTGTCTAATCATAATGACTTCCACCAATCCCTTTGCAATACTGTATTGGAAAGAACTGCATTAATTGATTACGGTGTTCTGGACGAAGACCACCCATGGTTCACACTGCCTATTTTCATTTCCAAGAACTCTGTAAACATTGAAATCGAGGAGTTGTTCTGGCCAGCCAACAATCAGGACTTGTGTAGACACAGACAATAAATACTTTTTTCTGAGAGCTGCTTAAAAAATCAGCACCAAATTCGACAAGCAAACCAATCTCCTGCTGAGTCTAAATAAGCAACAATGTTTTTAAACAAATATACCACGAAACTTTGAATGGTCATAACTCAGAAACCGGTTGCTGTAGAGCAAAAATGAGGTCATTTTTGAACTCAGCTGGCAGAAGAGCCTCTAAGCAAATGATCGGCTGCCCTGTAGCCCAAGAGAATCGTCAACTATCGAGACAGTCTGAAAGCGTGCAACAACACTCGTGCCTCACTTGCATAAAGATACCGGGAAACTTTGAACGCCCGTAACTCCCTACCTAGAGGTCGTAGAGCAAAAATGAGGTCATTTTTGAACTCAGCTGGCAGAAGAGCCTCTAAGCAAATGATCGGCTGCCCTGTAGCCCAAGAGAATCGTCAACTATCGAGACAGTCTGAAAGCGTGCAACAACACTCGTGCCTCACTTGCATAAAGATACCGGGAAACTTTGAACGCCCGTAACTCCCTACCTAGAGGTCGTAGAGCAAAATTGAGGTCATTTTTGAACTCAGCTGGCAGAAGAGCCTCTAAGCAAATGATCGGCTGCCCTGTAGCCCAAGAGAATCGTCAACTATCGAGACAGTCTGAAAGCGTGCAACAACACTCGTGCCTCACTTGCATAAAGATACCGGGAAACTTTGAACGCCCGTAACTCCCTACCTAGAGGTCGTAGAGCAAAAATGAGGTCATTTTTGAACTCAGCTCGAAAAACTACATCTGTTAGGCTGATAATACAGTCAGGGAAATAACAACATATATGGTATCAGTACACATATATGGAAACGGTACCATATATGGTACCGGTACACCTTCAAGTACTTCCTTATATGGTACTGGTACCATATATGGTACCGGTACCATATATGGTACCCCTTCGATCGAGGCCTCAGGTGGTACCATATATGGTACCGGTACATATACGGTACCATATACGAGTTCATATTCGCAATCAGTGGGTAAAACTGCACCAGAATAGTGTGTTTGTTTTTAATTCTGAGCAAAAAAAATTTTTTTGACTGGCTTCAAATTGCAAAACACCCCCCCCCACCCCCAAAAATTTGCCTCCGAAATAGGTTAATTTTGTTTGGCATTTTGTGTTTTATCTTTTTAGCGAAAATCAGCTTGACCCCGCATATACGGCAGAAGTTACAGCGATTTTTCGGAAAAAAATCGTCTCGGAATTTCGCTAAATTTCGTAGTTTTTGGAGAATAACCGGATATGTTCCGGAATCGCTGTGTACAGCATCTGAAAGGCAACTGTCAGGGCTATCCAACCATGTGCACGCCTATTCTGAATCTTGAGAAACGAGTGAATGGTGATTGTTTGAGTAAATGGGGAGAAAATGGCCGAAAAGGGGCTACCGAGCCAACTTTGAGGGGGTACAGCTCAGGTTCTAGGGGGTCCCCGATGTTCGAACATGCACCGTTGGTGTTCGTTTTACATCTATTTTAACATATTTGGATACCAGCCGGATCCGCGAAAAAAAGTTGCTTGAACATCCTAAGTTGACTTTCTCGCAAAATGCATGTTAAGAACCCAATTTGTTAACTTAGAATTCAGTTTTCCCGAAATTTCAGTTAATTTTAACATGCTGCTGCCTGTTAATTTATCTTTCATATGTTATTGTTTTCATTTCCGCAGGTTGCATTGCATGTAAGCATAATTAAATAACAATTTTTTTGCTAATTCCCGCTTAAATACACTCATTTGTGCAACAGAAACGACGCCCGCAGCAACGGGATTTCGGGGTGCGTTTGGCTCCTGGACGCTCCGGGCGCTCCGGAGCGCCCGACGCTCCGAATCGTTGTTACCCGCCGTCACCGGTCGCGTGTCTTTAGCACTGTGGTTTTGTTGTTGTTGTGTCTGTGTGTTTGTGTGATGTGACTAGTCTGAAGTGGTTAGCTTTCAAAGAATATAGGACAAGAAGTAGAAAAGAGGTGTGCAGAGAAATTAGGTTAGATAGGTGCCTAGGTTAGGCCTATGAAGTAAGCATAATACCATAGCAGCAACACGGTTTCTAGTGTAGTAAGACGCCTTTTTTTATTTACAAACTTCGTTTGGACCGACCAATTCAACTGGCCCGGGCCAAGGCACAAGTATTCGCGCGTGAATGTCTTGTAAAAATCCGTGGCGGATAAAATTGGACTGGAGGGAGGACCATTGTTCGCCCTACCTTTTAGCCTCGGGCAACGTCGTTTCACTCTTAGGCTGGGGGCAGACCTGGATACTGAGGGGTTTGATAAGGGGGGCCCAAGCCGCGTCGTTGGCTCAGTGGGTAGCTCGCTGCCTGTGAGTCACGGCGACCCCTGCATCCCTAGCGGTTGTCGGTTCATCCTCTCGGCGCGGCAAGTTTCTTGCTGCAAAGAGTTGGTCGTCGGCATAAAGCTCCACCCAGGCCACCGAAAACTGGTTACAGCGAGTAGGTAAATTGGGAACCAACTGGATCTGCCGTTGCACCGAAAGCCGCTCCAAAAAGCATGCCGCGTTGGATGGAAGATCATCGACGTCAGGAGCCGTCTGAGAAACCAGCAATAAGGCCAATACCGGTTTGGCCACTTGGCCGGGCGGCCGTTGGGAGCTGTCGGCACCATGACGTCACCACGCTAGGCACTCTCTTAGTACCTGGCGCCCAACAGCATGGCTTGAGTGGCTTGGCAGTGAAAGAAGGGCAAACGTCCGAGATGACGATATCAGGGGTAACGAAATGGACCGTGCAGGTCTGATCGTAGGGCTGTACATCGTACGGCCCCCCCGCCAGATCGGATCGGATCGGATAAGGGGGGCCTTTCAGGAATTTTTTGGAAGAGTTTTGTACAGAGAAGTATGCCTTAGACTAGGCGTAAATGAGCTCATAATAGCTTATTTTAACCTATTTTAACGAAAAATCAGCGAAAACCCTTGATTTTAGCCCAATTCAAACTTTTTCGCTTGCCATCCCGTCAACCCCTCTCAACCGCCGTTACCTCCTCTCAGGATTTGAAAATTTACCCCTCTCAGCGGAAATGCTAGCCCATGTCTGGCTTAGGGCAAGTTTTTAAGAAATCTCGGCCATGCGGCGGATTCCTACAGGAGGATATATGAACGCAAGTTGGGCGAAGTTTGAAACAGAAAACTTTTCCTGAGCCTTCTGCGCTAAATTTGTCTGTGTCTGTGGTGTACTGATAGCAGCCCAGCATTAGACAGATAGTCAGGGTTCGTCCCCAGTCATTGAGTCGCAGGTGTAGGTGGCCCTTTATGGCTTCTTTACCAGTCTATCCGGTGTTCATGTGCGTTGTAATAAGATTTTTTAAAAATACTTATTTTTGCCCGAAATACAGGTTGTCAAATAACGGGAACTTACTTCCGGCTGTAGTTTTGAGCAGATGGATCTTTTAGCTTTCGCTCTCTGATGAAAGAGCTCGCAATGACTGGTTGGATTGACTCGATTGGTTGGTTGCAGGCGAAAAATAGACCACTGAGTTGGGTACTGTGACAGTCTGGAGTGAACAAGTTGAGAGCACTGCAACCTTGATGAACAAAGGTTGTTGGAGGCTCCCTGATCTTTCTCCAAGCCTAGTGTAGACTTTCCAAGACTTAGAATTTTCGACGGAAGCGAAGATAAAAGCATTTAAACTGAAAAAGAGAAGAAAATTGCAGTGCGCCGAATGAACTTGTCTACTTTAGTTTGTTACAGTACCCGACTGAGTGGTTTATTTTCGGCCGGCGACCATTCAATCGATCGGCCACTGCGCTCTTTCAGTTAAGAACGGAAGCTAAAAGATCCGTCTGCTCAAATTAAAGCTGGAAGTAAATTCCGATTTTTTGGTCAACCTGTACAGTGTTCAGCAATTTTTGGTATAAAATTCCATTTTTTTGTCTGCCATGCTCCAGCTGTGAATTGAATTGATCTCTCCATTCGAATCTGATTTCTTCTGAAACGCTAGATCGTGGTAGGTAAGCCGTTTTTCGTAGGCTGAGTTTAGGCTTGATTCTACGGGATTTAACAGCACCATGTTTTATCCAATCCCGTGAAATTTAAAAAATAGAAACTTTTTTATTGCTGTCATTTCCGTGAATGTTGGCCAAATGGCCTGAAATTTTGAGAATATCTGCTAATCAGCCGGTTATTTTGTGCTGAAATTTCATGCGTTGAGGAGATTGGCGTAGTCTGGAGTGAATGAAAAATTTCTTATCATCTGTTTTTGCTTGAGCAGATCGCAACAAACAGAGCTTCAGGAATTTATCAAGACTGCACCAATCTCAATACTTGAAATATTTTAGGACAAAATAGAACACCCCGCAGCTTAGCAGAATATATTCTCCAGATTTTAGGTCAGTTGGCGAAGATTTGCGGAGACAACAACAGTAAAGAGAAAAAATTCCAATACCTTCGCACTGAATTTCATATTTTTCTATTTCCGAATTTTTACAGACACCATCCAAATTTCAGCTTATTTGTTTAAGGTTTGAAATGGCAGCTAACAGAAATGTTTCCACTTTTTATACAACTAGCTATAGAATTTACGTGTTTAGTATTTTCTCAGCACTACAGAGTTCCTAATGGAAATATTGCTTGCAGGCAGGGCAGTGTTGGGCTTTGGATTTTTACCACTTTCCAGTCCAGCGATGGACTGCAATTTGGAGAAAGAATGTGGCGCACTGGGCGGACTTTTTCACTCGATAATCAACGATTTGAAAGTAACCCTACTTCTCTTCTTCTTCTTCTTCTTCATCTAGGTCGATCGCATTAATTCCGTCTTTCTGCATTTATGAAACCAAACAATCACAAGAGCGCGTAATTTTTCAAATTTTACTGCTACTCTCATCCTGTCATAAATCGTCAGAGCATAGAGGTCGCGCTGCATTAGAGGTTGTCTGTCTGTGTGCGAGAGTATTTTTGGCTGAGATCTCGGCTACTTAATCGATTTACACTTTAAGCCGTGTTGCGTGAGCGACGACTCTTGAAAATGGGCCAACTTTCTCTTTTAGGGCAGCTACCCGGCCTGGGACGATCTCGGCCAAAAGGCAGTCAAACTAAGCGCACATCTAAAAGCAACCATCGTTGCCTTGAATCTGTTTTTGGACGCGCTTCAGCGCGTTGCCGATTTTGCCACCAACGCTAAAGGTATAGTTTACGCTTCTCTCTCCCGCTGGGGAGGCTTTTTTAGTGCGGCGGGCGGCGCCTAAATTAAATGCAGCTTGTGCTAGGTGGTGCGCGCACCAAATCTCCGAGAAAACGAGCGCAGAAGCTAAAATCAACTGACTAGTAAGACTGTGCAAATAAACCGACACAATCGCTTGAATTTGACAGGCCGGCAGACAGGTTGGGGTGCGAGTTTTTAGGGCGCACAGCCAGTAGAACTTTTACTAATTGAATGTGCGCAGTTCAGTTCCTACACTCTATTATTACTCTGTCGCCTGCTGACCACCAGATATCAATTTTAAACCAACACCAGAGCAGCCAGCAAAGCAACTATGCATGTCACGGGGAAGTGCAAAGCGCAACACTCTGTTAACCAAGTGTTTACAAGTATTCATCAGTCTCAGACACCACCAACTGATTAGAGCACTTGAGGCCTGGCAAATTGTAACCAACCAGGCTGTTTTGCAATCAAATTGTGTGTCTTAGAGGCTGGTAAACAGCTCTTCGGCGTGAAATTGCCTCCACTAAGGCGTAAACAGATTTCAAGACAGCCGGGCGGGGGTCAATAGCCAATGCTCTCTCTCTCACTGCACTGGCTAGCTAAAAAGTACAAAAAAGCAGTGGCTAATTTGGGCCGCACTGCCGTTTAACAAAAAGACTGATCTATCGATCGACAGAGCCACCGGCCTCAAACTTGTGTTTTTGATTAATTTAGGCCGCTGCCGAAACGACGACAGGCCGTGCGTCATCGGTTTTTGCCCGGCCGGCCGCCACGGCTCCAGGTGCCTTTTGCCGCTGGCTTCACAGTCAGTGGCAACGTTCTTTGTTGCATATAAAGAGATCGAATGGGCAGGGGAAAGCTGACACACCCAGCGAGCAAATACACTGCATCTACGTATTTGGCAAGGTGATTATGGGCAAAGTCGGGTGCCAGGACTAATGGCCCCTGTGGACTCTAGAGATAAACCACCGAGTTCCATTTGATACGGCACTAAGTAGAGACGGTGTGACTTGAATTCGATTTCACACTATATCGATTTGCGCAAAGTTAACTTGGGCCACTGCAGTCAGGACTTCTGCCGTGTCGCCAAGAAGCCGCAAGACACAAAGGAAACAAGCACAAAATTGTCAGAAGCGCGAGTCAGATTACAAATACAAAGGAAATACGCAATAAAAATGAACTGCTGTATGCAATTAACTAATCCACGCTGCCAAGTTTGTTCGACAAACTAGAAAGCAAGTAATCTTGTCTGCTTTAAATAGAGCCAGTCTTCTTGACTGAAGCTGATGCAAGCTCAACAAAAACTCCAGCCCCTTATCAATCTGTCTTGCGTACACAAGTTGTTCTTTGGGGCTGTTCCACAAATCATTTCTACCCGGCAACTGACGCCTCTGCAGTGCCCAGAATTGCTTGAACAGCTGACCATTGTCCATTGACCGATGACCGTTGGTCGATGATGGCAACAGCCAGGTGCACCGGCCGGCCGGCCTCAGCTATCAAAGCAAGCCGCTTTAAGGCTTGGCTATTGACTAATAAAAATTTGGCCGCAGAACAGCTGAGCGTTCTGGGCGGGGGTGCTGTGTGAACAAATAAATAAATGTCCATTTTTGGCGGCTGGCTGCGTAAATGTGTGAATAACCGGTCTTCCAGTCACAAGGGGACGGCGCCAGGCACGCGTTAGCCGCCGAAAAAAACCGACTCATCTGGCTTCGGCCCAGCCAATAAGTGCTTTGTGACTGGGACCAGGGGTCGGTCCAGTCCAGCAGGGTCTGCCTGACTCAGATGCTAACGATTTCTGCCGGATAAAAAGCGTTAATTAGTGGCAGGAAATTGGCACTGCTGCTGGCTACAAATGCAATCTGCCGGCCACTGAGTTGTAGATAGATAAAGTGGCACGTTTTGACGGTAATTTGGTTAGGACGACGACCTCCGCCCATTTTTGCGCCCGGCCAGAAACTGCTAGGGAGTTTCTGCGTGCCGAAAAACCTAATCTTACTACGACTCCAAACCAGTTCCTATGGGCTTTGCCCGTACAAACCTACTTTAATGAGGCGATTTAACTTTTACTGCATGCTAGATAATGGTAAACAGCAAGTCAGCGGTATATAGAGCCGGCTAATTCTAGCCTCGGCTGTTTGCATGATTTATGCTCTGTCCATTAGCTCTCTCATTCTGACCGCTGGCCGAGAGAGAGAGATAGAAGGCAATATTGATTGCCGACCGGTGACAGTGCCGACAGGACAAACGGAAATAGAGACAGACACACGCATATGTATCCAGCGTTTATTAATGAACGAACGGCCGGGGACTCCGTGTTGACATGCTCAAGGTTACATGAGATTGGCAATTAGCGGAAAAAAGTTGCACCCACTGCACTTTGAATGGCAGCTACACCCCCGCAGCTCTGGGAGGCCTACTTGTTTAGTGCAAGGCAAAAGGTGAGCTTGAAATCTAAGCACTAGTAGTTGGGCTCTTAGCCTATTTCAATCCTAGTACATAATAAGGCAGACATTCATTGTCAGCTGTATTCTATTTTGGTTCGCCTTCAGTTGTTCTATTCTCAACCCAAAGAAGAGAATTGTGGGACACAGTAAAATTATAACACTACACCAGTAATTAGATGCAGCACAGACAGACAGACAGACAGACAGACAGACAGACAGACAGACAGACAGACAGACAGACAGGCTGACAGACAGACAGACAGACAGGCTGACAGACACAGGCTGACAGACAGACAGACAGACAGACAGACAGACAGACAGACAGACAGACAGACAGACAGACAGACAGAGTAAGTTATCACACCTATTGTATTCATGGCATATCTTTTTCGTCGTTCTTTCAAATTCTCACCATAAAACACAATGCCCATCGATTTTCTGCTTCCAAGGCTCCGCTAGCTTTAACAAACAACAACCGGCCAGATGTTCCCACCTAAGCCTAACTCTGAGTAGAATGCAGACAAGATAAAAGTCGGTAGTTTGCTGTCGGTTCCGGCCAAGCACCAAGCCAGTTGCAGGCAGTACCCGTGACATAGGCACAGCGCTGACCAGAATTTGCATGCGACACCGCTCTATCGAGAACAGACTGAAGACCTTGTCCTCTGCAATAGTCGACTGCATGGTAAAACCGCTGCAAGACAAACAGGAAGAATGGAAGAGTCGCACGGCTGGACTGGACAAAGAACACGCCAAAGAGTACAAACGTGCCAGATCGGAGATACGCAAAAAGTCCACCAATACGCTGCAACTGCAGAAGAAAGTCAGAAAAGGTAATTAATTAATTGTCTTCTGTCAGTCCGGCACCCAACAACCTGATCCTCTTAGTAATCAAGGGTGCATTGTACATGTGCCTATTATCTTTCAATCAATACTAACAAGCCACTCTCCTGTTAGGTAGTTCCTTATTTATTTGGGCGTAATAATACGAAATGAAAGCATTTTGTTTGTAAGACATTCAATATTAGCTGTAGTTTGGGAATTACAAAGACAATATGCAACCTATGAGCGTATGTTGTTTGCTTCAGGAGAGAGTAGAATGCAGCCAATGCTGGAAACAGCTCTGCATGAAATTAATGACCGCTATCAGGATTTGCTTGACACGGAGCGCAGAATGGTGCGACAGGCCATGGTAGAACAGCGTTCGCAGTTCTGCTACTTCGTTAGCTTCTTCAAACCTGTGCTGGTCAGTCTCTGTTTTTTTCTGCAGATGTACAGGCACAAGCTGTTGTGCCAACAAAACAACCCAACAGATTTTTTATTGTGGCAACCGCAAATCTCAACCGATTTTAATGAGTCTTTTTTGAATGAAAGACAAATAAATTATTGACAGATTGGTGCACTTTTCATTAAGATACTCTAGTTAGTTACTGAGATATTTATAAATCCTTTTTCAGTGAAAGGTTGATAAATTCTGGGAAGAGTGGTGAAAAGGTGATACTCTGCTTAGTTCCTGAGATACTTATCGCTCAAAGTCAAAACAAACTTTGGCAATGAACAAGAGCGATTCGTTGCACTGATAATAAAGCAGATTCCTACTGCTGGGGGCTAATCAGACTTGCTGGTGAAGTAACCGAGCTGTGTGTGTCACCAGTAAAGCGTCGCGACGTTAACCCTTGCCTGTACTGTAGAGATCTGTTTCAGTATGAAGTACAACGGAATAATGAAAATCGCTACCAAAACCTCTGATTTTACTTTGAGGGAAAATATCTCAGCAACCAAGCAGAGTATCTTAATAAAGATTGCACCAATCAGTCAAGAATTTATTTGTTTCTCATTCAAAAAAGATTCAATCAAATCGGTTGATATTTGCGGTTGCCACAGTAAAAAATCTGTTGGGTTGTTTTTTGTCACACCTGTATTACTGCTGTGAGTCATAAACGCAATCTTGTTGAAATTGAAGCCAGGTGTAGGTGTCGTAAAATCAATAATACAGTCCTGTTTAGGATCTGGAGCTGGGTCTTCTGGACGAGACGAGTCACCTGAATGAAGTCACCGATCAACTCTGCGCTCACTCAGCCGAACCGAACACGCTTCCACCGGCCTCTGAGGCCGTACTGCATGACATAAAGGTGAGAAACACTGCTCTCACCCGTTTTAATTGATGCATTAATTAATTAATTGATTAATTAGGGTCTGGAACACACCTGGCAGCACCAGTTCAACTCTCCGCCCAGCTCGCCTGGCAGTTCGCTGGGCAGTCGCAAGAGCAGTTTCTGTTCGCTGAGCTCGGCCGAAAGCAGCGAACAGTACCGTCAGATGCTCAAGTACGGGCATACGGTACTCCGTCAGCCAATCGGCGGTACCGGCACCTTGCCCAAGACCTTGATTCAGGGTAGTCCCGGTCGATTCTCCAGCTCACAGGATTCTGGATTCGCCGCCTCGCAGGTACTGGGTTGAGTTCAATTCGGCGCCGCCACTTCGGCGCGGACATTTAGGCGCCTATCAAATAATTGATTTTGCGGCCTAAACAAACTTATCTTGGCGCCGAATTGGCGGTGTCGAAATGGCGACGCTGAAGTGGCTGCGCCGAAATGGTCGTCAAATATTTTTCAGTCTATCTACTTGCAGGATGTGATCTACGCGCCGGTGCTTCGTAAGACGTCGGACGAGGACTCCAACTCAACGCCCGACAGTTCGACCAGTCAGCAGTCGACGCCGTCACCGTCGCCCAGCGCCGCCACCTGGCCCGACCAGCCGGCGCCGCCCAGTCAGACGCTGCTGGCCAATCAGAACCTGACGCCGAGAGCGTCGACCAATGACCACCGACCGCACACCATTTCGGCCGGCGTCTACGAGAGCCGCCGACGACCCTCCATCACCAACGCCACCTTTGCGCCGCCACCGCAAGCGCCGAAGGAAATGCACAGACCTGTTAGCCTGGGACTGAGAAAGACAGACAGACCGCCGGTGCCGGCTAGACAACAGACCACTCCTTTGCAGGTATTATGGCCACCCTCGGGCAATGGTATTATTTTTTAAGTTATTAACTTTACTTACCAGACAACGTATGTAAGGAGTTTCGCCGGTGGAGGGTGTCTAGAATTTCAAAAGTCTCTGAAACACGTGGAAACTTGTTTTGGCACTTAATAAAATGCTAAAAACTGCAGTTTCTTAGCAGCCAAATTGCGTTTTACTGCTAAAACATGGATAAAAGTGGACAAGTAGGCTTATAAAATTACCTTTATTCCTTGAATAACAACAGCAAGGCTAAGACGCTAAGGCCCGGTTCACACTACGAAATAAGAAATCAGCACAGTAAAAGTCAGCTGCAGTGTATGGTAAGCGTCAGAAATCTTTTGGTCATAAAAATTTTTGGAAATTGAACGGTTTGGTGGAACACCAAAACCACTAAAATTATGGTCCGCATTTATCGCATTTTAGTACGTTCTTTGAACATACTCTGTCAACTGCTAATCGCACAGTCAAGAACGGGTATATCCAATCGGAAAACTAATGAACAGGACATAAATGCTTTGAAACTTGTCAGTCAGTAATCCACTCAATTGAATCATTTCTATCTAAAACAGCAGGTAACTGCTGAAAAAACCTTGGTTTTCAATTATACACGCACTACTTATAGGTTTCTAACCACTTTTCGTCTTCAGGCAGTCGTTTCAGACTTTGTCGTGACCTTCTATACGCTTAAAGTGAAAGAAAAACTCTTATTTCAGATGAAAAAACTTGAGCACAGCGCAACTCTTATTTCGTGGCTATTTCTTATTTCTTACTGCAGCCTGTGCGAAATATGAAATAAGGCAACTATTTCTTGTTTCGTAGTGTAAACCGGGCTTAAATTCTAAGCGGTACTTTAAGCTAAAAAGCAATGACTGCTGGCTAAATCCGTTTACTATTTCTGTGGCGGATATTTGTATTTTTGACCAGGGAGGGTGGTTTGCTCTTTCCAGCTGGGGTGTTGTACTGCTCTAAGCATAAGAGCACACGGAATCAGGTTGGTTTTCTGATTGATTTACAGTTGAATCGACTGACAGTTTGGCAACTGGAATACCGGTTCTCAACCGTTCAGAAATGGGTTGCGTTAAAAGGTTAAAAGTCTCACTACAAACGACAGTAATTAATTAAGGTGGCAGACGCCGCTAACCGGTCGCTCTCGACGCCCTCTGCCGACTCACCAATAAATCACGTCTGTACTCTTCTCTGCCTAATAAGGCAAAGCACTCGGTATTTGGTTAGGGGCTGTTGCCATAACCGCAGTTAAACAGAACCTACAATAGAATGGTACTTGTATACAGGGCCTCACAGTTGTTTGGGTCAAACATTTAAAAAAGCTGTTTTTTTTAAAGCTTTTTTGAAGCTTAAAATTTTTTTAAATCAGTTTGCAAATTAAGGTACGTAAGTGCGATTTTTTGTAAATTCTTTGGAAGCAGCCAACATTTGTGCACTGTGCCTAACAGGGACTGCTTAAGAAATCCTTCCTTAGGATTCACCTAGAAGTGCCTCTAAAGGCAATTTTCAGTGAAATTATGCAGTTATAGGCAGTGTTTAGGCCTGTATTGGTGCTTTCGAACAGGTTTCTTAACTAACTTGAGGTGCAAAAGTGGAAAATTTGTTCTAAGTACCTGTACTAGCTAGCGCGCTGAATCCCTTTAAGACGATTTTCTAAAAAAAATTTTTAAACTTAAAAAAAACGAAAAATTTTGGCCTTCAAAAAATAGGTACAGTAAATAGAGTACATGTATGATCAATGCCTTCTGCAAATTGATTCAAGTTGACCGCACTGCACTAGTTTTTACTCTACACTCGACACCAAACCAAACTAACCAATGAATATGAAGAATATCTTTTAGACGCCCACCCCCACCGTGCCGCAGCCGCGTGCCACCAGTTCGGTGGCGGTGATTCCCGACTTCAATGCCGCCCAGCCCGACCAGTACATACCGCAACCGATTTATGCAAATATGAACCAACTGAAACCGGCCAGACGCGCCAGAACGCTGTCGGGAAGTGTTGACGAGGAATCCTCCACCTCTCGCAGACGACCGCTCAGCTTCGTTGGGGACGATGAGGACATGCAGAGGTGATTGGCTCTATTTTGGCAGTTGGGCAATTAACGCCTTTTTATGGACTATTGGTACCTGGGCCGGGGTACTATTTATGGTAATGGTACCTCGACAGCGTTTGTTCGGGTCAGGGGAAAGTCAGGGAATTTCAGATCTGTTCAGGGAAAATTGTAGGGATTTTTAAAATTTTCTCGCCCTGCCCTGGTTCGACAGCCTCGTCAAACTCAGAAACTGTTAATTCCTGTTAATTTTACACCAAGACTACCTTTTAAATGCGGTTTTGTTTTATACCTCTTGCGTCATGTTTTCATGTGTCTGGCAGCAATGCCATATCGCTTGAGGATAAAGTTTCAGTTTCAGTTTTTTGAAAGCTATTTTTTCAAAATTTTCTCGCCCTGCTGGTTTAGCTGCGGCTCAACCAGGCCTCGTCAAACACTGAAACTGTTAATTATTATTAACTTGATGGTCGGAATAGCTGTTGAAATACAGTTAGTTTTGAATACAAATTCACCGTTTGCTTTTAGAAAATTAGTGGGTATGCTAGCGTTTATGTAAATATCTGCAGATGCAAAGAAATCACAAAATTTGGTGCTTGAAAACATTTAGTATGAGTTTGTTTATAAAACGTCAGGCAATTTTAGTACTCAGGTCAGGGAGTTAGGACAACCCTGATCGGTATGAACCTGTTCTAACTGGGCTAACCCCAAACTCCCCTAGTACATGCATACATGGGCCGGAAAAATGGGTTGGGGGCCAAAAATTTGGGGATGGGCCTGCCGGTTTGGGGGTCGCGGCGATTTTGGTGGGTGGGGTCAGGAACAGAAGTCGGCTTCAAGTGGGTGGGTGGGGTCGTTTGTGGGGTCGACCCCAAGTTGGGGGTTGGCAAACCCCGTACCCCCCGTGGCCCATGTATCAGGTACATGTAAATTATGTACCGTAATGGCACCCCACGTGTGGTATGGACTGTGGTGGCTCCATGCTGTATGGCTTCGGTGCCATACCTAATGTTAAGGGCAGTTGCCATACCTAATGTCATGCGTTAAGTGTGAGTGTATGAGCGTCAGTAATGTGTGTCTGTCTTTAGACTGCTGCAAGTGGCCAGTATGGGTCTGAGTAGTCGGACGTCGGTGGTGAGTGCCTCAGACTCCAACACGACCGTTAAGGCTGACGACGACGGTGAGAGTGCCTGACTTTAAGCTGCTCGTCGTTCTGCTTTTTGTTTCTTGCTCGAACAGTTGGAAATTTCTCGCTACACTTGCAGTAAATCCTCCGATTAAAGTTGAGGCTCAGGCTCCACTAATAGCCCCGAATTGCATAGAAAACGCCCCTCCTCTAGCAAGGTCGGGCAACTGGCTGCTAGGCTACCAAATGGTAGGGAATTGACAGCGCTATAATATTCTAAAATAGAAATAACCGTTAAAGGGGATTTCATTCAGTTGAGCTAGGGGGCCCCAAAGAAGGTCGAAAAAATTGTTTTCTCAAAAATGGAAATCGATCTTTGATTCTTACCAAGTACTCCAAAAGTTTCCTAAAACCCCCGACTTTTTAGTCCGAACTCTGATTAGTGCACTAGAAATTCGATTTTGAAATTTCGGTCCCATAGTTAAGCGGACCGATTTTCAGAGGGTCATATCTCGAGCGTGGAGCATCCAATCGGGATATCCTTTGCGGTGATTATGCAACCCATCGAGAAGTGTTAGTCCTCCAACTTTAAATTTTCTTTACACAACGTAACCAATGGTTTTACATTCTATTAGCAATTTACTGTAAGTACCAGTGCCACTGAATGTGGAGAAATTTCTTGCAATCAAAAACAACCAACTCTATCCCGCACGGTGTCGGTACACAAAAAATTATCGATTTCTTTGCTCGCCTGTCTCGTGGTCGTACCTATTGATTTCGGCTTTTTGTTTCGCTGGCGTGTCATTGGCCGATTTAACTCTTGTTATTCTAATTTAATATAGAAACGACGCTCATAGACGAGGCGCTCGAGTCACTGGACCAGGTCTCCGCCGAGCTTACCGACTTTTGCAATCGCTCGGCCTACTGCACCTTGCCGCGTCGGCACGGCGCCCCGCCCCCGCCGATTCCCGCCAAGCCAGCCAACGCCCGTCGATTGGCCGCCGGTCAGATGTTTTATTGATTTATCGATTGTTTCTCGGCTTGGTTGCTTTGCTTGGTCGACTGGCCTCTGCTTGCTGCTGCTACCCGTTGACTTAGTTTTTTAGTAGACAGTAGTTTAGCTTTTGGGTAGCGTCGAATCATCTGTCACGGAGCATCGAATCCATTTTATCGATTTTTTAGCCGCTGCCCATCCCGCGCCGTCCTACTCGACCGCCTCCAGCGCGTCGTTCGCTAGCGTGCTGGCCACGCCCCTGCACGAGAGCAGCAGCCAATCGCGCTCGTCGTCGGTGGTGAGTCGACGGTCGTCGAGCGCCGCCGGAAAACAAGCTCCGCCCCCGCCGATGCGACGCAACTCGACCATCACCGCAGCCACACCCACTGCACCGGCCGTCGATTTTGTGCGCACCAATAGCAGATGCACGACGCCTGGTACGATCGATTAGACAGGAGTCGATTCTCCCAGCCGTCAAGCGTCGAAAGCTTATTTTCTTGTGCCTAAGCCTCAAACTAAGCGCAAAATTACGTAACGGCAGGAAGGGATTATGGTTTGCTAAATCATTACTACTTATTACGGTGGGGGAGGGGAGAGTTGGTGATTATGTTTCGTAATTTTAACCTGCAGACGTAAATAAATCACAAGTGTTTTTATGTACAGTACATGTACAATTTTGGGGTCGGCCTACCGGTTTTAAGGGTGGCGGCCGTTTTGATGGATAGGGTCAGGAACAAAAGTCCGCTTCAGGTGGGTGGTTGGGATCGTAGGCAAACCTCCAATCCGACCCCCGCGGCCCACGAGGAGGGCTGAGGACAATAATGCGATTACGTAATTTTGTTCACCCCCCGCTAAGCCTAAGTCCCTAAGCCTCAGCTTGCTGCCGTACAGGATTTTCTTCTTTCAGTGGAAGAAAACCTGGCAGAAATGACGCAGACGTTGCGCTACTCATTGGCGCCTTCGGAGGCGCTTCCGAGTGCCACTCAGAACGGCTACGCTTCGGCCGTCAGTCAGCAGATCAGTCCCGAATTCTCGCTGGTACACGAGACACTGCTTATGCAAATTCGGAACGGCGTACCACTTCGTCCTACCCAAACGCCTCCGCCACAAGCCTCGGCCGCCGAGCGTGCTCACCTGAAGCTCTGAGACCTTTGTTTTTCTCTCTTTTTTCTTGGTCGGTTTTTTGCATGGTTTACTAAGTAATAACACCTATACTACTACTAGTTATGACGCTTGCGTCGATTTGTCTGTCTAGAGGTCTATCTGCTATATGGTGCCCGATTATTCTTGCCAGTTTTGATAACTCTCCTAGAAATTTGTCTTCCAGCCAGCAGTAGACAGCTTTGTACAGTCAGTCGAGTTTAGCAGTAACACCAACTGACTTATATAAATCTGGCATCAGCATTCTATGCTAAATGCGATCAGTTGTAAGTTTTTGTCCTTTCGGACTAGAAGTAGCCAATTCAGGGTTCGTGCGGGACCTGGAAAGTCAGGGAGTCATGGAAAAGTCAGGGAATTTAAAAAAAGTCAGGGAATCAGGGAAAAGTCAGGGAATTTGGTGTCTGGTCAGGGAAGAATTTGATAGCAACACGAACATCTCACCGCCAAATAGTCCTGTCAGAACTTTACACAACACCCTTTTGAAAATCGGTCTTCGGATTTTATGCACTACTACTTAAACAGGAAATTTACCCTCTGAATACCGTTTAAATGCGTTTTACAAAGTCAATTTTTCAAAATTTTCTCAAATTGGTTGCCATTTCCTCACCCTGGTTGGTCAGGGAATTTGGACTTTGGTCATGGAAAAGTCAGGGAAAGGTCAGGGAATTTTGCTATCCAAAAGCCACACGAACCCTGCAATTGCTATAGAGACCGAAGGTCTGGTAGCCTCCTTAACAGTCAATCAATCGTTTGTATAGCCATGAAACCATGTATGACTGGCGGCGGCTATACATACTGTACAGTTGGCTTGGCACATTGATCTTGCACTAACTTTTGTATTCGTCAATCAGTTTAGCTCAATTATTGACACCTTCACACAAGCTCTGCATTTTTACTCTTAATAGTTTGGTCTTGTCTCTCACTTCAACCACAAGTTATCTACTTCCGCATCAGTGGTTGAAGTGGCAGGCTTGACCGAAATTTTGAGAGTAAAAATTCTGAGCTTGTGTGAATGTGTCAATATTTGAGCGAAATTGATTGACCAACACTAAAGTTACACGAAAACTATATGACACTTCGAGTTATAAGCTAAATTCGGCTATACGACGGACTGTGTAGAGTTGCCTGCTTTGTCTGAAAAACTTTTTGTAACTACTCCAGAGAGGTTCTGGCCGGCACCATATGCAGATTTATTTGTGCTGACCATAGTACTACTAAGTCTGTACTGTACTAACAAGAAGGTGTTCGTGTTTAGCTCTTGCTCAGTAGAGAAACCAGGTAGGAGCTAGAGCTAGTATCTGGCTTGACTGGGCAGTGGAGCCCTGACACCTCAACCTAACGTCACACGGGCTGTGAGTAACGAAATCTGTTTAAAGTGTACAGTATGTACTGTTAGGTGGGTTTTTCTGTTTGTTTTTTTTGGGCTAGCCGCTTATTGCAGGCATTGTTGGGCTCTGTAAATCTGTGCTTACCATTACGTACTATCTTTAGCTTTACGCGTTCTATTATTATTATACCAAGATTCGTTTAGATGAGCTAAAGGGCATCTAGTTGTTGGGATCTGAATGTACATCGGTGTAAGAAGAACCCTTTTTTCTTTGTTTCTTTCTTGGAGCTGTTCAAAACTGTTACTATACTCGAGCTGGCACAAAAGATTGCCGCAGTGGATGCGGTCTGTCCGCGGTATCTATCTGTTATTGTAAACTCTAATGTATTCTTTGCTGTTGGATGGCAGTTGTTCTTCTGTCTGTATGCAGAATAAAGATCTATCTCGGTATCTCAGCTCTTTTACCATTCTGACCGGTATCATTTCTTGTATTATTGAGCACAACGCGGAACTGTAGACGCTTTATGCGGTCAGGGGATTTAAAAATGGTCACGGAATTTCAGATCTGATAGGTGATAATAACCTGTTGGTTGGACTGGAGCAGGTGGATCTGACCAATGAATCAGGGGGTGGGTGGAGCTTCGCTCATCCTGACGGACGTCATTGGCTGATGACAGATGAGGGTATACATGTAACCGCCGAAGTGGGTGGGAGGGGGTTGCGGGGTTCTGCTGGCGCCGGCCGGTGGGGTCTGAGCCACAATTTTGGGAGGGGGTTGGGCACTAAAAAACGCTCAAAAATCGCAATTTTTGAGCTAAAAATCGCTAATTTGGGCTGAAATACACCTAGAAAGTGCTGTTTTGCGGGTGATTTTGAGAATTATTGTGTCTCAAATTGCAAAAATTTGCTCAAAAAATTACTTGCCAGAAAAATCAGAGGGGGGTTGGGAAAAATCGTCTCGGGGGTGTGGGGTACCCCCTGTTACATGTATGGATGCGTCTGTGGTGTAGTGGTATCAACTTTGCCTGCCGTGCACTCAGCGTTAGACACATAGTAGGGGTTCGACCCCGGTGATTGCCTCGCATGTGGCCCTTTATAGGTTCTTTACTGGTCTGTCCTGTGTTCATGTGCGTTGTAATAAACCTTTAAACCTCAATTATATGCAACCTTTATTAATCAAAATATAGACATAGGTATCAGTTGTTTAACCTCAGGTCAATTTTTCGACGACTCTGGCAAATTATATGTACGCTGTGCTGAAACAAAAATTCCCTTTTATGTTCGCGAAATCTTTTGAACCGTACTGTAAAACAAAATGGAAGAACCGCATTTTTTGGCTCGCTGAAACTATTCCAAGTGTGAATTAGATGCTTGCCCTAACCTGCTGTCCACTAAGAATTCTCAGTAATAAACAAGGTAAAGTAATACTAATTAGGTAAAGTTCTCACCTCATAAACTAGGCAAAGTAATGCTAGGTTAAGTTGTTGTCACCTACTGTAATATACAGTATAGATTAAAAAAAATGTCCCATCGCTTTTTCGGCCTTCACTCAAACGTTTCGTTCTCAGTCAATTCTTTACCGATTTGGCTCAAATTTTCAGCAAAAATTACCAACATGGTTGGCTAAATATTCTGCAAGTTTGGTGCGAAAATTCCAAAGGAAAAAATTTTTTTGAACCAGAAAGTGAAAATCATAGTGGTCTGTGTAAATTCAAATTTCCCGCGTAATTACGGCGCTATCGCTTAGATAGTTGCAGCAATTATCGGGCGGACATTTGGTCATAACATATTCAGACGGCAGCCCTCTGGCTTAAGGGACACTAAAATTGGGGAATTTTAAAAACATGATCGAAAATCCCATAGTTAAGAAATCTGTACATTCTGGAATCAAAGCACTGAATCAGTTGTCAATCAACACAGATTGTAGCAGGAAGTTCGACAAATGAATGAACCTGATATTTAAACTCTGTTTCACATCATAGAAACCTTCTCCACAGTGTTTTTAGAAAATCGAAAATCTTCTGAATTGTCATTTCACCGTTTTTACGAAGAAAAGTCACATTTTGTCATGTTTTTGAAATTCCCCAATTTTAGTGCCCCTTAAGCCAGAGGGCTGCCGTCTGAATATGTTATGACCAAATGTCCGCCCGATCATTCCTGCAACTATCTAAGCGATAGCGCCGTAATTACGCGGGAAATTTGAATTTACACAGACCACTATGATTTTCACTTTTCGGTTCAAAAAAAATTTTTCCGTTGGAATTTTGGCACCAAAGTTGCAGAATATTTAGCCAACCATGTTGTTAATTTTTGCTGAAAATTTGAGCCAAATCGGTAAAGAAGTGACTGAGAACGAAACGTTTGAGTGAAGGCCGAAAAAGCGATGGGACATTTTTTTTTATCTATACTGTATTCTAACTAACTATATATTCACCTAACTATTCAAAAACTGGTTTTTCATATTCTTTCGAACAATAATAAAGTTAGTTGTGTTTGTGTTTTTGTGATCAAAGAAATTCATTGTCTCGACCTCTGTAATTTTCTGAAAACATTTACTTTGATGCTATCAAAGTTTAAAGTTTTCTTGCACAAGGCACTTTGTGGCAGTTGATTCGAATTGCCGAAAAGAAAAAGTAAAATGTTAGCCAAAACTCCGACCTTACTAGAGAAACATTTCAGTAACGAAAATATTAGTTTCTGTTCTAGTCATCGATCTATATTGTATCTATGGTACTACTACACATTAGTCAGAATAATGATTACCTTAATTCGATTCAACTCCATAACTGGCAATCGGCTCCTGACAACCGACAGTTAATTCCATAATATTAGATTGGTTGGCTGGTGGGTGTGGTGACGCCAACAAATGGCAAACTCAACGCTGCTGCTTAAGCTTCTTCTCTCGGTCACCCTCTTCGGCCTTGGCCAAGCAAAAACACGTACGTACGTATGCGAGTTGTATTCACGTAACAGGTGGCTTGGTCTGGATCCAGCTCAAGTTCTCAGTATCTCATCCTGACTGTGTTTCCTTCCTATTGCTTTCTAACACCTTGTTCTGAGTCTTTTCATGCAGGCCAGAAAATACACCTAGTTATGTAGTAATCGCTATATCCAAATATTTTTATCGTCATAATCTCATTTATTTTCTTCTCCCAATACTATGGATGGGCAACCTACGTACGTACATTCGTGTTGCGCAGCTTTGAAAACAAGAAATGATCCGGAAAACTCCACGCGAAACTGTATTTTTTGTGTTCGGCTATTGATAGGAGGCAGTGATGTATTTACACATATGAAACAGAGTATGAGGTATGGAATAAGACACATTTTGAAATATTCAGCCGTTTTCTTGGTCATTTTCTTTCTCTCAAAAACTGAATTGGTCGTTTTTCAATGTGAATTTTCTGTAGAAAAGACTTGGTTCCAATTTGTTTCAATCGGAGCGGAATTGAATTCCGCGTAACTTATACCTGCTAATAGTGCCGGTACAGTTGGTGTAGTGGTTTAGGCGCATGGCCGAATGACGAACTCCGGGGGTTGCGCAATGGACCACATAGATCTGAGCGTAGGGCCGCAAGGTCGCCCCCGCACATCGGATCGGACCTGCTAATAGTGCTACTGTATATAGCAGTGGTGTACCCAGGATTTTGCAAAATTAGCCTTCAAAACGCACTTTAAAGCGCATTCTGGACATAAAATAGACAGATATCGGTCCTAATTTATTGGTTTCTCTTATTTTTGCCAAATTTTCCTTCATGGCTCCACTGCAAAGGGGGAGTACCCAGTGGCGTATAGAGGATTTCGGAAAGGGGGGTGGAAAATTTTGAAAGTGCCTGGTTGGGCCTGCCCAACCACGGTAACAAAATTTAGCAAAATTTGCCTTAAGAAGTGCGTTTAATACACATTCCAGGCTTAAAATTAACAGAAATTACAAGTTTTAGTAGTTTAAAGTGGCCTGGTTGGGCTTCTGCCCGACCAGGGTGAGAAAATTTTGAAAATCTAGCCTTCAAAAACGCATTTAAAGGCATTCTGAACACAAAATAGACAGTTTTGGTACATTAATTCATAAGTTTCGCTTATTTTTGACAGACTTTCTATTCCTACCTCCACCGCAAAGGGGGGTTTACCCACCCTACACCCCCCTGGATGGATACGCCACTGGGTGTACCTCTCTGGGTAGGCTTCTGCTATGGATTGTAGATTGTTTAGGACACGAGAAGCAGTGTCAAGAGTTCAACAAGTCAGCGTACAGTCAGGGTTCCTGTTACGTCTGTGGTACGGGCTACCTCACCTACAACCAAGCAAAGACCGCATGTGACCACATGCCCAAGGGTCATCTGGCTTTCGTTAACACCAACTCAATCGCTCAGCTGCTCTACAGTCTGTGTGGTACCGTATAGTGCTGTTTATAGTACCCCCCTATTTATAGTACCCCGGGTGCTATAAACGGCACTTAGTGCCATTTATTGTACCCGGGGTACTATAAATGAAGACAGATTTTTATTAAGGGGCCGTTCATAAACGACGTCGTTCCAGAGGGGGGAGGGGGGTCGGCTGAAATGCGACGATAGACGACGCACCAGGAGGGGGAGGGGGTTAGCAAAAAAGGACGTCGCTTTTTTATGAATTTTAGGGTACTTCAATTACATTATTTTCGATTTATGCACATTCTGTCAAACGTTTCTCCATACAGAAAAGCTTCCCAGAGTGGTTGTAGGGATTTATTCTATTGATTGCGCAGTATGGTAACAAAAAAACGTGACAGTACTGTATGTACTGCCCTTTTATCGGGGGGGGGGGGGTAAACCGAAAACGACGTCGCCATAGGGGGGGGGGTTCCCAAGAAACGACGCAAGGCGATTTTGGGGGAGGGGGGTCCGAAAACATGGGATTTTGGAACGACGTCGTTTATGAACGGTCCCTAAGGGAAGCGCGTTTGCGCTTTCCCGGTGTAGTTATTGTTACCGCGATCCATACTAAAAATTGTTTTCGTAGCATTTGAGGAGGGAGCAAATGCGCTTCTCTTATTATGTCGGAGTTTGACCAAATTTGAAAAAAAAGTGCCAAAAAAGGGTATTTTTTCGGCCATACTTTTTAGCGTAACTTTTGTGTTTGTGGACCGATTCCTCTAATATTTGCAGGCATTGTAATTTGAAGTTTTTTCTATCTTTTGGTGAAGATTTGAGCGAAATTGGTTGATTTGTTTTCGAGCACTGCTTTTTTGAAAAAATGCTCTCGAGCGAGGGGGGGCTGGCGAAAAAACAAAATAGTGGTTTTCGGCGTTTTTAAGGTACTTCTCGCGGTAACATAGTAACGTGTTATACATCAAAAGTTTGCAAAAATTCTGAATTTTCTACTGGTGCAGTCGGTTTTTGGATATTGTTTTTCGTTTTTGAGTTAAAATTTTTTTAATTTTTGAAAATTGCCAGTAAAACCAACTAATGGTTTAAAGGTTCCCATGGATCGGACCTGTTACGTTTTGTTAAGCAAAGTGTGTAGTTTCATATTACGTGTGGTAGAATTGCATACTAATCCGGGATCAAAAGTTATGGCCGATTGAAGCTCTAAAAATGGTCAAATTTTGGACACTTTTTTCGAAATTTTTTTACTTTTTGATTTTTGAAGCGGGGAAAAGGGTTGCGCGATCTGGGGAAGGTCTACAGCTCTGGGACTTTTAGGTTTTGTTAAGGAATGATTGCAGTTTGAAACTAAGGGTCATAGACGTTTTTTCGACACCTGGATCAAAAGTTATGAAACATTGAAAAATAGTAAGAGTCGGTTTTTCTTGGTTATGAGACCCTGTGTTCAGGACATGATAAACTGGGTAAGAAGTTTTGCGATTTGGCTCAAAATTTGTGTCAGGATGTAAGGACACAATATAAACAAGATTTTAACATTTTTGGGCGAAAATTCGAAAAAAATTTTTTTTTGACTTTTTGCCGTATTTAGCTCATAACTGTAGTAAAAGTAAACGTACAAAGGTGGGGATTGCATATTATGAATGAGAAAAGGCTGTTCTTTCCAACTGTACACAGCAGGCTGCGATCAGAAAGCTCTAAAGATATTTGGGTCGGATTTTGGGCAAAATTGAAGAAAATGTAAAAAACGCTATTTTTTGGGCTATGCCTTTTAGCATAAGTTTTACAATTCTGGACCGATTGCTCTAATATTTGGAGACATTGTAGATTGAAGTTTTCTCTATCTTTTGGTGAAGATTTGAGTGAAATTCGTTCATTCCTTTTGGAGTACTTATCAATTGAAAAAATGCTGTCGAGGGGAGCTGAGGAAGAAAGAAAATGGTAGTTTTCGGTGTTTTTGAGATAATTCTCAGGGTTATATATAAAGGTGGTATACACATACATGTACTAGGGGGGGTGGGGGTTACCCCCTGCTGGAAAGGCCAACCCCCCCCCCCCCGAGACAGGTTAAGGGACCCCCTCCCCTGACCAAAAAATGCAGTACTAGTAGTGGCTCCAGTATTAACAAACTGGGTCAGAAATCACTAATTTTTAGCTTAAAATTCACTTGAAAAGCCTTTGGAAACCGAATTTGGCGTTTCCACTGCTGATATTTAAGAAAAATCGGTGTTTTTGGAAGCTCTTTTTGTTATTTTTTGCTTGTTTTTTCAGCTTTAAGAGCCGGTTTCTCTATGAATCGACTTTTGCTCCTTAACCTCCGGACAAATCTCAACTTTTTGTCTCCGATTTGGCTGAAATTTTCTATTTTGGTTAATTACCTAAAAAATTTTATCACCTTCCCGGCCATTTTTGGAGGTCAGTTTTCGACCCTCTCACTGATTTGAGCCATAACTCGGACAAATCATCTAGGAACTTCGAATGCAATTAAATCAGAAAATACTCTTCAACCAACCTACTCACTCCTGCAGAAAAAAAATTTTTCAACCCCTTCCGGGACCGATTTGGCCCCCTCACCGTCAATATCCGACTATTTTATTTCATGGAAATGTAGCCTATTTTTTCTTTCGATTAAAGAAAAAAATCGAAAAAAAAAGTAACCCATAACGAGTTTTTGGGCCTTGAAAGTTGAAAATCAAAAAAAATTCCTTAAAGATCACACTGAAACAACACAACTTGGTCAGCTTTGAATCGAACGAGATCTTGCACACGATGACTGTTCGTCTTCCTCCACAAACCTGGTCCTGTTGCCGCTGTTCCGATGTTATGTTATTTGTTTATTATTTTCAGTTTCGCAAACAATTTCTCGGTTTCGTTTGATGTTTCCCATGATGGCTCCAATTGTCTTTTTGAAAGGAATTAAGCTGGAAATCGGCGGCCCAACCCAAGCAAGCCTAAGCGAAGGAAGTTGGAAACTTTTCATGAAAAAATTCTGCTTACTTACACAAAAAATCACACCACAATAAGAATTGACTCTGTACTCTCTTGTTTTTTTTCTCCTTACACCGCAAACGGGGTCACTGACACTAAAAAAAAACCTCCGCTGGGGATGCGGCTGTAAAACACGTCATCTCAACTCAACTATTGACGTATGTACATACAGTAGCAAACTATAGTCTGTTAAAAAAATAAGCGACCTGGCGGTTTTTGCAAAAACTTTTCGGGTGCCATCCAGGCAACTTGAGCCTCATAACCAAAGTTGTAGACAAGGTCGACTCCGGCCTGGGTAAATCCTAATCTGCGCTACGTTTGCTCTGAACACTAATTTGCGCAATTCAAAAAATGACTTTTTTCCTAATTGTGATGAAAATTAATGACTGCAGAATTCGATTCTAGAGTCCTTGGCGACTCCATGATGCTTTCATATGTGTCTAGGCCAAACCGATCTGGAAATATGGCCGGTCAAATTATGCAAAAATCGCAAAAAATGGCGTTTTTTTGAAAATTCACAAAATAAGGGGAAACAAACCTCAGGGAGGGGTGGGCGATGGGGGTATGCCGGCTGAGGGGGATGCCGGCGAGGGGGTAAACCCCCTTACCCCTGCCCATGTATGGTCCAATACCATTATAAGCATCCGCAATCACTTTTTAGCGTTTGCGAACTCTACCATACAACACTGCCACTTCTGACACAATGAAAATTGTTACATACAAAAATTTCTTGAAGCTGACCACCCTTGTTAACCGAAACGGTAGGATAAGGTTTTCAGGGTCGGGAAGTGTCAGATTCGATTCCGGCGGTCAAAATACCCCATTCAGGAAGTTTCAGCCAAATCCGTCGGTCTGCCTATGTTTCCCCCTTATTTTGTGAAATTTTCAAAAAACGCCATTTGTCCGATTTTTGCATAAACTCCATATCTCCAGATCGGTTTGCCCAGACAATCATAAAAGCATCATTGGAGTCGCCAAGACTCAAATCGAATTCTGCCTCACACATTTCACCAACCTCATTTTTCACATTCACAATTATTTCAACAAACGGGCCAGATTAGATTTCCCCAGCCAACTCACCTTGTCTACAACTTTGGTTCTAGCTCAATCTCCGTAGGCCTCCCAAGTTATTCGCAAAAAACCGCCAGTCCTTATTTTTAACAGACTATAGTTTCATACTGTATGTACATATACGTCATAGTTAGTCAATGACGATTTTACAGCCGCCATCCCACAGCGGCCAGGATCAACAATGTTTATTTTATCTGTTCACGTGCACACCTACCCAAATCTTGCATGGCATTTCCTTTGGCATTGCTTGGGTTCCCCCCGATCTAATTCCTTTCAAAAAGACAATTCGGACGCCCATCATGGGAAACATCAAATGAAACCGAGAAATTGTTTGCGAAACTGAAAATAATAAACAAAATAAGCATAACACTCGTGTTAAACAGCGGCAACCAGGACCAGGTTTGTGCGCTATGTGCAAGACGAACAGTACAATACGTGTGCCAAAGATCTCCGAATTCGATTCAAACTACCAATTGTGTTGTTTACATTCAATCCATTATAAGGAATTTTTTTTGATTTTCAACTTTCAAGGCCCAAAAACTCGATTATGGGTTACTTTTTTTTTCGATTTTTTTCTTTAATCGAAAGAAAAAACATAGCGCTACATTTCCATGAAACAAAATAGTCGGACTATTGACGGTGAGGGGGCCAAATCGGTCCCGGAAGGGGTTCGAAAAAATTTTTTTCTCTGCAGTGCAGTCGAGTAGGATATCGGTTGAAAGAGAATAATTTTCTGATTCTAAATATGCAATTCGCAAGTTCCTACGATCATTTGGTCCCGAGTTATGACTAAAAATCTGTGAGAGGGTCGAAAAAGTGACCCTCTCAAAAATGGCCGGAAAGGTGATAAAATGTCTTTTTAGGTCAAATTAAACCAAAATATGAAATTTCAGCCAAATCGGAGACAAAAAGTTGAGATTTGTCCGGGAAGAGTCGACCCTTATATAAACCGGCTCTTAAAACGCTATTTGGCAGCTTAAAATAGCGATTTTTGGCGTCCGTACTGAAAAAACGTGCTAGAAACGCATTTCTAGGCGTTTTGGAGCTTTTCGAAATTTGGGACCCCACACCTGGGCGAACCCCCCCCCCCTTGACCACCCACCTGAGGAAAACCTCCTACCCCCCTCCCCCCAGGTCGGCCCGGAGCTGTTACATGTATGGGTATACATCAAAGCTTTGCAGGCATTCCGAATTTTCTATTTGTGGAGTCCGTTTTTAGTTAAAAGGAAAACTATAAACAGGAGGATACAGTATTGGTTGACGAGATATTATAGCGATTGGAAACTACAGTATTAAGGGAAGCGCGTTTGCGCTTTTCAGTGTGGTTATTGGGTAGCGCGGCCCATACTAAATTGTTTTGGTAGCATTCGGGGAAGGAGCAAAATGGTTCCCTCATTATGTCGGAGTTTGGACAACATTGAGAAAATGCCAAAAAGGGTATATTTTAGGCAATACTTTTTAGCATAACTTTTGTATCTGTATTTGTATCTAAAAATGGCCAAATTTTGGACATTTTCTGTACTTCAATTTTGTTGAATTTTCAGTGGCAGGAATGTGCAAATGATATTATTTAGTGCACCAGCCAATAGAAAACGTCACCAGCACCTAAATTGACCGATCCACAAGCTCAAGAAATAGGGCGCCGAACGTGACATACATTTTTGCTCAAAAGTTTCGTCATTGCTGATGTTTCTAAGCGCATAGCAAGTAAATCGCTGGCTCAAATGTGTTCAGATGCACATTAGAAGAAGCCTCTTGATCTGATCATCTCGAAAATACCGCCCACGTCTCAGTCTGATGCTTTATACCTGTTATCGGTCGAAATTCTGCAGACCTACTTTTAACCCTTCCGGTACCTGATCTGTCGGTGGCTGTTGTTCTAGCGGCTTGCCGTCAGCTAAGTCATCAACAACTTTTTATCACCACCGCACAGACAAATAAATAAGGTGGCAGGTCGTAGGCCGCCCGTTGCAGACCCTGCTACAAGCATGCACTGACTAGAGATAAGGCAGCAACTGGGCCATGCTGCATAGGTAACGTAACTGGCAGCATAATTTACATGCGGCTGGGCGGCGGGCTACCTTCGTACATTGTATCACATCCATATCACATATGCTCTACGCCTAAATGTTTGGAGCTGCGGCTGGGTGTCCAGCTACAGACATACCAGTACCTTATGTTTACTGCCGTTTTTGGTCCCTAAGTGGTCGAAAATCGAAATTTCGAGCACGATTTCAGATGCAGCATGACCTGGCGAATCGATGCTGTAGGTGTGCTCAACTGCAACAACACTGAAGAGCTGCTCACTCCGCACACTTGAAGCAGGAGGGCAGAGCAGACATGGGCTAGGATTTGGGCTGAAGGGCGGTAAATTTTCGAATCCTAAGGGGTACCGCCCGCTGATTAAAATCATGGTTTGTTGGCTTATTTGTCATTAAAATAACTTAAAATATGCTATTCTGTCTGAGCGCATTTATCCGTAATGAGGGTGGGGCATCGGCCTGAAGGGGTCAACCTTTTCATTGAAGGGCTTCGGAAGGGCCACTACCTTTTCTGCGATTCTCTACTTAGTTCATTTCAGAACGCTGATTGCATCAATGCTTTACTGATAAGCAGCGACAGCAGTTTGCTTTTTCAAATTTTCAGATGTCTTTGCATGACTATAAATATCGATATCGAATACCATCGAATTATGATATCGTAGAAACACTAATAAATGCATTCAGTAATCGATACATGGGCCAGAGAAATGTGGGATAAGTCGGGAAAAGTCGCCAAAAGGTCGATAAGCTGCTGCGAACTCGTCTATTTTCCTAAAATTTCACCCACATTCTCGGCAAGGGGGTTGAACAAGTTACAGCATGTATTTACGTGCTATGCCATGCTTGAGAAAAATCTTTAAAATTTATTGGAAATTCAGTAGAAATGACATAGTCACCGAAAATGTCAGTAAACATAAGGTACTGGAAGGTTTAATAGTAGGTCTGCAGAATTTCGACCGATGACTAAAGCGATAAAGCATCAGACTGAGACGTGGCCGGTAATTTTAAGATCATCAGATCAGGAGGCTTCGATTGATGTGCATCTGAACACATTTGAGCCAGCGGTTTACTTGCTACATGTATGCGCTTAGAAACATCAGCAATAAAACTTGTGAGCAAAAATGCAAGTCATGTTCGGCGCCATATTTCTTGAGGTTGGATCGACAAATTTAGGTGCTGGTGGAAAGTTTTCTATTCTACGTGTCGAGATCTTTCATCCCTAACTTCACTGGTGCAAAAATGATGGGTATTTTTCTAATGACCAAAAATTTTGTCTCTCTCCGTGATGAAAAACGTTCAAATTTGGCGCCAAAATTTTGGCTAGAACAAAGTTAGGCACACCACCAGGAAGCCCGTTGTCTCAGCTGCACAAAGCACGAAACCACATCACGATAGCTTCTGAAATGTGTGAATGACAGCTGATTAAACAGCGGCCGCAAAAAGTGGCCTGGGTCATATTTCGAGATTTGGCTTATTTGCCACCCCTGGGCATAATCGAGAGCTCTGCACTATGTCTGTTTGTGAAACAGGTCGCCCAGACCGTCCTGTTAGATTTACAGTGTTCTCCACTGTTGCCTATGTAAATGCCGGGATATCTCTGCAAAGTATCCCCTATCACAATAGTGGATATATGAATAAAGGTGTAGTTATTGGAGTCAGTATCCAAGATGTAAAGAACAGGATATCAACTTTTTAGCTCCAAAGCCCAACTAGCCAATAACTACACCCGCGCAAAGGCAATCGCCACGGCACTGCTGAATGCGTCTGAGTCGTGTGGATCTTGTGTTGCGCTTATGGCTTACTAACGCCAGTTGTTTTCTGTTCTATGGATCGATTCTAGGTCAAAATGCTATGGAATAAGGGTGCCGACCACCCCTAAAGCTGAGCTGGACTAGCAGTAGTCACGCCACATCAAACGGTTCTTTTTAGTTTTACACAGGCGTCATTCATACGGTAGAATAAGCATGCAACATTGCAGTGGTTAAAGCATTTAGACCAGAAAATCTCAATATCTAATATGTGAATAGCTCACACTCCCAATACCGAATACTTCATTAATAATGACAAATTGATGCTTAACTTGTACTGATTCTGGATTTTGGTTGATTGATGGAAAAACAGCTTTGTAAAGCTAATCATAAGTTCAATTTCAAAGATTGTCAGTATTGTACATTAGAGCAAAACATACGTAAAATTTGTGCCCAAAGTTTCAAAAGACAGGTTAAGTAACCTTTTGTATACTGTCATCACAGCTCAGCTGCTGTTCTGGTTTTGTGAGGTTTTGGGTATGAGCATGTCAATCTGTCCCCTGCTGATCAAAGTTACTTTGCAGTAAGCAAAAAAATCCACTGAAGCACGGATTTTCTTCTGGGCATTGGACGGACTTTGATTGTATGTATGCGTCAAACAAGAACTGTGAGATTTTTCTTGGCAAAGCACCTGCAGGCAATGCAGAAACAGTTTCGCTCTCAAACAGATGGGTTGCAGTGTGTTCAGGTTGCACTGCAGAAACTGGATAAACGTAGTGTAGTAGCATGACAAAATTGGTCAGCTGAGACAGCAGTAGACAAATAGAGCGATTCTAGGTGTTCCAAATTGCTACGTCCGATTTGTTGAGATCACATGATCATCTTTGACCCATATTTATGACTTATTTTTGTGGTGTTTGTGGCAGTGGTTGCTGTTTGTTGTAGAGAATAATTAAACAGTAGAAATAGAAAAGTTTGTGCAGTTTATGCTTATAGATTTTCTAGACCTGAAAGGGGCCATGCATCATAAACTGGTGTTCAAAAGTTCAAAATTTGGATCCCCACCCCTCCCAACATTTTTTACGTTTTCAGCATGACCGCCCTAAAAACTCCAAAGTTTGTCGGTGACCCGCCTGAATTAAACTTGATACTGTCTCCATGAATGGAAAATGTACAATGTAAAATATATGTAGTATGGTACAAAAAAGCAAAAGCTAGTAAGTAGTAAAAGCTATGAAAATGAAAATTTTTAAATTTTTAACAGTAAACTACCATTTTGGCAGTTAGGAAGATGAACTGGGTCGAGTTTTCCTTGTAATATAGTTGCAACAAAATCTTCTTAGGCACCTAAAAAACGTTGACGTTTTCGATGATACCAAACCCCACACCTGCAACGTTTTTCTGATGTTCAACTGACTACCCCAGCCCCTCTCTAAACGTTGTAGTTTATGGACAGCTCCAAATAAAGATGCACCTTGTCATTTGTACAGGCTAGCTGAGCCTGAAGCATATGAGCGGAAATTGCGGAAACTCTGAGGGGCAGCGCTTGGGTCCTCTCTGAGATTTCAGGTTATCACCAACATTTGGCTCACTTCTAATCTGACCGGCTGATGAATTTTTCAGAAAATTTTTTCTTTTTTTAAATTATTCTTGTTAGTATACATTAAAAGCATACATGGGCAGGAAAAATCCGGAGGGGGGAATGGAGACGTTGGGGGGTCCAGAAAAAAGGCCAAAAACGCCTATTTGGCTTAAATAAGCGAAAATTTTCTCCCTCCGTGGCGGGGGGGTGGGGGAGGGGGGGTTGGCCGGCTGAGGGGGTGGTATTGGCCGGCGAGGGGAGGGGTATACCCCCACACCCCCGGCCCATGTATGATTAAAAGAGGTCTTCCCCACCCAAAATTGGGCCCTCTGCGATCATCGCCCCCCACCTTCAAGAGCCAGGCCGGCTCTGCCCGTTTAGGATTTTCGGCACGCCTGGCCGGGGTCAATTTTTGAGAGGCAGGCCGGGCCGGCCGTGTGGGGCATGCACAGCAGAAATTTTAGAGCGAAATTAAAATTAAGCACAAAATAGAAATACACACTCGTTTTTCTGTTTTAAAATGCTACTTTTGAAAGCTTAACTTTAATTTTAGCTTTCAATTTGAGAATTCAGACCAAATTTTCAAAGCTTTAGTTAGACAAAGCAAAAACCAATGGGCCGGGCTGGATTTTGATGCCGGGCGGATATCCCTCTGCTGAAAGGCCTGCTGGGCCCGGCCGAGCCCAAAAAAACGTGCCCATGGATGCTACCTTATTCCATGTTGGGGGCATATGGACCTAGAATCGATCCATAGAACTTAAAACAACTGGCGTTAGTAAGCCATAAGCGCAACACAAGATCCACACGACTCAGACGCATTCAGCAGTGCCGTGGCGATTGCCTTTGCGCGGGTGTAGTTATTGGCTAGTTGGGCTTTGGAGCTAAAAAGTTGATATCCTGTTCTTTACATCTTGGATACTGACTCCAATAACTACACCTTTATTCATATATCCACTATTGTGATAGGGGATACTTTGCAGAGATTCTGAAGTGAGCGGTTATCAATACAAAACGTGCGAGAAATGCAGTATTTTTGGTGGTATTACTTGTTTGTATTAAGAAAAACAGTAGATAATGCAATCGTAGGGGTTCTGATGTAAGTAAAGAACTTATTTTACACAGCTAGGACGCAATTTGAGCAAAGAACTTCGCATGCTATCGCTAGTTTTTTTATAGAACAGATTTTGTAAAGTGCCATGTATAGTGCCCGTGTACTATAAATGGATTCAATTTTATTTTCGCAAAACCCTAAGTCCCATATATAGTACCCGGGTACTATAAACAGTACTATACGGTACGCACTATAGTTTAGTAAAACAAAATTAGTAATAGGTACTAGTGGTATTTTGCTAATAGTAGTAAAATAATAGTAAAAAGTAAAAATAAAATTAAATTACAAAACGGCGTCAATAGTAAAGTAGAAATATTACTACTATTTTACTAGTTTTTGGTGAATTTCAACCTAATTCTTGATCAATTTTGCACTAAAGTGTGTGGGTGGGTGCACTGTGTGGGTGGGTGGGCCACTTTGAAAATCACTGATTTCACGTTTCCTTGAATAAACGCTATATTTCACATAACATATTCGCGCGCCGCTAACAAGCAGACGTCCAACACTAAGCGTGCAACAATTTCTACTGTACACATTGATTTTTAATGTATTTCTAAAATTTCGATCTTTTTGCTGGTTTCAGGCGATGAACTGTTGGTTGGACTGGAGCAGGTGGATCTGACCAATGAACCAGGGGGTGGGTGGAGCTTCGCCCATCCTGACGGACGTCATTGGCTGATGACAGATGAGGGGGCAGGCAGTCTGTGGAACCAAGCAATCCTCGACAACAATAACTCAAAGGAACATATAGCGGCTCTGTTTGATGCTAAACTGAACGACGCACCAGCAACAGTTCCATATCTATTTGCTTGCGAATACGGTTTTCTTTTTCAACTGTTGGTGTTTGTTTGAAAAGAGATATTTTAGATGATTACCAACGAACTTACAAACTGTTTGCCAAAGACAAAGTCGGATTTGCCAGTACAACGATAGGCCAGAGCTTGCAGCGGAGCAGGATCGGTTGTGCCAGACACTGCAGAGATGAGCTGCCTTGTCGGGCGTTCAGTTACAACGGCAGCAACGGCACCTGTCTGCTGCATTTCAGCACTAGTCACGGAATCGCCGGATGGCAGCCTCAAACTGCCACTGGATTTCACCTGTACCAGATCGTTTAGTTTCTCTATTCCTGCTGTTTGACAAAATTTTTGCTACCAGTAATACTACAAGCTTTGTACGTACGCTTTTGAACCGTACATGTAACAGGTAATCCGCCGATGGGGGAGGGGCCTGTCTGGCGCAAGAATTTGGGGCCTGACCCCAAATTCTAGGGGAGGGGGCCCTTTATACTAAAAAACTATGTTGTGTCGACGAAACTGATCTGAATTCGGGCGCTCTCTTAGTGACCAGCAGCCAGCAACATGGCTAGGAGGGGCTGGCAGTGAAGTAAGGGCAAACGTCCGAGATGACGGGTTGCGAAATGGACCACGAGTCTGATCGTAGGCCGTAAAGGCCCCCCGCACATCGGATCGGACCCATGGCCAAGACGAGAAATTAAGTAAGTAACCGGGAAGATCATGCCAGCAATGGCGCTTAGAAAATACAGTGTTGGCTAGAAAAAGGCCGCCTAGCCATTTGTCGAGTTTTCCGAATAATTTCAAATGGCTGTCATTTCATCAATTTCCAACCGAATGAAAAGATTTTTGGCACGATTATTATTATTTGTTAGGAGTTTGTCTTGGCCAAATCCTAGCCTGCTGTAGCCTGGAGTTATTCCCTTCCGAAATGAACTGACCCGAATTTTCAAATGTCAATTTTGAACATATCTCACGAACCCTTCATCGCATCTTTCCCAAGCTTTTGCAGGTTAACCAATCTTTAAGAACATAATTATATACGGGCTTAAGAACCTGAAAAGCTCAACTTTCTAGCACAACCGGTTAAAATTTGGCGATTTTTAGTTTCAGTCAAGGTAAAAAATTAGCATTCTCAAAAATAAGGGTGTTATCCCTTGCACCGAAAGCAGGGTTATACGAACTAGGGTTCCGACGATATATCGATATCGATATCGAAAAGTCGATATATCGACCCTTTTTCCAATATCGATATCGATATCGCGATATTTTGCATCGATATTTTCGATATTTTTGTGTGCGGAAATGTAGGAAAAAACAAAACTGACACCAAGTTTACGTCTCTGGTACAGCAAAAAAAACCAGTTTTTCCTGCACAACTAAAAATCGATGGTATAGTCAAAACCTAACAGTGGCATGATAGTTTTCAGAAACATCAATTTCTCGGCACTCTCAGCATTTAGACAGCAACGCTTAGGTTCTTAAACGTCTGCCTGCAGCAACACTAAAGAGCTGCTCACTCCGCAGACTTGAAGCAGGAGGGCAGAAGCAGACATGGGCTAGCATTTTGGCTGAGGGGTGGCAAATTTTCAAATCCTGAGGGGGCACCGCCGGGCTGATGGGTGGTTGAAAGGATCGCCAGGAAAAAAGTCGGATTTTTACTAAAGTCAAGCTTTTTGGCTTATTTGTCATTAAAATAAGTTAAAATACGCTATTCTGTCTGAGCTCATTTTTGCCTGAGGGTGGGGCATCGGCCAGAGAGGTCAACCGTTTCATTGAAGGGCTTCAGAAGGGCCACTACTTTTCTGCAATTCCCTACTTAATTGATATCAGATCGCTGATTGCATCAGTGCTTGACTGATAAGCAGTGAGAGCAGTTTGCTCATTTAAATTTTCACATTTGCTTGTTTAACTAGAAATATCGATATCGATCGATATTGAGCTGAAAATATCGATATCGAATATCGACAAGTTTTGATATCGTCGGAACACTAATACGAACTAATGGGGTCGTTGATTACAATCGCCTCAACTAAGGCAACTGAAAGAACACCTTAATTAGGCCATACAACCGCACTTTATGTTTAGATGGCACCACCATCATTTTTGAAAATGCTAAATTTTCACCTTGACTATTGACGTCTAAAAATTCGGGTCCATTGATTTCAGATTTTTAACTCGAGGCTATAGAAGGCTAGCAGGCCAGGACTTGGCCAGAACAAACTCTTAACAAATAATAATAATAATCGTGCCAAAAATCTTTTCATTCGGTTGAAAATTAACAGAATGGCGTGGCGACCATTTGAAATTATTCAGAAAACTCGAAAAAAGCCCAGGCGGTCTTTTCTATCGCCAACACTGTAGGAAACTAGAGAAGGGCCATAAATCAAAAGCTTAGTAGTAGCAACAGTTAACATGCACGGTCATCAACATATGATCAAGATCACACCTACAGAGCCCAACCAAATAGTAAGAAGAGCGTGTCTGTACAGTAAAAAGACTCAAAGAGCTACTACAGCAAGCAATATCGGTGATCATAACATAACGGACACACTGATAAAGAAGAACATTCTGTTCTGACCAACTGACAACGGTACATCAATGGTAGGATTCTTTCTTCTGCTTTACTAACGTCGGTACTGGTTGGAGCCGAACTTGGCTGCGTTGTAAGCATCGAACCGCTCGGCTGGTTGGGCGTAGCCGCTGCTTTGTACGTTCCACATGCCGCCCGTCGACTGCAGCAGCGTGTCTGCAACATCACTCATGTGACTAAGCCTTTTCGCTCTGATTGGTCAATCCCGCATACATGTACGTTCTACAGTCTGGTACTTAACGCCGTTTTTGGTACCGGTAACTACGCTAGTGGCCCAAATATGGTACCGCGACGTTCGGGGACTGGTGTACCATAGGGGATTAGTTTTTCTCGAGAAAGCGAAAACTTGCCGGAGTTTTCTACCTATAAGACCCCTCCGGTTATAAGACCCGGGTCTTATAACTGGGTTTCTTTTCCGATTATAAGACCCCGGTTTTATAGCAGGTGGTCAGAAAGCAGGGTCTGTCAGGGGAATTTTCCAGTTATAAGCTCAGAATGGTGTGTTTTCGTGTATATTTTACAAGACAACTAATGAATATGGAGTTTTTGAACTCAGATCGTTCAAGAATCGGTCTAAAACCTGCGTAATCTTGGCAAAATTCTTGATTTGATAGGTTTAGATAGCTGCTGTAAGCATATTGGAGCTTCTAAGTTGCCTAAGTTTTCAAAACTTGTTTCAATCTGAGCTTTTCAGACTTAAACATACAGTCAGTTGTTGCAAAGATCAAAACCAGTGTATTTCATGCTTTTCATGCAGAATATCGAGTTTTAATTGTACAATATGGATTTTCACCTACAAGACCCGGGTCTTATAACTGGTGCAAAAATGTGACCCCAAATTTAGGCATTTTCCGGTTATAAGACCCGGTCTTATAGGTGGAAAACTCCGGTACTCCAAAATAGCTATTTACCAAATTAGGAGAATTATAAGAGAAGTTGCCAGAAATTGGTGTTTTAGGATAAAAAATGGCAAAAATATGCTGATTTTTCGACAAAAAAATGAATAATTCGGTGCTTAAAACTGTACTACAGTATAGCCAAATATACCGAATACCTGGTACATGTATGCTATTAATTACTATTCGTATGGCTGAGTGGAAGTAAGTAGCATACATGTAACAGGGGGGTCTGGGGGTCTGCCCCCCCACCCGACTTGCAAAATTTTGCAATTTTTTAGAATTTCAGACACAAAAATTGCTAAAATCGCCTGCAAAACAGCACTTTTTAGCTGTATTTCAGCCCAAATTAGCGATTTGTGGCGATTTTTAGCCCAAAAATTGAGAATTTTTCGATTTTTGAGCGTTTTTTAGTGCCCTACCCCCTCCTAAAATTTTGGCTAAGACCCCCCGGCCGGCGCCAGACCCCCAACCCCCCTCCCCCATCGGCGGATGACCTGTTACATGTATGGTAAGTAGGTATATGAGAGAAGAGCAGAGAGTTATCTATCTAGTTCTTTCGTAGTGCACAAGCCTCAGTTTTGTTACCCGACTAGTTTTTATTGATTTCTATTTCTCGGCCGTTTACTGTGCTTGCACGGTGTAGGCTGTACGAGAATAAACTGTAAAACTGTACTGTACTACCTGCAGGTCGGGCTGTCCAGGCAGTGCCCATGGCTCCGGCGTTCTGCTGCCACGAATTGCTACCGTAGCCAGCAGTCACTGTATTTCTGCCGCCACCCACAGCGCCCGAGTAGTAGCTGGTGGCGTCGCCGCGTCTCGACGCCGACGCTCCGCCCATATTGTAGCCTTGCATCGGTCGCTGACCGCCGGCCGACATTCGGTGATCGACTGGTGCTCGGGACGACGCATAGTTACTGGAACCGGAGGCTGCAACAAATCTGCTCACTGCAGAACAACAGGAAACATGTAGAATCGCGGCTACATCCAATTACGTTTTTGGTTCCGTATAGGGCATACATGGCCAGGAAAAATCCGGAGCGGTCTGGATGTCGTCTCGGCGGGACTGCCAAAAAGTGCAAATTCGGTTTGCAAAGGCTTTTAAATGAATTTTAAGCAAAAAATTTTATTTATTTATTTATTGTGTTAGTGGGCAACAGGCGCACTATGTCTAAAAAGAACGGTGCACTTTTACTGGAACAGGAGGAAGCCCGAAAGATTTGTAATTTCTGAGCCAGTTTGTTAATACTGGAGCTGCTACTAGGATTGGGTGTCAATAGGTTCCAAACGTCAACAGGGCCCACGTCAACAGGTCCCAAACGGCAATAGGTCCCCTGCGTCTATAGGTCCCAAGCCCCGTCGACAGGTCCCAAACGACAATAGGTCCCCTGTGTCGATAGGTCCCAAGCCCCGTCAATAGGTCCCAAACTAAATTCGGTTGACTTGCTAAAGGCCGGCAACCGGAACTCAAGTGCCCTGCAGGCATGGGCTGTCATAATAAAACATAATTGAGGCGGCGGGCGGTGAATACAGAGGGAGGAGCGACAATGAATGACCTCTGACAGGGTACAAGACAAAAGGTGGACCGGGGTAATAAACAAATCATGCCTCTTAAGTTGCAATAGAGTGTAGGCTGGGTGTTAGCGCGATAGGCCGACTGGTGCCTTACGCCGACCAATTAAACGGGTGCCTTACGCCGACTGGGTTGTGCTTTACGTCGACTGGCTTGGTGCCATACGCCGACTCGACCTAGGAGCCTCAACGTGGAGGTGCTTTAGCTTTGTTTTTATTACTATGCTATAAAGTCTTGGCTGGAGATACGCACTTTAAAACAGAAGAGGGATGGCACTTTATCGCCTTTAATTTGCTTAGTGGCTTGGGACCAGTAGCCGTTTGAGCCTGACAAAACCAGATATTACCTTAGTTTAAATTTAGTAGTGAACGGATTTTTAAACAAGCACATTTCAGTCTGTAATTGCTATACTATTAAAGCTAAAAGTTTAGTAACTGCACTAAGCAAAGCTCATTTTCTGGGCTACCGAACCATTCATCGACTGTCGGTATGTACGAGTCCGTCCGGCAGCTACAAGACTGTAAAGGCATTTATTCTTAACCAAATCGTCAAAAATCATTAAAAAGCGAAATATTGATGAAAAAATTAGAATCCAATAAAATAGACTGCACTATATTGTTCACCGCACTTTTTAGGCCCTATAACGATTGTTTTCTCGGAATTCCAAATTCTATTCAGGCATGCTGTGTGAGCTTGAAGCAAATAGTGGCATGCCAGAACAAGCAGCATACAGATTGTTGGTTAGGCGGAATTGCAAAGTGAAATCAAGCTTTTAAAACCCAACCGCTTAGCACCAAGGGATTTTTGACCATGCTGAATCAAAATATTTCATTTATTTTGGAAATATCCTGTTGGTTTTAAACAACTGGCATATCGAGCGTATGTACGCACTGTAGTAAACGTGTTCATAATGCTGCTTGCAGATTTCACCCAGTCTGTGAAAGCGAGGGCAGCAAAAGCATAATGCGGGAGGGCGCAAAACTTCGTTTTAAGTTGCTTAATTGCTCGGGAAATGTTGATGTAGGTCGGCTGTAGTCGTTTGTGACCTATTGACGGGGCTTCGGACCTGTTGACGCAGTCGGCTGCAGTCGTTCGGGACCTGTTGACGTTTGGGACCTATTGACGGGACCGGGGACCTATCGACGCAGGGGACCTATTGTCGTTTGGGACCTATTGACGGAGCTTGGGACCTATCGACGCAGGGGACCTATTGCCGTTTGGGACCTATCGACGCGATACCGCTACTAGTACTTGCATTTTTGGGTCGGGTCCCTAAACTTCTCTCGGGGGTGAGGGAGATTTGACCTTTCTAGCTAGGGGTTACGCCCCAAACCCCACTAGTACATGTATGCGTGAAGCTAAGCCCGAAAGCATTACTGACAAAACGGACACAATCAGAAGATCAGACATGGGCAAAGGGGCGCTGAGGGGGTTGGCCCCCCTCAGGTTCTGACCTACCCCCCTCAGGCTCTGACCTACCCCTCTCAGGAATTTTTCGGAAGAATTTTGTATAGAAAATTATGATAAAAATATGCCTGGATTAGGTTCAAATGACCTCAGAATAGCTTATTTTGGCTTATTTTAATGAAAAATAAGCAAAAACTCTTGATTTTAGCCAAAAATCGGACTTTTTGGCTTACCACCCCCTCAGCCGCTCCTACCCCCTCAGGAAATGAAAATTCTACCCCCCCCCCAGCCGAAATGCTAGCCCATGTCTGCAGAAGATGATTGAGTAGTAACAGTAATCAATCGATAATTACCGGAATAATTGGCCGATCTGCGCGCTCTGTCCCTGTCGCGCGCACCGTATCGATCGTCCACCGGCGCGCCGCGCGAGCTGCGCGATCGGTCGTCGCGCGAGTCGCGATGGTGACTTCTGAAAGAAGAATTGCTGTTTTTTCCTCCGTCAGAACAGAGCTCCAGTACTTGTGCGGCGGTCCTGAGCGTCGGTGGTCGCGTTCGTGTCGCGCGCTGGCGCGCTCGCGCTCCTGACCGACCGAGTGACGCGCGCGCGCGCGTTCCGGCTCGAGCGCCAGCGCCGTCGGCTGCGTCATACTGTAGTAGCCGGAAGTCGGAATTTCAAGCGAACGACGCGCAGCGCTCGACGAATAACCGGTTGAACTTCCGTACAGCAGTGGTCTGAAACTTTTTATTCTTTTGTCTTTCACAGTCTGTCAATGTACCACTGTTCTGAGAACTTTTAGCGGATAGCAGGTGGTGGCAAGTGTCTAATCCACGCTTGGAATAGTTTCAGCGAGCCAAAAAATGCGGTTGGTCCAAATAAATTTTACAGTACGGTCCGAAAAAATTTAACGAAAATAATACGGAAATTTTATTTCAGCACAGTGTGCATATAATTTGCCAGATTGGTCTAAAAGCTTCCCTACTAAGTTAAACAACTGAAAGCATCTTTATCAATGGGTGTAATTAGCTCTATATTTCTTTGTCTGTTTTTTATTAAGACAGAGTTTGTTAAGATCGTTTCCCCCACTGCGTAAATAAACATGTTGACCTTTTCAAAGCACCATGTGCATAGTAATTCTTGGATTCAAGCTCATATGTTTGTTTTTAGCTCTTAAACGCAATTTGGTTGCTAACAGTGCAATTTTTATCCATAATTAAACCGTGTCACAAACGCATTTGCAGGCATTATGGCTGTTTTTTCAAATTTGGTGTCACTTGAGGTGACGATCCAAGTGGTGTGGTGGTAACATACAGTTGCCCCAATAAGGTCCGACATACCCCACCACCCTCAGTTGGCCGCTAAAAGCCCAGTAATGATTTTGTATAGAAAATTAAGATAAAACTAAGCTTAAATAGTACGTGTTAATAGCTAAGCTAATAGATTAATACTATTATTAATAGCTCAATAGCTAAGCTTAAATAAGCTTAAATCAGCTCAAAATAGCTTTTTTAAACCAACTTTAAATTCTACCCAATCGACTGGGCCGAAATGCTGACTGTCCCAACCAAGGATGTTTGGGCTAGTGGCAGTAATAATGTGTTAGACAAACACCGTAAATGGCTGAGAGTTAAAAGAAACGTACGCAGTGCTGTTCTGAGTCAGTCTCAACTGTTGCAGTTCCAACTTTTCACGTTCCAACTTCTCACGCTCAAAGCTAAAAAGCAACGAATTTATTGAATTAAATTAGCCACTTTTCCGGTTTTGAAACCCAAACTTGCGTTTGTTTGCGATTTTTGAGTACCCGACTCCTCCCCTAGAATTGAGTCAGACCCCACTCCCGACCGGCGTCACCAAACATGGGCCGGAAAAGTCCGCAGGGGTATGTGGTTTTTCGTCGGGGGGGGGGGGGAAGGATCTGGAGAGCTTTCCCAAAAAAAGGTAGACAAAATTTTATAGAGGGGTATGGCCGGCCGAGGGGGTGTGGGCCGGCGATGGTGGTTTTGACCCAAAAATCCTGTTTTTTTTTCACAAAAAAGGTCGCCACAATTTTCGCCTCCCCCGGCCCATGTATGGCGTCACCCCGCCGGCACAGTTGGTGTAGTGGTTTAGGCCGCATGGCCACTGTGCGCGACGTCCTGCGCTCATCCTCTCGGCGGGGCAAGTTTCTCGCCGTAGAGTTGGTGGTCGGCACAAAGCTCCACCCAGACCACCGAAAGCTGGTGACAGCTAGTAGGTAAAATGGGAACCGACTGGATCTGGCATTGCAAATGCCAGGTTGGAGAAGAATAAGAAGATCAACGACGTCAGGAGTTGTCCATGGAAACCGACTAGGCCTGGAGCCTCTCTCACACCAAGGGCGGACCAAGCAGAAGTTGGGAGCCGACATCACCATGACGTCAAAGCGCCAAGCACTCTCTTTAATACATGGCGCCTATCAGCATGACTAGAGTGATAGAAGGGAAACGACCGAGATGACGAACCACGGGGGTGGACCACATTGGTCTGATCGGCGTCACCCCAACTCCCCTCCCCTGTCGGTGACCGACCGGTTACAGGAATGGTTGGCATTGCAGAAATCTTTGGCAAAGGAGGTGAGAATTTACCGGAGTCGTTCCTTCTCTCGTTCCAACTTCAACTTCTCCTCTTTCTGTCGGTACTCCTCTTCTTTGCGACGCAGCATCTCGTCCACCTCTCGCTGTCGCTCCTCGTGTCGACTCGGAAACAGAGGCGCTGGCTGGAGAAGAAAGAGAATCTGTACTAATCGATCGCATCAATATGTAATTAAAATGCAGTTGACTGAGACAAGTCGACACTCTGTTGTCTGACAGTCAAAATAATCGTATAATTAAGGCAACTGAACATACTCGGAGTTATGTACTTGAGGTTTAGCCGCAAAGCGACAAGAGGTTTTGACCATTTCAAAATTTCGGACCCCCTCTCTGGACGAAAAGTCCCCTACGACTTCTCGGCCGGGACCTGTTACATGTACAGATTCCAAACAATGATAGCCCTCTCCCGAGTAAACTAAACTAAGTAGGATATTTTATTGTGGATATATAGTCACAAGCTCAAAACTGAGTGCTACCCTTATTGGCGTCACCAACAGATACTGTTATTTTACTAGTGGATTTTTATTTTACTATTTACTAAATTTACTACAAATTCAGCCTGTCAATTTAATCTTTATTTTTGTTTTACTACCAGGCAGCTCCGATTTTACTAATTTTTGTTTTACTAATAATTCTACTAATTTTACTACTATTTTACTAGTCATAACGTGGAATTTTGAATCAATGATGCCAAGGTATTGTGAATAATTGATGTTGGTCCAAATATTTCCTAAATTTGATCATGATACGAAGTTCTCCAGAACTGTAGACACAAAAATGTGTGAAATTCGACTGACGAAATTGCGCCCACACATCTTTTATTGTAAAAGTGATCAAGAATATGGCTGGAATTAACCAAAAACTAGTAAAATTGTAGTAAAATTTTCATTTTACTATTCACGGTCTTTGTTAATTTAAGTTAATTTTTACTTTACTATTGGCTCTTAATTTTACTATTATTTTACTACTAGTAAAATACCACTACCAACAGATCCAAAATGTACAGGGTATTAAGACAAAAGTGACAAAAACTCATCTTCAAGCAGTTTTTGACACTAATCCATTGAACAGTCAATATTTAACTTGAGTATAAACCCACACAAAACTGTTCTACTTGACCATATAGTTTATTTGGCCCAAACGCGAACAGAACACAAAATTGGGCACGGCAGACCATGTATTGGTCTTTTGCCGCCGAATTTTAGTTTCCAGTTTACAGCCAGGCACTTAACGCCGTTTATGGCACCGGTACCTGGGCTAGTGGCACCATATGGTACCCCTACCCAAGGCCATGGGTGTCGGTACCATAAACGGCGTTAAGTGCCTGACTGCCATATAATAGTTTGCTGTCACGCTTAGTTTGCTCTGGTGAGAGGCTATCATTGTTTGACCCCTAATCCCTAATGTCGATTAACGTTCGGCAGACAGAGTTGGAAACGAACAAAGTGGAGCAAAGTTTAAAATCTGCTTTCAAAGACAAACTGCATTCTCAGCAAGGTTCTTTCTTACCCTAGCTAGACCAAAAGCACGGCCCGGCATAGGAGCGTTGAACCTTGACCGCTGCACCAATCGGTTGGCCATGGTGCGAGTGTTGGAGTAGAATACGCCAGGTTTGCGATAGGCCGGCGCGCCCATCGGAGGGCGGATCATTCGACGATCGCGATAATCGGGTCGGATCTGGTCCCGCGGCTGGCGATAGTAGTCGGGGCGCCGGTAAACGATGCGCGTCCCTGTAGAAAATTTGCATACTACGGTGCTAATCGATCAAAGCAGCCAGCTTTCTACAGTTTACACTTGGTTCGCGTTGGCCGACGGGCTAGTTGTCAGCAAAGCGGATGGGTGTAAAATCACTTTGCTAACAACTTGTTCGTCAGCAGAGACAACGCGAACAAAGTATAAACTGGCTGTTGTTCTGCTCACTCTCGTGCGAACGACGCTGCTTTCCGCTGCTTGGAGACCTCTCCTTTTTCTCTTTCTCCTTCTCATCCTTCTTTGCTTTCTCGTCTTTAAAATCAAAATCGTCATCAATCTAAAAGTCAATTCCAACCCTACCATCCTTTTTCTCTTCCTTTTTGGGTGTTTTCTCGCCGGATTTGGTGGCGGTCGCGGCTGCGCCGGCCGATTTGCGCGCTGGTGTCTGTTGCTTGAGCAGCGATGGCGGCAGAGCCTGGTCGCTCTTTGTCTAAAGGGATTCGACTAATTGATTAAGCAATTAATAAAATATATCGTGAAAAACTAACGATCTCCACTGATAGCAGTTTGCCCTTCAGTTTGGTGCGATGCACTTTCTCGATGCACTTCTGGGCCTCGCCGGCAGTGCCCATAGTGACGTAGCCAAATGTTTTCGTGCCGGGAGCCTTGCTTGATGTGATAATCTTGGTCGCTGTCACTTTGCCGTATTTCGAGAACAGAGCCTGCGAAAGAAAGGCATTATGCTAATAAACCAGGTTCTGCTTGGTTTTGAGTCTCACTGACATACATGTACAAGGGGGTTTTGGGGGTTACCTCTAGCTAGAAAGGCCAAACCGCCTTTCACTCCCCGAGACAGTTTAGGGAACCCCAAACCAAAAATACAAGTACTAGTAGAGTAGTGGCTCCAGTACTAACAAACCAACTAAAAAATCACTAACTTTAAGCTTAAAATTCGATTCAGAAGCCTTTTCAAACCGAATTTGGCGTTTTACGCTGCTGATATTCAAGAAAACCGTGCTAAAACGCATTTCCAGGCATTTTGGAGCTTTTCAAATTTTGGACCCCCATCCCCCACGCCGGCCCGGACCTATTACATGTATGTTTACTGAGTCCCAAGATGAATTAAAACTACAAACCCACTTTCAAATCAGTTGCACGTACGTTGGTACCAAGACCGGTCACCCAGAGACTTCGCTTGGCAGCCTCTGAAAGATAAATGAAATCGTACGCAACTAAGCCATTCTTTAGACAAAACCAACGCTAAGTACTTTGAGCAGTTTTGCTAGAGGAAAAAATATAAACAGCCATACCTTTGTTGGGTTTCTTCTTCTCAGCACTCTTTGTGTCCTCTTTGCTTTCAGCTGCTTTCTCCTCGCTTTGCTCGGTCTGTTCCTGCTCATCGCTGAAACAGTTTGCGATCAGTTGCGACTTACAAACTCCACTTCACAATCAGTGCTCTATACAATGATGAAGGGTCATAATAAATCAGCTAGTAAGGCTGCCCACTACTGAATACCGAAATAAGACAGTGTTGGTCATCGGACAGATTGCTGTCACCCAGAAACCAACCTCTGAGCTCCACTCTCCATTGGCACCTCTTCCTCCTCATCCTCCTTCTCCGGTGACTCTTCTTCCTGTTCGGTCTCCTTGGCATTCGAGTCGTCTTGCTCTTCCTCATTTGCCTTGTCCTCATCGTTGCCAGCAGAAGTGCGTTCAGCTTCCTCATCTTTCTCGGGTCCACCAGAAGACTCAGTGGTGAGAGTGGCACTGGAGGCAGCCGAAGAGTCCATCAGATTGGCCTCAGAAGGAGTCTCATCCTCAGTGTGCACGATCATCGAGGCCGAATCGCCCCCGCCCACTTTGGGTGCATGTGCGGCGGCATGCAGCTGTACGGTGTCCTCAACTGTGAATGGGCACCGTGGTTCCACGGTCTCAGGTGGTGGTATGTCATCATCAGTGAGTGGCTTTGAGTCAGTGGCCACTGGTCCCGGATCTGCTGGTGCATCCCCGACAGTCACTGCCAAATCGGTGTCCAGTACTGTAATTGTTGTTTATGGCTGAAGGGTGTCCGGGCCCATGGCACAGAGACACTTTGAAAGAATTTGAGCAGAGGTTCGCCGCATATCCTGCAGGTAGAGTCGGGCAGCGAGAGCAAGACCAAAAGCACAAACCAGAACCACAAAGTGACTCTAATTCGGGTTTTCAATCTTGCTCAAGAGGCCTGGCTGCACCTGCAGAACAGTGTGGTGGTAAGTTTGGAAAACAGAAACACTACACTCACAGACCGACAGGCGACAGTAGCTGTTCTGACAGTCTTTCTTGAGAGTCTTTCTGACAGATATCGCACACGTGTACATGTGGGCTAGTCATTCATTCTGTGAAAAGTGACAGTCAGGTCAACGTCATCATCACAGAACATCAGGTGTACATATTTGCCCAGTACTGATCGTTCGTTCCATTGGGCAGCCAGCAGTAACATTGGTTCCAGTCCGATCAACGAATCCACTTCAGCAGATAGGCACCGAGTGTGCGAGACCACAAATTATTTCGGTGCTCAGTTACACATGGTTCCAGATGGCACCCACAGAACAGAGCGGGAGTAGTTTCTTCCACGATATTTGCTCCCAAGTGGCAGGAAACAAGTTCATTGGTTTGGGAAATGACAGGCTCATGGTAGAGGGGGGTATCCTTTCACAGCATCACCAAATCCCATTCTTTGACGTTGCGGCATTTCCAGTCGCCTGTCGGCCTCAGGAAGACCTCTACGCTCAGCAACATGCTTGCCTAACCCTATTCAACGTACCTTCCATAGATGGAGCAGCAGCTCCAGATGAGCTATCCATCGGTTCTTCCATTGGCTCCAAATCATTTCCATCCAAGTCATCGCCATTGTCAATTATCTGAATGGAAAACGTGAAAGAAGACCTCAGGACAAATATTCTTGCCATACATGTAACAGGTAATCCGCCAAAGGGGGGAAGGTTGAGGGGTTTGGCGCTGGCCCAAATTTTAGGGAGGGGATGGAGCACTAAAAAATGCTCAGCGGCTAAAAATCGCTAATTTTAGGCTCAAAAGACAGCTAAAAAAGTGCTGTTTTACAGCAGATTTCAGCAATTTTAGTGTCTGAAGTTCTAAAAAACGACCAAAGTTTGCTCAAAAAATTTCTTGTCAGAGGGGTGTCCCCCAATAGGGGTGGCTCTGGCATAACTCGTTTGGGGGCAGACCACCCGGACCGCCTATTACATTATGATGCTTGTAAACCCCTGCTCTTTCCTACTCTTTCCAACTTTCCACCGTTATGGCAGGCAGTTGAGTTATGCTACCAAGCAAAATCAATCTGATATACACCTGGAAATCTTCATTTTCATCTCCTTCCGCGTCCTGATCCGTCTCCATCTCTTGATCACCCTCGCCTTTAGCGCCAGTTGCTCCTAAAACCGCTGTGGTTTTGAATTTACAGAAAAACTCATCTTCTCAAAGCCACTTTGACAATGCTTCTTGTTCACCATCTGATTTGTGCAGTTAGAAAAGAGAATTTCACTGCCATCTAAGGGAACTGTTTCACAGCAGCCAGCCATACTCTAACAGTCAGAGTCAAAAGCGCCAGATAAAACAGCACTGATCTTGCCTATCGGTGATCCAATCAAACAGATACAGAGTGATTGCTGTGGCGATATCGGGTCGTCTTGAACTATAGACCAACTTACGGGAACGTCTTGTGGTGTTTTTCTTCTCCGATATCTCGAACTTATACGTTTCCGGGTTCTGACCCTCCTGCCTGAGCGCCTGAAATCGACAGAGCTGCTTACAAAGGCAGGCGCTCAAATTGAACGCACTGACGGCTAGCCTATTAGTTATAGTTATATAGGTGCGTGTGTGTTCAATAAGTGCTTGCTGATGCTGGGCTGGGCAATTAAAACATCTGCTGCCTGCCGGTGCATGTCTGTCTGTCCGATTTCCATTCATAGAACCACTTTTTCACAATAGGCAGGCTGACTTTTAAGCTCATCTTTCAGTGTGTGGGAGACATTACGTGTCATATACAGCAACAAGCATCTTGATCACAACAATAAAATGATCGGGGGCCTCCTCATAGCACTCCTCAGATTTTTCTAAGAACTATTTTTTGTTTTCAGAATAAGAAAAATTGCTAAAATTATTGGGTGTAAATAAACAATATCCAGCTGTATCGAACCCAAACAAGCATTTAGAGTTGACTTTCACTATTCTTAGTGACTTTTAGCCTAATTTTAGCAGGCTGGAATCTTCCAGGCCACGAAAACTTTTGGCAGACATAACATTAAGTTTAGACAATTTTATGCCAATTCAAAAGCAGAAAATAGGTTTAGAAGCACAGTAGCCGCTCTGTGAGCAATGCTGCAGGAAGAATATCGACTCTCAAGCTGTAATGCTCTATTTGAATAAAAGTGTCAATGTTTGTTGCATACATGTAACAGGTGGGGTCTGCCCCCCACCCGACTTAGGCCAGACCCCCCCGAGATGGGGACCCCCCCCCCGAGACGATTTCACCGACCCCCCCCTCCGATTTTTCTGGCAAGTAAATTTTCGAGCAAATTTTTGCAATTTTTTACACTTCCACACACAAAAATTGCCAAAATCGCCTGCAAAACAGCACTTTTTAGCTGTATTTCAGCCCAAATTAGCGATTTTTGGCAATTTTTAGCCAAAAAATTGCGATTTTTCTCGATTTTTGAGCGTTTTTAGTGCCCACCCCCCTCCCCCAAAATTTTGGCTCAGACCCCCCCGGCCGGCGCCAGACCCCCCAACCCCCCCTCCCCCCTCGGCGGATGACCTGTTACATGTATGGTTTGTTGTATCTGAAGTTGATTCTCATACGCGTATATGGGAAGGGGGACTGAACCCTCCCACTCCGCCTGCCATGCCCCTTTGCCGAATTTTTTTTTGCTTTTTAAAGGCCAAATAGACGATTTTCTACGTTCTTGGGACCACAAGACGACTTCCAGGCCCCTATCCGAAATTTTCCAGCACATGTATGCTGATTAAAACCAAAAAAAGACCTTCAAAATTTTTTTTACAACTCTAATCAACTGGGTGAAAACAAATATTTCAGCAATAATTACACATGATTCAGTTTCCTATTAGTGGAAACACATTGATTTGGTCAATGCAGCTGCGTTTTTAAACCATACATGGGCCGGGGGGTAAGGGGGTATACCGCTCCCCCTCGGCCGGCCATAATCCTCCCTCCCTCCACCACCCACCCCCTCCCGGATAGAGGAAATTTTCGCTTATTTAAGGCAAAATAGGCGTTTTTTGGCCTTTTTTCGGGTGGGGGACCCTCCCAAGGTCTCCAACCCCCTACCCCCCTCCGGATTTTTCCGGCCCATGTATGTTTTAAACCTGGCTAAAAATCACCATCTCAATCCTTTTAAACACAACTGTCACAATTCAACCAGTCCCCGTGCCTCCAGATGTACAGTGTATGTTAAATTCTTGTGAGTAAGATTAAAAATTAATTCAAGAGAACACAGAAATGTTAAAGCCTCAGCAGCTGACCAAATGCCGCCAGGCATCATTAGATAGGCGAAATATCGAATGGTTAGAAGGCTAGCACAAAAGCTTGCTTGCAAAGTGAGCAGCTTAACAAGCTGTCTTGATATTTGCGGCCTTATTATGTAGCTAGGCGACCACCGCTAAACTTGTTATTCAGACTCTGTACAATGTTCCTCGTGTCACCTTATGATCTCTGAGTGGGTGCGACTGAGACAAGTACTTCAAAAGCTAGATAGTTGAGCTTCTTCGTTATTAAAATTTGAATAGCTAATGCAAGTAAATCTGCCTAATGAAATATGATAAATTAGTAATAGTTACATGCAACAGGCAATCAGCGGTCAGATGCTGGTTAGTTCGCGTTCGCTTAAGGCTTTTCCGTTCAAACGACCAATCAATGCCGGGCAGTTAGATGCATTGAGCGGGCAAAAAGGCCTTTGGTGCGTCAGTGCGCAACGGCCATTTGTCGGCTGTCGTGCCATATCTCAGTTGCACCCACCTGAGCCCCGTTTCTGGCAAATTGGCACTTAACAGGCCGCAGCTGGCAGCCACAATCCAACGTCAATCACAGAGGACAGGCCAAATTGCCGTGAAAGTGACACAAAATCGAACGACCCGCAGCTTGGGCCCAGTAGCGATGTCAGAGTCTTTCTAGCTGCAACAGCCTGTGCTCTGACCTTCCTGTCCTCTGCAAACACTGCGTCGGCTCTCTCTCTCTCTCTCTTTCTCTCTCTACCAATCAATTGAACCCGGCAGGCCAACCCAGCCCTTTAATTAAAGCAACCAGCGCTCAGGGCTGCTTGCAACCCCAGGCTGCGGCCAGGTCGTGACTGGAATTTTTTAATTTTGACAACGGCTGCCTGACAGGCTAGCAGTTAGCCGACAAGTGGCAATGAAATATTGTGCCCATTAAACTGGCCAGCAGCAATAAATTGTGAGCTCTCATCTCCAGACGAGTCTGCTCTCAGGCAAGCAAATTTGTCCCATCGCTTGCCATCCGCCCATGCATAACTGACTAGACTCTCCTGTGACGACTATATTTTGTTTAGCTCTGGGCTGGCTGGTCACAGCCGGCGCAGACTTCCCTCTGCTACCAGACGACACTTTGCCTCAAAATGGCCAAACCCAATGGCAGTCTGATCGAGCTTAACGTTGGTGGTTCTCATTTCACCACAACCAAGGAAGTGCTGATCAAGGAGACAGACTCTAAACTGTGCGAATGGTTCAAAGATGCGCCCAGCAACTGTGCGCTTCCCAAAGATTCCCAGGGACGGTTCTTCGTAGATCGCGATGGCCAGCTGTTCCGGCTCATACTTGATGGGCTTCGCTCATCAGAAGACCCACCCAAGATAGTTCTGCCAGAGGGGTTCACTGAATTCAACCGACTGCGTCATGAGGCTGAGTACTACAAACTGACAAACATCCTCGGTAGACTCAGTGTCAAATCGGCTCAGCTGTCAGCAGGAGGACGCTACGATGGACTGACAAATGCCTATCAAGGCTGCGACAGCTCTGGCTACATAACCATCGGCTATCATGGCACGTTTTCCTTTGGAAGACAAGGCCTGGCTGCCGATGTGAATTTCCGAAAAATCAGCCGCATTCTAGTGTGCGGTCGTGTCTCACTATGTCGCGAAGTGTTTGGAGAGTTCCTAAATGAGGGACGTGATCCTGACCGAGGTCACAATGAGGATCGATACACAGCTCGTTTCTTCTTGAAACACAACTTCCTTGAACAAGCCTTTGACTGCTTGGCTGGAGCCGGCTTTCGCCTGGTCTCAAGCTGTGGCACAGGAACCAGTGGTCCAAACTTGGACATGGGCTCTAAGTCAAGTGCTGCTGGCACCAGTGAAGAAGACCGCTGGGCCCACTACAATGAGTTTGTGTTCTGTCGTCCATAACAGACATTCTGTGCTGCTAGTGCAAGGTCTTGTCACAAACAGCTTGCTGCCAGCTTTGCCAATTAGCATGGAGGAGTTGGCATTTCAAACAGGCTTTTTAAAAGTCTGTGCACCAGTCAATTCTCCTGAACCTTGCTTAGGCTAATGCCACTAATCGAACTGGTTGCAAAATCTAAGATTAGATTTAGGGACGACTAATTTCCTTTCCTGTAGTCTCCTTGCCATCAAAGGCCACCAATAATGAGCGTTAAAGCCGATTACTGCTTTCCGTGCTCTGTGTACCAACTATTGATGTTTCTGAGATTTTGTATGACTTCTACAGCCTCTCTGTGAACGTGTCCGTGGTGATGTACTATGCGTACAGATAGGTGTACAAAACTGCGCATACACATTTTCAGATGTCGATGCATTCATTAGTTGTGTAGAGTGCGTCATTGTTGTGTGCTCGGTAGCAGTTTGTTCTCTGTTCACTCAATAACACATGCAAAAACCAAAGCTTAATAACGCCAGCTTCGGTTCATGTCTGCTGCCTTTAACCTAGCCGCTTCAATGAGCCGAGCTTTATTGACGTCTTGCGCCGTTCGGCACACCACACCACCCTACTCCTAGACAGAAGAAGGATAAGCTCAAAATTAAATGCGCAAAAAGTATTAGCTGCAGGCACGCTTATACATAAACTAGGAAATCGACTCTGTTAGCTTGATGACCAGCGCACCGCTGAGCAGAAGCTCATATATCACGTTCTAATTTAGCAAGAGGACACCAAGCCTCAATGGGGCTATGAAATTGACAAACACGACGCGTTCCACAGATAGAGCAGATCAGTACTAGCAGATGAGACAATATCACAAGAAAACAACCAACAGGTGCAGGGGAATAAAAGTCTGATATTTAACAGTCATTAATGGTCCGAAAAAATCGGATTACAGGTCAGTCAAGGTAAGAAAATCTTTACACGGATTTAGTAGGTTACAAGATGTTCTTTAAAACCTAGGCAGCAACACACACGACACACCTATCTCCTACCTGACCAAGGTCTCCTTGGCGATTTCATAGGAAATTATTGCAGGCGAATTAATGTTCGCTTTTTCGGGAAATGGCCTATCCCTATCCCTGGCCAACTCATACCCCATCCAGATTTTTCCCACCTCTGTACGGCACAAGGGAAGCCTAGTTTTGGCATGGCTCGTAAGAATCGATTCTACACTCAGACTTGTGATCAACCTTTTTCACTAACCTAGATGAACCGTATTATGATGGTGCATCCTAAGAAACGCTAAGCCAATCAACGCCAAATCCTAAGACATGAGCAAAAAATACAATATACGCAAATACCATTAGTTTACTTGAAAACCTACAGTTGTAAGAAATACTGAAGACCAAAAATTTTACAACTCTTTCAAATTTTCCCGAATTTTTTTAAAATTTAAATAGAGCACAAAATTTAGTATGAATTTAAACTTTGCAGAAGCAAATTTACCTGAAATCTGTGTTAAATGCTGAATTTCGGTTCATTCATGAGAATTGAAATTAAACACTTACGCATGAATTTCCTCGCTGACGGTTAGTACGACATAATACTTATACTGAAGCTTCAAAAGACGTTCTACACGTCTTACATGTACTAGGGGCCAGGGGGTCTACCCTAGCGCCAGTTTGAAAGGCCAAGCCTCCGCTCAAGCCGCAAGACAGTTTTGGAACCCCTCTGACGGCACAGTTGGTGTAGTGGTTTAGGCCGCATAGCCACTGGGGCTAGCTCGTGCGCTCATCCTCTCGCCGGGGCAAGTCTCTTGCCGCAAAGAGTTGGTAGTAGGCACAAGGCTCACCCAAGGTCACCGAAAGCTGATGACAGCGAGTAGGTAAAATGGGAGCCGATTGGATCTGCCGTTGCACCAAGGCCACTCCACAAAGCCTGCCGCGCGGAGAAGAAGATCAATGACGTCAGAAGTTGTCTGAGAAACCAACTATGCTGGGAGCCCTCTGGAGTATGAGGCACCAGTGGTCGTCGGGAGTTCACAGCATCATGACGTCAACACGCCGGGCGCTCTCTTAGTGACCGGCACCCAGCAGCATGGCTAGGAGTGCCTGGCAGTGAAAGAAGGGCAACGTCCGAGATGACCAATCACGGGGTCGCGAAATGGACCACGAGTCTGATCGTAGGCCGTAAGGCCCACGCACATCGGACCGGATCAGGGACCCCTCTGAACCAAAAATACGTACCGATAGCAGCTTCAGCCAGTAGTACTAACTAATTGGCTCACAAATCACTAGCTTTTAGCTTAAAATCTGCTTAAAAAGCACCCGACTTAGGCCAGACCCCCAGATAGGACCCCCTCCCTGAGACGATTCTTCCAACCCCCCTTACGATTTTCTAGCAAGTAATTTTTAAGCAAATTTTTGAAAGCTTTTAGAATTTCAGACACAAAAATTGCCGAAATGCCCGTAAAACAGCACTTTTTAGCTGTACTTAAGCCTAAATTAGCTATTTTTGACGCTATATGTACGTACATGTACTAGGAGGGATTTGGGGGTTACTTCCCTAGCTGGAAAGGCCAAAGACCCCTCACCCCCGAGGCAGGTTAAGGGACCCCCGACCCAAAAATACAAGTAATACATAGTAGTGGCTCCAGTACTAACAAACTTGCTCAGAAATCACTAAGTTTTAGCCTAAAATTCGTTTTAAAAGCCTTTGGAAACCGAATTTGGCGTTTCCACTGCTGATATGTAAGAGAAATCAGTGTTTTTGGAAGCCCTTTTTGTCATTTTTTGCTTGTTTTTAGCTCTAAAACGCTATTTCGAGGCGTTTTGGAGCTTTTTGAAAGTTTTGACCCACCTCTGCGCGAAACCCCCTCGACCCCCCACCTGAGGGAAACCCCCTCCCTAAGTCGACCCGGAGCTGTTACATGTAAGGGCATTATGTACTAGGGGGTTTGGGGGATTACCCCTCTTATAAAGGCCGAATCCCCTCACCCCCAAGACAGTTTAGGGACACCGATCAAAAACACAAGTACTAGTAGTGGCTCCAGTACTAATGAACTGACTCAGAAACCCCTGATGTCGTCATATCGGACGTTTGCCCTTCTTTCACTGCCAAGCCACTCCTAGCCATGATGTTGGGTGCCAGTCACTAAGAGAGCGCCTGGCATGTTGACGTCATGATGCTGTCAGCTCCCGACGGCGGCCGGTGGAGAACTTCCGGCATAGTTGGTTTCTCAGATCTCCTGACTTCCCTGGAAACCCAACCCCCATGCCGGCCCGGCCTGTTACATGTATTATTGCAGGTTTATTATTAAGCAGTGGTTTCTCCTTTTAGAGTAATAATTCGATTTTAAAATCTTTAAAAACAGCGACACACGTTGCGGGAATATGGATGGTACCAGCGTTTTTAGATAAAAATAGCTCAGAAACTCTTGAAAACCTTCTAATATGTACAATAAACGAGAGAATATGAAGCGAAAACTTATCCAAATATTGTGTCGTTTTTCTTTGAAAACTTGCTACAGCTATATACGCAATTCTGTTTCAATTTTTCCTAGTCCCTAGACCTCAGGAATGTCTTTGTCCTAATTGATATTGTTTTGTTCATACATGTAACAGGTCATCCGCCGATGGGGGGAGGGGGGTTGGGGGGTCTGGCGCCGGCCGGGAGGGTCTGAGCCAAAATTTTGGGAGGGGGGTAGGGCACTAAAAAACGCTCAAAAATCGAAAAAATCGCAATTTTTGGGCTAAAAATCGCCAAAAAATCGCTAATTTGGGCCGAAATACAGCTAAAAAGTGCTGTTTTGCAGGCGATTTTGGCAATTTTTGTGTTTGAAATTGTAAAAAATTGCAAAAATTTGCTCAAAAATTTACTTGCCAGAAAAATCGGCGAAATCGTCTCGGGGGGGGGGGGGGGCATCTGGGGGGGGGGGGTATGGCCAAAGTCGGGTGGGGGGCAGACCCCCCTGTTAAATTTATGGTTTTGTTTGCTCCAGCTCGTCTCGTGTACTTGGCATCACCGGTGTAGAGCTAACTGAGACTAAATTCATTCATGTACCTACCTACGTCTGTCCGCCTACACAAAATACAACAAATAATTTGCAAAGAATCTGTCAGACTGAGCTTCATGCGTTCACACAGCTATAGACGCACAAGTAACATGCTCCGTTAGCAGATTAACTGGAGGCACTTTAACCTGATTACTATTACTACGTATAATTGATATTACAAATCTGACAGATGCAGCGTTTGTTTAGGCATGTGCTACTGCTATCGGCCTTGTGCCTACGAATCTAGTGTACTTATGGCTTCAAGATATCTACATCTTGGCATATTGTTTCCTTCTTCTGTTCATTGTTATCTCCTCGCTTATGCTGTTCTTTTAAACTCTCTGTCCCAGTTGCTCGCTCGCTACAGGTTCCTGCACCGATAGAGGTTCCGTAACCATTGCTATTTCTGTCATCACAATAATAATAATCTACGCACCAGTCAACCTACCTATTACTTAATTAAAGGCAATATACGGAATCGCCCTAGCGAGAAATCGACTAACTGTGACGTAATAGCTACATTCCCCTTAGATTAACCTCCGTGCAACCCTGCTGGAAAGTGAGCTACCATGTGCAAACCATTGGTTATCTGTGTTCTACTGGTCAGTATGGTATTCGTGCTACAGCTGACAGCATCAGCTGCTGAGCCCGTGTGGCTGAGTGAAAGTAAAAATTAGATGAGAGAAGTGCCCAAAGTCTGATATAAAGTTTGTCATAACTACGCACTATATAAAGAGTTTAAGGAAAACAGTGAAAGAAATACCACTAACGCCAAATAAAAGAAGCAAAAAAGGATAGAAAGGGCTTTCAAAAACTCCGATTCCTCTTAAATATCAGCAGCGGAAACGCCAAATTGGATTTTCAAAGGCTTTTCAAGCGAATTTTAAGCAAAAAATTTGTTATTTCGAAGCCACTTAGCTAGTACTGGAGCCATACAATGCCCGGGGGGTATGGGGGTATACTCCTCCCCCTCGGGCGGCCATAGCCCCCTCCCGGAGGGAGAAAATTTTCGCTTATTTAAGGCAAAATAGGCGTTTTTACATTCACATTCATGGCTGAGAGGGTTTGATCCCCTCTCAGGCCGCCGCTACCGACTCGACCGAAATTTTTAGCAAGAATTTTTGTATAAAATATTATGATAAATCAAAGCCTAGATTAGGTTTAAATAAGCTCAGAACAGCTTACCTTAACCTATTTTAGCGAGAAATAAGACTAAAAGCCTTGATTTAGTAAAAAATCGGACGTTCCGCTTGCCACCCCCCCTCAACCGCCGCTACCCCGTCAGGATTCGAAAATTTACCACCCCCTCAGCCGAAATGCTAGCCTATGTCTGCACGAGAGAGATTCGAAAATGTCAAAACGAAACCTAAAAATTCGTGATTTATCTGAGCTAGTTTGTTTGTACTGCAGCCACTACTGGCACTTGTATTTCCGGGTCGGGGTGACTAAACCGTCTCACAGATATGGGTTACGTAGCTATCGGGTAACCCGTAAGCCCTTAGTACATGTATGATTATATTAATCCATGTAAGTCAACTGGTTGTTAGTGCTTGGTTGTGTTTGTTTGTGGAGCAGGTTTTAAACTGTTTCAGAAGAAGGAGTGTCTGAGCTGGGGCCAGAGGAGAGCAAGCGACAACTGATGATGCCATCCTTTCTTCGTGATCTGCTGCTAGAGATCGAATCCAGACCAGAACTCAACCCCTACTACACGGAGCGTTGAGCAGAAGTTGGAATCACATTTCCAAGTTCATACAAATTGGCAGAATAAAATACTAACGTGTTGTGTTTCTGAGTTCTGTGAGATTCTGACAAAGTCCAACTCATAGGAGGGAGGCTGTTCAATCTAACCAAGCTTCACATTTGTGGAGATTTGACAGGATCTGCTCGCAGTCAGTTGCTAATCGATTTAGGTTCCAATTTTCAGAATTCATTGCCAGAACATGTGTGTACCGGCACCACCGGTGCGGTACATAGTGCGCAAATTTCGTCGGAAAATTCTAACTGACAAAAAACGAAAATCAGGGTGGTTAAAGACGGGGGTCTAGGGGCTTGTCGAACCACCCCAACTTGGGACATAATCCAGCCAGATGGGCCACACACTCATAAAAAATAGACATTTCTTCATAGTTCAACCGACCAATATGGCCGCGAGCCCGAAAATCGGTAAGTCCACCTAGAGTTGTAAAAAAATTTTTGAAGACCAAAAAAGTATTTTTATGAAAATTTTTCATTTCGAATTTTTTTTCAAAATTTTTTCTTTGCATGAAATTTAGCTTGTAGGAGATTCACCAGAAGCAACTTTAAATAGAAAAGCCGATACTGTGGTTCAAAGATAGTGCTTCAACGTGAGAGTCGATATTCTGCTCACAGATTGGCTGCTGCCCATCAAAACCTATTTTTACGCTTAGAATAGGAATGAAATTGATAGAACTGCACTGCTAATGCATATCTGAGGCTAAATTCAGCCATTTCCCCACAAAATTTCCATACTGTTAATAAAATAAAAAATTTTCGAGATCAACCCTTAAAAAACCTAACCACACTAAGTCCACCCACAAATCTTCAGATTTTGACTGGAGGTGCAACCGTAAAGAAAATACCGGATACCGGACAATTTTTCAGAAATGATCATCAGGTTTAAAAGAAATACAGTAACTTCAAGAACAGAAATACACTTTTTCGGCGCTTTCAAGGGAGGGTATGACTGATAATGCGTTGAATCAGCTATATTTTTCAGTTAATAGGCTGCGGTGCGAAAATCGCGATAATCTGCATGAGAAACCAAAAATATGCTCAAAAACTAGAAAAGTTCTCAGAAAAACGCGACTTTTAGCTTTCAGGTATTGTCCGGTATATTCCAGAGTGTTTCGGAGCGAAAAAATACTGGATCGTTCGGTACACAGAAATGGGCAAAGGGGGTCGACTCCCTCAGGCTCTGACCTACCCCCACCTGAGGCTGCCGCTACCCCCTCAGCAATTATTAGGAAGAATTTTGTATAGACAATTATGATACAGGTATGCCTAAATTAGGTTAAAGAGCTGAGAATAACTTATTTTAACCTATTTTAGCGAAAAATAAGCCTAACAACTCGGATTTTAGTAAACAAAATTGACTTTTTGGCTGACCATCCCCTCAACCTGAGCCAACATTACAACTCCTGCAGAATTTGAAAATTTCCAACTCTCTAAAGCTGAAGTCATGTCTGCCGGTATATACCGGATTACGGTTGCATCTCCGATTTGACTATCCCAACTCATAACAACAGCTAAAATTGGCTTCGGACTTTCGTTTGCAGTAAAAAGCTCGGTCAAAAGTCTCCTAATCCAAAGCTAAGAAGTTTTCTAAGTTCTTAGCCTTATAAGTAGGAAGTTCTCAACTAAGTAACCTAAGTTCGGCGTTTGATTGAGGAGCTTGTGGCAGTTGTCTTGTCTGAATGCTTCCAAGTTCTCCCCGTTCGGTTTACTTAGAGTCTGTGATAAAACTTATCTTCTATTCTTCAATAACAATACAAACAAATAGAAACAACGGCGGGCGGTTTCTTCACAATCTTTTTTTGTAGAAGAGCTTCTTCAAGATGCTATTTTTACTTATGCCTCACACAGCTCCTGCTAAGCTAAGGCTGCTAGTGAGAGTGCGCAGTGAAAAATAAACTCACGATTTCCAGTCGTTCCACCAAGGTGGCCTTAATTCCGGTCTTGTCAAGCGCTCGTTTGTCCAACTCTGTCTTCAGATCGACCACACGCAACTCGTTCAGCGACTTTAATTCCTTCTCCTCTCCAGCGCTCATCTTCTCTGCTTTTGCCTCACTTTTCGGCTTTTCTTCACAGCTTTATCAACTGCAAATCAACAACCAAAGCTAACTTTCTTTCTCTTTCTTCTAGAAACAATTTTCGGCCGGTCCGCACAAATCGCCTACTAAAAATTTGCAAGATGCAAAATATGCACAAAAATGATTTGATTCAAAGGGTTCAGCGTATTGCACAAGGAGACTCCTAGCTCGTTGCGGTTTACCTTCTCGCCCCTATCCAGAACGATCAGACTGTCTTGCACTTAACGCCGTTTATGGTACTGACTGACACATTACATGGTACCGGGACCTTGGCTTTGGCATGGACCATGGCTTTGGCTAGTGGCACGGCACCACATAATTTTATATGGTACCGGTAGCTTGACTAGTGGCACCCTATATGGCACCTGTACCTTGGCTAGTGGCACCATATATGGTACCGGTACCTTGGCTAGTGCCATGCCTCATACAAAGTATGGTACCATGCGTGGCGCTCGAACCAGTACCATGTATTTTATCCCCACGTTTGGGCACTGTGGTTTTGCCATACGGTACCGGTTCGGTTCGGTCGCTTTTGCCCTACCTTCGGTTCGGTCGCTCTGGTGGTGTACCAAGTTGTACGGTATATTCATACAAACAAGGTACCGGTACCATACATAGCACCCCCTGCCATTGGTATTGGTACCTATATATGGCGTGCGTTGTTAAGTGCCTGCTGACTGTTGCAAGAAAAAGACAGGCACAGAAGACGACAACGTCTGACGATAATCTTGAAATTTTGAGTGTTCTGGTTTGGAGATGATCAAGTGATTTTTTTTATATTTCTAGGTACACACCGGGTTTTGTGCCCCGCTGCGTACCGTCCGTCCGTACCGCTTTTATTCATTGTTCGGCAATTAGTATGCGCACCGCAAATTCTGCTCGGTCGCTGACCTATTTGGTGCGTCGTTGGTATCTCCGGTGCGGGCCGGTGATCTCCGGATCAATATTTAGCGCTATTTAGCAGGCGGTAGATTTATTTGGCAATTCGGTTTCTTCTAGCCGTCTAACCGTTCTAACCGTTCTAGCCGTTCGCACCGGCAGGTAACGCTGTGGGCGCTGAATTTTGTGCAATTGGCAGAACGTTTTCAGGCTGTGATACTTCTTCAATATGCTTTGTGCTTTCACTCGCACCTCTCTTGGCCAACTCCCAATCGCCATGCCGAAATACTATCCCGAGAATCAGCCGAGTCAGTTTGGAAATCAATTAAACTGACGATTTCCCTTCTGATTGTAACGATTTCAACTCTTCAAGCTGTGATGCTTCTTCAATGTGCTTTGTGCTTTTACTCACATCTCTCTTGGCCAACTACAAATCGCCATGCCGAAATACTACTGTATCCCGAGAATCGGCCAATTCACTTTGGAAATCAATTAAACTGTGGATGTTCCCTCAGATTGTAACGATTTTACTCTTCAAGCTGTGATACTTCTTCAATGTGCTTTGTGCTTTCACTCACATCTCTTTTGGCCAACTCCGAATCGCCATGCCGAAATACTATCCGAAGAATCGGCCGATTCAGTTTGGGAATCAATTAAACTGACGATTTCCCTTCTGATTGTAACGATTTCAGCTCTTGTAGCTGTATACTTCTTCGATACGCCCTGAGCAGCTAGTAATATATGTTCTGGCCAACTCCGATTCGCTAAACCGAAGCATCATCCCGAGAATCGGCCGATTCGGTTGTGGAAATTTCAAACTGATGATTTTCCTTCAGATTGCCCACATTTCCTCGATACACTCTCGCTCTCTTGTATTTTTCAGGGCGCGTAGTTTACCCCCTACAATATGTACCCCCTAAAATCTGTACCTCTAAATCTGTACCCCCAAAATTTGTACCCTAAAAATGGTTTCTGTCCCTGATTTTTTATGCCCCCTGTATTATATTCAAGATGCTTTATTTGCCCCTGCCCAAATTTGCCCTCCTAGGGGGTCCGGGGTGTGCCACCACCCGACTTAGTCAAGACCATACATGTAACAGGTCATCCGCTGAAGGGGGAGTGGGGTTGGGAGTCTGAGCCAAAATTTTGGGAGGGGATTGGGGCTTGGGCACTAAAAAACGCTCAAAAATCGAAAAAATCGCAATTTTTCGGCTAAAAATCGCTGATTTGGGCTGAAATACAGCTAAATAGTCCTGTTTTGCTGACGATTTTAGCAATTTTAGTGCATGAAATTTAAAAAATGGCAAAAATTTGCTCAAAAAATTACTTGCCAGAAAATCGGAGGGTATTCTGCAAAATTGTCTGGGGGTCCCGACCGGGGGGTCTGGACCATACATAACAGGGGGTCTGGGGTCTGCCCCCCACCCGACTTAGGCCAGAACCCCCAATCAGAAGGGAAATCGTCAGTTTAATTGATTTCCAAACTGAATCTGCCGATTCCTGGGATACTCTCTCATTTCACTCTTCACTTTTGAAACTGTAGAGTACTCTGCACAAAAATATCTACGCTAAAATGCAATTTATTCTGCAGTTATTCGCAGATGGATTTCTGCAGGGACGAGAATGCAGACAACTCTGCACATTTTTGAATATACTTTGCACTATTCAAATTCAAATCGTGCGGAGCGCCAGTGTCACTGCCAGTTGGCATTGTTGCGCCGTCTGAGCTAGTAAAATATTACCGGCTACGAACGTGGCCACGTCTTATCTGTGCCTTCGGGCCTGGCAACAGTGTACGGTTGCAAAGGAGCTTCGGCTCCCCAAAAATATTTTTAAACAATCGTGGGGAGCCAAAAAGAAACTAAGAAAAATACAACAAGGTCCGATACACAATTCATGTTATTTTCTGTGAAACCCATCTGAAAATTCTAAGTTTTGTGCGGAATGGACACATGTTTGATGGTTTTTCATTGCAACGATCTGGAAAGAGGTAAGGATTATCTTTATAGTGCGTTAATCTAAAACTGCTTTATCGCTTTTTAGATGAGCAACCTTCCCATCAGTGCTCATGCACAGGTTACCTGATAAGCGACGCATCGCATGAACGATGGCTAAAGCACAGCTAACTACAGAACGGAATGTCTCCTACTTGTAAGGTACGCAAAGAACCGAAATTAAAAATTCTCTGAATAGGGATGTGATATAAAGCTACGTATTTAGGAGAAGAGAGCGTGATAGAACAAGCAGGCTGAATCGAAAGCTAGCAGAAAATCGAAACTGAACGTTGATGCTTGTTCTCAGATGGGATCGACTCTCTCAAATCGGACAAGTCAATCATTCCGAATCAACCTTTTCAAAGTCCAAAAAGCTGCCATGTTCTGTTTACTTTATGTATTCGCAAAAGACAGTGAGTGCACTTTGTATTTCTGTGTTTGACTGATGATGATTGATGTTTCTTTTCTTTGTGATATTTCAGAAAAATATGTGTCTATTATAACGTGAAGATTAATCTGAAAATAAACGAAGAGAAAATCTCCCATAAAGTGCACAGTATGTCTGCAGAAAAGTGAAGAGTGAAAAAAGCGCAGAAATGTCTGCACTTTTGAACTAAAGACAACGTCTGCATTAAAACTGCAGATTGTCTGCACTTTTGTCAGGATAATTCTATGGGTGCCAATTTTCAGTCCTAGTTTGCAAAAAAGTGCAGAATATTTTCCGGTTTTGTGAAGAATGAAATGAGAGAGTAGTATTTCGGCATGGCGATTCGGAGTTGGCCAGAAGAGATGTGAGTGAAAGCACAAAGCACATTGAAGAAGCATCACAGCTTGAAGAGCTGAAATCGTTGCAATCTGAAGGAAAATCGTCAGTTAAATTGATTTCCAAACTGAATCGGCCGATTCTTGGGATAGTATTTCGGCATGGCGATTCGGAGCTGGCCAGAAGAGATGTGAGTGAAAGCACAAAGCACAATGAAGAAGCATCACAGCTTGAAGAGCTGAAATCGTTGCAATCTGAAGGAAAATCGTCAGTTTAATTGATTTCCAAACTGAATCGGCCGATTCTTGGGATAGTATTTCGGCATGGCGATTCGGAGTTGGCCAGAAGAGATGTGAGTGAAAGCACAAAGCACATTGAAGAAGCATCACAGCTTGAAGAGCTGAAAGCGTTGCAATCTGAAGGAAAATCGTTAGTTTCAGTGTTTTCCACAACTGAATCGGTCGATTCTCGGGTTGATACTTCGACTTAGCGAATCGGAGTTGGCCACAACATATATGACTGGCTGCTCAGGGCGTATCGAAGAAGTATGCAGCTACAGAGCTGAAATCGTTACAAACAGAAGTGAAATCGTCAGTTTAATTGATTTCCAAAGTGAGTTGGCCGATTCTCGGAATACAGTAGTATTTCGGCATGGCGATTTGTAGTTGGCCAAGAGAGATGTGAGTAAAAGCACAAAGCACATTGAAGAAGCATCACAGCTTGAAGAGTTGAAATCGTTACAATCAGAAGGGAAATCGTCAGTTTGGCGTCTTGGCCATGGGTAGTTTACGCTATCCCGTGTGTTACGGCGGCCCCGGCACCCGTGGAAGCGGTGTGTTTGCGGGTTCGAAACCTGTCGAGGCGATGGGAAGTAGTCGACACAAAGCCCAACCCAGGCCGTCGAAAGTCAACAATGACAAGTAGATAAATGGGGACCAAACCGGCGCTGTCTACCACACACCAACAGCAAAGGGGAGGGTTGTTGTTAAGGAGGCTGCCGGACCTTGTGTCTCTTTCTGCTCTATAGCAGTTGGCTACTCCTAGTCCGCAAGGACAAAATGTTACAACAACAACAACAACAACAGTTTAATTGATTTCCAAACTGACTCGGCCGATTCTCGGGATAGTATTTCGGCATGGCGATTCGGAGTTGGCCAAGAGAGATGTGAGTGAAAGTACAAAGCATATTGAAGAAGTATCACAGCCTGAAAACGTTCTGCCAATTGCACAAAATTCAGCGCCCACAGCGTTACCGGCCGGTGCGAACGGCTAGAACGGTTAGAACGGTTAGACGGCTAGAAGAAACCAAATTGCCGATTTATTTAGCAAATCGAACAAAATTTAGCTGGCCCGTTAGATATATTTTGCGATCGCTTCTACGGTCTGTCAACGCGTGAAACCGTCCAAACAACAAAAATTCCATTTATTTTGGAAATCCTGACTGATTCTTCCGGTGTGCTGGTGCAGACGTGTTTTTCAGACTTTTTGTAGTGGGAAGATTTGTAAGTAGTTCCAGTTTATTTAGCTATTCGTCTAAAATGCAACGTCGTGGCCGTGGTCGTCCAAAAACGGGATTCGGCGTTCCTTGGGAACAAAAAGAAATACCGCAGGTAATCTATCAATACGAAGCGGGGGAAATTCTGTCGGAAAGAGACCTGGCTGACACAATTTCGTGTTTGTTGGGCTTCAGAGTCACAAACATAGCAGTTCATGGTTCAAGCGTTCTTGACCAAGCACAAGAAGAAAATGCAGGCACAACAGGTAATTTCGGTGGATGATGAAGTAATTTATCTCCAAACATTGGAAATTTACTGCTGCCCAAGTGACAGACCTTCAGATTTCTTCATCACTATGTTGCTTGCTTCTTTTATTGCACGGATTTTGCTGGGCCTTTTACTTTTTTCGGTTTCACGATTGCGTACAGAGTGGTCTAAGAAGAGAGGTAACAGAAATTTTAGCGTTTACTCTATACCGAACAACCCTGATTCAGCAGTGCGTATAACAAAGAAACTGTTTTTTATGTCTGCTTGGAATTCTGGGTACGTACACTTGTAAATCAAACTGACACGAGGAAGTCACCACTGTTGCTCGTTGTACGAGTCCGCTTGTGTCTTTCTCACAGCTTTCTCTGTTATGCTATGTATAGACGCCATCAGATGCTAACTCTGCTCAACACCAACAGTGTCCGTCTTCCTCCCGTAGCAAGACTTTCCAACTGATCCGGGAATGCACTCTAAATCCGGCAACGTTTTTTCAACGGTTGCTTTTCTTTTATAACCTGTTGCTTGCTGTATTGGGGCGGTCTGTCCGTTAATTTCAACATTCATACCCTAACCCGGTGTGGCACTTGCTGTCTGTCTGTCTGTCTAAGTTCGTCGGCAACCTTCTTTTCCTGTATAACCCTTTTGGAATCACCGTTACTATCTGTGGTGTTTAGGGACTGCGGATTCTCATTTGTTCAACTATGTTGGTGATTCCAAAAGATACAATAGACTACACCGTAAATGCTATTCTTAACAAAGGTTCTGGACCATTTTCGCTTAATGGATTGCTTTAGCACGGTTATTTCAATATTTCAATCCACAAAAACCGGACCTAAGGAACAACTGCTAAGCAAAAGCACGAATTACTACGAAGTTGTTACTCATTGTCCTCCTGTTCATCGTCCTCTTCAACCTCTTTCTCCTCTTCATCATAGTGCTCACCACTCTCTTTCGCCTCATCACTCTCGTTCTCACATTCTTTCTCTTTCTCACCATCCTTCCTCTTGCTCCTTCTTCTCTTCTAGCCAACTCAAGGAATACGGGAGCGAAATGAAAACGGCCATTTGCCAAACAAGGAATAGGTTAATCCGAATCTTCGGTTTTTTTACGTTAGGTCATGTGTATGTGCTTAAAGAAGACTCTGTTTCACTTCACAGCTTTGCAGAAGCCGAAAGATCTGAAATTGCATTTGGACCACTTTGGTACAAACCGCCTAAACAATGGGCCACTTTGATCGGGAGATACCAACGACGCACCGGTATCTCCCGATCAAAGTGGCTCATTGTTTAGGCGATCTGTACTAAAGTGGTCCAAATACAATTTCAGATTGTTTCGGCTTCTGCAATGCTGTGAAGTGAAACAGAGTGTTCTTTAAGCACATACACATGACCTGCCGTAGAAAACCGATGATTCGGATTAACCTACTAGAGCACAACCACTTTTAATGTGGTCACGCGTTCTTTGTTGGTTTCACATCGGTAACTCTTGCTGCTTGCGTGACACCCACTTAGCACTGTTTACTCTACCTGCGACGAAGTCAGTTCCAACCAAACCTGTCTCAACTCAAACGCTTTCGAAACCGTGCCATATCTCTATTTAATTTAGGGTCTAAATTTGTGCGAAACCGCATTTTATTCAGAATAATACTATGCATTACTAAGAAGGATCGTCTAGGCGTTATTGTATTCTCTATTTACTGGTCAAGAGCAAATTTCAGTAATGAAGAACAGGCTTCAAATCACAGAACAGCATAACAACTCTCAACTTGTAAGTGGCACGAAAAACTAGAAGCTAACTAGATGCATTTTTACTACAGGCACGCTTCAAGAATCCAGCGTAAAGCACAGAATAAGAAGAATGAGGTGACACTTGTACTGCGAAAAAATCGCGACAAAATGAAAGAGAAAACTAATCAGACCAGTAATCCTGCAACAAAAATCAAGCAAGAAAAGCTTATTTTTTACCACAGTAGCTGCAGAAAATCGTGTGAGTTTGATTTACTTACCGAGAATTGCAAGCAGTAAACACAGACATAAAAAAACGGTTTCTTTGTTATACGCACTGCTGAATCAGGGTTGTTCGGTCTAGAGAAAACCCTAAAATTTCTGTTACTTCTTTTCTTAGAACACTCTGTACACATTCGTAAAAAAGTAAAGGCCCAGAAAAATCCGTGCAATAAAAGAAGCAAGCAACATAGTGATGAAGGAATCTGAAGCTCTGTCACTTGGGCAGCAGTAAATTTTCAACGTTTAGAGACAAATTACTTCATCATTTACCCAAATTACCTGTTGTGCCTGCATGTTCTTATTGCGCTAGTACTTGAATTTTTGGGTAGGGGGTTCCCAAAACTGTGTGGGGGGTTGAGGTGAGCGGAGTTTTGCCATTCTAGCTAGGTGGGTAACCCCCAAACCCCTTACTAAAGATAACCCCTGACAATGACATGGGCACACAGAAGTTCAGCGAAACTCAGATCCCTAGTTGCTATAATGTTTACTAGTTGGCCTTAAGGTATCTCCAGCTAACTATACGTCCGGGATGGACCTTGATTAGATTTTGCTGACAGACAGCTGCTTTGAAGCTGAACTTCGAAAGCTCCGTAGCAACAGAATCAAAATACTGAAAATTAGAGTGCAGAAGGAGGAGCTGTTGTCAGAATGTCACTGTGGCTTCGCGCACTCAACTGGTTCATGTTACTGTTCAACGTTGTAACGTGGCCGTTCTATATGTCAGTCTTGGTGGTACTGACCAAACGTCGACCGCAACTACATTCCAGCTTTTTTCGCTTGTTTCTATCGGTGGGCATAGCAGATCTGTGCGTCGTTTCGTACGATCTCGGTTTTCGGCGCTTTCTCGCCGTCTTGGTGCCTGTTTTTCCCGACATGATCACAGTGATCGATACTGAGGTGAGGTTGTAGAAAAACCGAATAGCTACAGTAATACCTGTTCATCTGGGTCGCAGTCAAGATAGTATAATAGATCATTAGAAATGGCAAAAAAAATTGATGTTTACGAAAGCTAATGGCTGGTGTGCTACAAATGCATACAAGAAATGCAAAGTACTTACTACTTAGTAGGGTTGAGGAGACTAAGTCTACGTAAGTGCACCAGTGTAAGAAGCACTTTCAGTGGTTCCAAACCTTGAACAAGATGAACGGATGGTCGTGGTACTATGCCCAGGTGGTCGGGGTGGTCATGTTGAGTCTGAATCGATTCACTGCATTTGCTTTGCCGCTCAAGTACAAAACGGTGAGTAAAAGTTAAAAAAATGTACTTGACGCCCCAGTTGGTTTTGCTGAAAATCAAGTTCTATATAAAAGCCGAAGAGCTCTTACTTAGCTTTCGATTGTTATTATAAAATGCGCCGGGGTCTAGAGAATGAAGTTTCCATAATGCGCCGTAGTATGCAAATTTTTAGATCTGGTCAGCTAGGACTGTTCGACTGGCTCTGCTAATTCAGTGGCTGTCCATTCTGCCCTTCTCTCTGCCTATGATTCATCCTTGTTGCCGCAGTCGCTTGGAGGGCAACATCACAATGAGGGCAGCTTTCGTCAACCCAAAGGTGGGTTGGGCAGAATTTGTGTGGTCGAAAACTTCTATTTCTCTTTTTAAATTTACATAGTATTGTTAGTAACTAACCAGGTAAGACTACCCGGCACAGGGCTGAACAATCAGCACCCCCATGCCCCAGATGCAGCAATCAGCATGCAAATGCAACGATAACGAACTGGCTGCACCAGGACATACGCCCCAGGGGGACGGCTGTGCAGATGGGCCAAGAGGCGCCCAATTCCTCATTGGCACGGATATGACGGCCGGCCTCAGACAACACAACACCAGGTCAGAGGAGTGAGTCAGCGCTTTAGAAGTTCAGCTGGCCTGGCACACGCGCCACATGCCGGCGACTCCTCTTTTTGACAAACACGGGCCACGCCGAGGGGTGAACGTGTGTAGTCGCCGCCCTACACACGCACACATCAGTCGGTGGCCTAACCACTCGACCAACTCTGTTGGCAAACTTCTAATTTGCCTTGTTTTCCAGGCTCTGTACAAGTTCTGGGCTGCTGACATATTTCTGGAGGGTCTGTTTATCACGCCCTTTCTGCTGCTGCTTCAAGCAGCCGTTTTTTACAAGGTAAACTGGTCTACTATAGGGTCGGTCATGTTTGTCACGGTACCTAGGCCAGTCCAGTGGCACCATATACTCAATACCAGGAAAACACCCCGATACACCCAATACCAGTTCGCACTCTATGTAATATAGGGTTGGTCATGTTTGATCGTTAGCGGCGTGCGACTACTTGTATGTGAACGGAATTCGACTAGATTTCTCACAATGATAGTTGCCAATAGTAACTGATGTAGATACTTGCCAATTTTTGGCAATATCCATAACGTTTATTCATAACAACATAATAAAGGCATAACATTAATTCAACAAAACGTGAAATCGGTGATTTTTACCAAGTGGCAAGCCAAGTCAGCTTTGACTGAAAATTGATCATCATAATCTTTCTGTTCAAAACCCACTGAAAGACGATCTGGGTTGCCTTGGTCAGCGCTTGCATCGAACATGGTCGATAAGGTGGCGAAGCAGCAGCTCTCAGGGTTCGACAAAGTGCGCCAGGTGAAACTGCAGACTGCACTGTGAGACGCCGAGTCGACTTCTTCGGCGACAGCCGTATTACTGGCAGAGCTTATTAGCACTCGCTGTAAACTATTTTCCCTATCCCTCTTTTTCCAGCACTTTTGCAGAGCTCGATGGCGTTGCAAATCCAGTTTAGCCCCAATAACAGTTGAAAATCGGCGAAATCCAACGGAATGTCTTGAGCTAAGCGAAATTGACCTTTGAAGCAAGGGATACTGCTGAAACTTGGCAGGTATCAGGGATGGATATTTTCCGAAAAAATGTCGACCTCTTTTCTGTCAGTTTTTTCGCTTTTTTTCAAACTTCTGAGTATCCTAGCCAAAAGATATGCTTTCTAAGGCCTTCTACCGCCTTCATGTGTATTTTTTAGACCAAAAATATGTGTTTTACAGATTTATAAATGACGAAACAGGCACACCTCAGAAGGTCGTATTAGTATTAAGCGCTTATGAAAATTTTCTAGACTCAATCTGATTTTTATTAAACTAATGCCAAATTTAGTGTTTCCTGTTGTTTTTATAACAGTTTTGAGACAGGTTGCACAACAAAAAAGATCGTTCTTTCACTAAAAAACAACCAGAAATGGCTATTTTAGCTTGAGTTTTTTCCGCAAAATATTTTTTCCCGACACGTAGGAAGAAAAGAAACCTGTTCTCTTTTCGAAAAAAGCACACCTCACATCCCCGGCAGGTATCTAGCACTATATTCGGGTGAAATTTATTTGAATTCCGGTCATATAGTCGCTAACGATCGAACGCGAAACAATAAGCAGGGAGTTTATGCGTACAGCACTTAGGACGTGCAGCGTGAGTGAGATTAATTTTAAGATAATAGAAAGAGGAAATACAGTGACAGACGGGGACGAAGGCGCGACGGCAGACGAGAAACGAGAAGCCCGCAAAGCCGAGATCAACCTGGCGGTGGTGGGCATGCAGATTTGTGTCCTCTACGTCTATTGCACCATCAATTATACCTTCTTCTACTTTACTGGCGGCTGGATCGGGGGCCTCAACGGTCAGCACTCGGTTACCTTGGCCCAGTGTCTCTTTAATAACCTCAACCCCTACTTGCTGCTCGCCTTCAGCAGTAAGTTCAAAGAGCAGTACCTCAATTTCTACTTTAACAAATAGTAGGTGGCATACATACATAACCCCACTCGACCTAGACCAGACTCCCTACCCGAGAAGATTTTTCAGAACCCCCTTTTCTGGCAAGTAATTTTTCGGCAAATTTTTGCAATTTCTTTAGAATTTCAGACACTAAAATTAACGATTTTTTACGATGTTAAGCCTAAAATTGCGTTTTTTGCGATTTGTGAGCGTTTTTAACATGCATTTCGCGAGAAAGTCAGTTTAGCTGCCGAAGAGAGGGGGCAAGTGGGTTCATCTCGCCGATCCGGCTAAAATTTTATGAGCATAAACTAGACCACGAACGATTACCATCGGCGCATATTAGAAGAAAAACACCCCTAGAACCGGAGCTACACCCCCTCAAAGTTGGCTCGCAATTTTTGGACCTCTAACGACCGAAATTCAATTCAAACATGTGCGCGTACTTCTAAACCGACAGCTTTCGCATGCGCACCAATCGATAGCTATTTCAAAATACTTTAAATCCACCACTCAACTTTTCCCGTATCATACCTGGTTACCGAGTTATTTTCCGAAATGTACCAAAAATGGCGAAAATTCACCATCGACCTTTTTCAAATATTCGCCCATACTGTAACTCCGGCCACAGCAGCTCGGGAAGGCTAGTTCTTTCTTCAGACTTAGCTCATACCTGCCCAAACATAATCCACCCAAATTGCTCAAAATCCGAGGGGGGACGTTGGGGTTTGGCCCCCTCAAATGTCTCCGGAAAAAATTTTTTGCTCAAAATTTATTCTACAGCAGTCTATCTGATGCACTTTGAGACGATGATTACGAATATGAAGTCCGTTTGGCTAAAATGGCCAAAAAATGGCTGGCGAGCCACCTTTGAGGGGGTGTAGCTCCGGTTAGCCTTGTTCAAATTTTTGCCCCCTTGAAGTCCCAAATACACAAGCTGTTTGTTTTTCCGGTGTTTTTATGCTTTTTTAACTTTCACTGTCTGTTCGGAGTACGTGTCTTGTATACGATAATCGTTGTTGAGAATCTATGTTAGGGTCCCTTTGCGGAGGACTGACCTGTTACAAACGTAGGTAATTTCAATAAGTAAGTACGTAATGTATGTTGTGTGTGTCTGCCCCTATTTTTCCACAAGGTTATTCTAAATTTATTTGCGACTAAGAGGTACGGTCACAGCACAGGCATTACCTCTAGGTTTGAATAAATTCTTCTCCATAACTCGCCATTCATCCAGTTTAATGTCATAAACCTCCACAGCTCGTTGATCAACACAATCGCCGAAAGCACTGCCAAACGCATACAACCGAGCGTCGAATTGCAAAAATGGAAAGAACGCTCTCGCATTTTTCATGCCACTTACGAAATTCCACACATTTCTCGCTACGTCAAACTTTTCACAATCATTTACAGCCTCACCAGTAGTGGCGTATCCGCCGCACGCATATATGGCGGAATTTACAGCTACGGCGGATAATCCATATCTGGCCTTCCGCATCGGAGGCATGGTAATCCATTGGCGATTAGAAAAATCGTACGACTCCACGCTTTTTAGCACTCCTTTGAACTGCCTGCCTCCCAAAACGTACAACCTTTCCGATGAAGCAACCATAGTTGCGGAGTGGCGGCGTAGAATTAAGTTAGAGAATCTACGCCACGCCCCTTCTCGGTACACTTCGCACGAGCCTAGCGTTCGATTGCGAACGTCCAAGCCTCCGCAGATGAAAACTGAAGCCTTGAAAACAGTGGACATGGCCAAATTTCGTCCAGTAATCATTGTTGAGCGATTGGAAAATGTCTCCTCCTTCAAATCTAGCACTAGTGTTGAAAATCCGTCAGTTATCAGAACTTTTGAGCTAGTTAATGGGGCGCAAATTTGATTGTTGTTACCGATTTGAGGTAGTCGCTGCGATAAAATTTGGTTTTTTCGCAGCGCGTCGGGATTGTAGCGTTCCATTGTTTGACTTGGTCCCCCAATTAGAAGAACTTCCAATTCTTCTAAATCAATCAGAATTTGTTTAAAAGTTTTTAGACAAATGCAGCATAGATAAAAAAGTCCCATCGGCTTTCGCTCAAACATTTCGTTCTCGGTCAGTTCTTTATCGATTTGGCTCAAATAGTCAGAAAAGAAATAACAAGACAACTGGCTATATACGCAGTATGTATGTATACAGTATTATGCATGCAGGTTTGGTCCTAAAATTCCGACTCGCGCTGGTTTTACGACCGGAAAACTAAGAATCAGGTGGTCCACGCAAATTTAATTTTTTTAGTAAATTCAAAGAGTATGGCTTTGAAACTGACAGAAATGATTGGTTGGTATTACCATTGGGCATAACATACTACTGTAACTGGGCTCCGTAGGTCAAAAGGCACTGAAATTGGGGAATTTGAAAAACATGATCGAAAACCCCATAAAAGAAAACCACACCTTCTAGAATCGACGCACTAAATCAGCTTTTAATCAACACAGATTTTAGTAGGAATTTCTATATATGAATGAACCTGACAGCTAGACTCAGTTCCACATCATAGCAACCTTCAAAACATTGGTTTTCGGAAATCTTCTGAATGGTCATTATATTTTACTGGTAGTTTTTCGTCGCGTCGTTGGCTCAGTGGTTGGCTCGCTGCCTTCAGTCATGGCGGCCCCGGCATCCCCAGCTGTTGTTTGTGGGTTCGAAACCTGTGGATGCGATGGCAGGTAGTCGATACAAAGCCCTACCCAGGCCATCGAAAGTCAGCAATGACAAGTAGATAAATGGGAACCAAACCTTAGCTGTCTTGCATACACTGCCAGCAACGGGGAGGGTTGTTGTTAAGGAGGCTACCGGACCTTCTGTCTCTTCCTGCTCTGTAGCAGTTGGCTACTCCTAGTCCGAACGGACAAAACAGTACAACAACAACTGGTTTTACAATGAACTGGTTTACATTTAGCCATGTTTTTGAGTGTTCCCGATTTTATTGCCATTTGAACTACAGACAGGGTGGCCAGTCAGTATGTAAGCTCAATGGCAACACCAATCATTCCTACAAGTTTTCAAAGCCGTACTATTTGAATTACCCGAAAAAGATTTAATTTGCCTGGAACACCCTGATTCTTGATTTTCGCGTCATAAAACCAGCAAAAGTTAGAATTTTCGCACCAAACTTGCACAATGCGCATTAATTTTTGCTGAAAATTTGAGCCAAATCGAAAAAGAACTGACCAAGAGACCCACACGTCTCTGTGAATGCCGAAAATGGTATGGGACATTTTTATCTACATATTCTGCATCATAACATTACCTTTTTCTATTTCTTGAGCTCGCACAATTATCACACTAATTCCAATGGCGGCAAGCATAAAACCGATACAGAAGGCTAATATGCAAATTCCGCACAGGTTTTTCACCGTCCTGCGCTTTTTCTGTTTTCTGGGAGAAAGCTTCTTGCGTGGTGTCACGGGATTTTTTAGCAATGATTGAACAATAACGCGGGAATACTTGCGAGGGGCGTCTTGCATAATGCACGTATACTTATACAAAATAATAGCAGCTACACCAGGAAAGTTTAGGCGAGCAAACGATTTAGCGCTTCAACTTTGTTTACACTGTGATTCGATCGCGCACTGTCAGTTTAAAACGTACCTACGTAAGTGACAACAAGCAAATTATCCATTTAGTTAAACAACAATTCGAACTGGTTGAAATATTTCCACCCATGAATACCGTAACGCTAATAATAAACTTTAAATGGCTGTCATTTCGTCGAATCGAATATGCAGCCGAATTGGAAAGAATTGACGCAATTATTGTTATATGCTGACGGTTCGATTTAGCCAAATGCAAGCCCGATAACTTTCCTGTTGCACTGGGTTTTGCCCTGGTGAACTGATGTAACGGAATTTTGACACGTCAATTTTGAAAGCGCGCCAGCGCGCCAAAGCCCGCAAAACAGTATTATTGACAGTTTATTCGTACCAAATAATTCGTTTATACGTTAGACGTTTATTACGTTTAAATTTGGCGCGCGCTGAGCTTTCTATATACGAGACCTGAAATCGAAATCTGCTTTTTTTGTTTTTTAAAAGAACGCGTTTTACAGGTCTGCGTCTTTGCGAACATTGGTATTGTTTAGGTTCAAAGATGAAAGACATGTTGACGCATGATATGGTGGTGGCTTCAATGTATGTAGATTTGTCAGTTAAAATTTTAAAGTGATTAAAGGGTGTTCCGTTGTATGCTAAGTATACTGCTTTTTGAAAGTGTGAGTTTAGGCTGAGGAGGAATATCTGGATTCGAGCAGAAAACTAGCATGGTAGATCAAGGTTCGCATTAATTTGGTGGGCGTAAATTTTGACTTTTCTATGTACGATGGAATGGATCAATGTTGAAGTGTGGCCAGGTATTTAGTTTTTGTTTTTGACGCCCAGTTCTGCTGCGTTCGTTGCGACGGCGATGACGGACAAAACTTGGTATGGAGTGTTTGAGATTTGGATTGGAAACTATGCCTTACAATGCGGAAAAATTTGACGCTCCTGAACATAAACATGAACACGAACACGAGTGGTTTTACGCTTGAACAGTCAGGCACTTAACGCCGTTTATGGTACCAACACCATATAAGGTACCGGCACCATACGATACTAGGGTGTCTGCGACGTGTTTCTTAGCGATGATGATGATATCGAGACCCTGAGATGGGGGTGGCCCGAATTTCTGAAAGGCAGATCTTTTCATGCCGTTGAAAATTGACCGAATGTCGGACATTTGAAGTTATTCGGAAAACTCGAAAAAAAAACAGGCTGTCTTTTTTGCCAACACTAGTAATAGATAGATACTGTACAAATTGTCCAAAAAACGGGAATGTACTTCCAGCTTTTGTTTGAGCGGACGGATCTTTTAGCTCACCTGAAAGGCCGCGCCATGGCCGATCGATTGATTGGTCGCCGGGCAAAAATAGATCACTGTGTCGGGTACTGTAACAGTCTAAAGTGAGCAAGTTTAGCATACTGTACTATTCTCTTGTGTTTTTCAGTTTTATTTAACGATTCATCATGGCTTTTGCCTCAAATTCGAAATGGAAAGTGTCCGCTGAGTTTGGATAAAGCTCCTCATACCTCCAGCCTAAACCATTATTCAACCATTATTCATTCATTTAAGAGCAGAGTGCTAGAAAGCAGAGAAGAGTGACACTTCCAGGCATTCTCTCAACTGTCGTGAAGCCACTTTGAAAAGCTGTACCCACTAATAGATAGTGTTGTTACAATACCAAAATTTCCGTTTGACTATGACTATGACTACTGTCCGTTTGAGTACAATACCAGAGTAGTCAAATTTGACTATATCATAGTCAAACCATTTGACTTCTATGACCACCGGTTTGACTACTTTGACTATTTTTTGAAACATAGCCAAATCGACATTTTTACGGATTTATCATGTTTCAGTTACCAGGCGTCATCCTGAAATGGGTGTTATTCCATCAATAAATCATTCACTTTGAAATAAACACTGGTTGGGCGCTAAAACATACAGCAGAATTGTTCTCTTCCCTCCAAAATTTTCATTGTAAACCAAAAACAGCATGCTCTGCAAGAAACGCTGTAAAATTGAATAAAATGCCCTTTCTGTTTTAAGCCAACTCTTGTTGTTTCTTTAACGAAAAAGTCTACATATTCTACAGTATGTCATAACTTTAATCTTGCACCTGTGGAACTTGAATCAAGTAGAGATTCACTGACAGATGCTTCATTGTTGTTAGAATTTTAGATAAAAAGGTTGTTAGGTGTTCTAAAGTGCTTAAAAATGCATCAAATTTGTCAAATATTTTGTTCGGAACAGCGAAAAGTGGTAAAATACGCCTGAAAAGCTTGCTTCTTATAACAAATTGTAGTTATAGTCAAACGGTTTGACTACCTGGTCTTCGTTTGACTACGTATTTATGGCAACGAAGGTAGTCAAACTTTGACTTTGACTACCTGTCCGTTTGACTGCGATATCACAAAAGTATTAACTATGACTTTGACTTTGACTAGTAGTCATAACAACACTACTAATAGACTTGGGTTTTGCTCGGTGCCTCTTCTAGTATAACCTTCAGTTCTTGAATTATGGTTACTGAAGAGCCTCTGAGACTTATTCAAACTTAACAAGCACTTTCCATTGCGAATTTTACGAAAAAGCATGAAAAACTGGAAAACACCTAGTGTGCTGAACTTACGTAGGCTGTTACAGTACCCGACTCAGTGGTTCATTTTTGGCCTGCGATCAGCCAATCACTCGGCCATAGCGTGCTGTTTCAGGTGAGACCGAAGGCTAAAAGATCCATCCGTCTGCTCAAAGTAACGCCGAAAAAGTGAATTCCAGACTTTTTCATTATTAGAGTCGCTGAAGACTCTAGAATCGATTTCTGTGATTATCTTATCTCAGTTACTGTATGAAGGAAGCTGATTTCAGCGGTTGCGCAAATTAGTGTTCAGGGCGAGACTTGCGCAGATTAGGGTATGCCGGGGGCAAGAGCTTGCTTCTCAACAACGTGAGAGCTGAGGCCGGAGTCACTTGATGGCGCAAGCATTAATCAGTGTTCTTTTGATAAGCAAAGATATCAAAAACAGATTGCTACAATATTGTACCAAATAGTACTGCCCGCAAATAACAAGTCTGATCTGAACCTTTCACTGCTGGTGGACACGCTCATATAGTTTAGAAAAGTTGCAAACAGTGAAAAATTTGAACAGTTTTTGTTAATATCAATGGACTTGGACATGAACCTATTGTCCAGGTTTTTTAGAAGATGGACTTGAACCTGAAATTTCCATGTTGGTCTTGACTTGAACCTGAACCTATTTTTTAGCCCCGCACTCTCCAACAGTAGTGAGTACTACCTAACAAACTAGTTATAGGGGTCAAATAGAATCCTGACAAATCTCTTGAACTGTTTTAGCTTTAGATGTGAACAAGACAAAACAGTCTGTCACTGATGGCTCTATGTGGTATAATAGCACAAAATATGCATTACACTAACAAGAAAGCACATTGTCACAAGTACAGTACAAATGAAAAGTTCTGTCACGTAGCGATTACGTAAGCTGTAGTTGAAAGCAGGACCGTTGATTGATACGGCGCGTGGCAGAAACCTAAGAGTAAGCTGGGCACACAGTAAGGTTTCATGTTTTGATCTGTTAAAACAGTAGATTATAAATCGAGATGTCGTCCTGTGACTGGATCTGTATTGCGGAGTACATCTTCTTCACATTCTCCTTTATCTCCATTCCTCTTTACTGTGCTGTCATTCTGGTGGTCTGCAAATACCGCAGCACTGCGTTCAAGGAACAGTTTTGGGTGTTGTGCGTAAGTCTGTTTGGAGCAGACATGCTGCACCTGGCTCAGTACTGGTATGGCATACGGCTGCCGGCCCATGGCTTCTTCAAATCTCTCTTCAACACCAAGCCCTCTCTGTTTGCTTGGCTAATGTTAGCGCCCGGACCGGCATCGCAGGTGTCTCAGAATCTGGGAGTGCTGTTCTTGAGTTTCAATCGATATGTCGCTATCATCAAGCCAGTGGCTTATAAGGCTGTAAGCTTGCCTACAGTATGCAAAAGGTTTATGCTCAGTAAGGAGTTGACCTAGTGAACTAACCTGAGCCCGTACCTAACCCAAATAGATTAGTTAGTAAGTCTGAACTTGTCTTGTCATAGATCTGGAGTGGCAAAGTGACTATGGTTTGTGTAGCAACTCAGTGGGCAATTCCGTTCTTGTTGCTACTTTGGGAAGGTGCCCAACTGCGATTCAAACTGGCTCCTCATCCTTTCAACAATGAAACTGGGTTTATGTCTGTCGTGGATCCACGCGACACTGCAAAGGTAGTGGACGAACAGCTGCGCAAAAACAATATTGGCAATCACAATAAGCTATTCAGGCCGGAAGGTTCATTGGTATAGCGATAGGTTTGGCTGGAATTGTAAGGGTATTGGTACTGGCTTGCTTGTATGGTCACATGTTGCGCAAGATCTACAAACAGAGCAAGCTCAATACTACAGCCAATCAAAATTTGGAGCGCGCACAGGTGATTTTAGACTTACTGTGGCATGACGACAAGACAACTGGTCAAGTTTGCTCGCTGTCAAAGAACGCGGCCAGTAGTAGACAGTAAAATCATACATACAGTACAATCAGGATTACCAGCGTCATTACATGACATATTGTTTATCTTTTAATAGGTGAACCTTACTATAACAGCAGCGCTGTTGACAGTCTGCGATTTTGCCGTGCTTCTGCATATACTGGAGCTGGCTGTTGCGCTGAGTCGACAGTCGGAACCAGCGACGAGTCAGGTGCGTTGGTGGACCTTTCGCGGAGGCATCATCTTCGACCTCTATGGATGGCTGAACGGTTGGCTGTTGGTGATCTGCTGCAAACAAGTGCGACAGAAGCTGCGGCTATTGATCTCTGGCCACACTCAAGTGCACGTGATGGCAAACAGCAACCGGCCTCGCAAAGCACAACTGCAACGTGCGTTGTAAACCAGCAACCACAGGGTCCAGCATCTACAGTGTCTCTGTGGTACTGTACCAAACGGTTGTATTTAGTCAAAGACAATACTGCTGAACTACCATGCTTTTTTGTTGTTCTCTTGACTGGCAAATTGATTTGGGATATCCATACAGTATTGGCTAAAAAATGTCCACCCCTTTTTTCGACCTTTACTCAAGCGATTCATTCCCAGTGATTTCTTTATCGATTTGGCTCAAATTTTCAGAATTAATTAACAAGATACAGTAACTGGGTAGATGTGGTGCAAGCTTGGCGCCAACATTCTGACTCGCTGCTGGTTTTATGACTCAAAAACTAAGAATTAGGGTGGTCCACGGAAATTCTAATTTTTTCGGCAAATCAATCAATCTTTACTTCCTTTTTCCTTTTTAATTCCAGACTACTGTTGCTAAGTAAATTTATTTGAAATATAATTTAATTATAATTTACTTACCAAACAATTTACTTGTAATAGTAAATTTCTAAAAAAATATAATTAAAATTATACTTAAATTTACTTAGGGCAGAAATTCACTTTAAATATAGTTAAAATTATAATTCACTTACCAAATAATTTACTTGTATTAGTAAATTTCTAAAAAATATAATTAAAATTATAATTATAATTTACTTAGCAACAGTATGCCAGACACCTTTAGTTTTCGGATCATAAAACCAGGACGGGTTAGAATTGTGGCACCAAAATTGCACAATATATAGCCAGTTGTCAATGTAATAAATCCTGAAAATTTGAGTCACATCGATAAAGAAATAACCGAGAATGAATTGTTTGAGTAAAGTTCGAAAAAGGGGTGGACATTTTTGGCCCATGCTGTATGACCAGAATGCCATATAGGGTGTCCTAATTTGAACCAGACCTTTTATGCGAATGAACGAACTGAAGTTACACAATTGACAATGCATATGTAATAGCATTCGGTCTTGTTATTCTCAGAAAGCAACTTGTTGATTGCCAAACATTGCAATACACAGATTCACAAAAATAAAAATCAAACAAAATTAATAAATTTTACAAAATTAACAACATAAATTAACAAAATTAACAAACAAAATTTAAAAACCAAAAAAAATAATAACAATTGAATCGGTAAACAGAAGTACAGACGTGATGAAAGAATAAGATTAAATGCAATAAACTTTAGGATGATTCGTTTCGTTATTGTTTGACTGTGTATTGTGTTGTGTTATTGTGTTGATTTGCGATTTCTAATACAATAGTTGTGTTGTGTGTGTGTCTTGAAAGCCGTTTTGTAATTTTTGCAAGCACTGCAGCACGTCATTCCTCTTTCTCTTCAACAAGCTCGGTGCCCTCTGTTTATGTTTTGTCAGCATACCTTTGAAAACAATTATGAAGTAACATGTATAGTGCACACTACCTTTTACCTACACTATAGTACCTGACGGAAGGTTGATATGCGCATGTACATATGTAGATTTACCCAACTCCCTCCTAAGAAAGTGAAGAAGTTTATGTACTTAGTAACCGCGACTACGCAATACAAGCACACAATTTTGAAAGCGCGCCAGCGCGCCAAAGTCCGCAAAACAGTATATTCGTACCAAATGATTCGTTTACACGTTTAAATTTGGCGCGCGCTGAGCTTTCTATATACGAGACTTGAAATCTGCTTTTTTTGTTTTTTACAAGAACGCGTTTTACAGGTCTGTGTCAGTGCAAACATTGGTATTGTTTAGGTTCAAAGATGAAAGGCATGTTGACGCATGATATGGTGGTGGTTTGAATGTACATAGATTTGTCAGTTAAAATTTTAAAGTGATTAAAGGGTGTTCCGTTGTATGCTAAGTATACTGCTTTTTGAAAGTGTGAGTTTAGGCTGAGGAATATCTGAATTCAAGCAGAAAACTAGCATGGTAGATCAAGGTTCGCATTAATTTGGTGGGCGCAAATTTTGACTTTTCTATGTACGATGGAATGGATCAATGTTGAAGGGTGGCCAGGTATTTAGTTTTTGTTTTTGACGCCCAGTTCTGCTGCGTTCGTTGCGACGGCCATTACGGACGAAACTTGGTATGGAGTCTTTGAGATTTGGATTGGAAACTATGCCTTACAATGCGGAAAAATTTGACGTTTGGTCCGTCAATAGTGTAACCCCCCAATAGTGCTGTTACCGCATCAACACCAAGAACATCGATTTCCCTTAAATATCAGCAGCGGAAACGCGAAATTCGGTTTCCAAAGGCAAGCCAATTTTAAGCTAAAAATTAGTGATTTCTGAGCCAGTTTGTTAGTACTGGAGCTGCTACTAGTACTTGCATTTTTGGGTCGGGATCCCTAAACTGTCTGGGGGTGAGGGTTTTGGCCTTTCTAGCTTAGTGGTAACCTCAAACCCATGTATGAATATGGCAAATTTTTACTTTTAGGGTATGTGATAGATAGCATCGTCAAAAATGAGAATGATGTCGTGTGAATATAAAGCACGAATGTATAGCCTAATTTAGGTGTTCATTGTGTTGCCTTAGTCGACGCGATTATAATAATCCACGATTCCACTCACTACGTACTTCGCATAGCAAATTAGGCGTCTAAAAATTCCGGTCAGTTCATTTCAGAAGGGAAACCTGCGCTACACTACGGTAGGTTATCAAACTACCTACGCAGTTTTTCATAGATATAGTTCAGCTTTTTTGGTGCGCTTATATTACTTGCACAGAAGTTAGCATATATATACATGTACTGTACCTAAGCTAAACAACCGGTACCACCACAGCAGTAGCATTAGCTCTTCCATCTGGATTCAGTCTGGTCTTCATCAAAAGCCAATTATCGATGGCCGGATCATATTCGTCGACAGTTTTTCTATCTGCACATTTCTCGCATACAGTACCGAGCGCATACAATTGTCCGTTGGCCTCAATCAAAGGAAAGAAAGCACGCGAATTCTTCAAACCTTTCACATAGGTCCATTGCTTCTTAGCCAAGTCAAACTTTTCGCAATGGTCCACCGGTTCTGCGCCTATTTCCGTGTAGCCTCCGCACGTGTAGATGGCGGAATTTACAACGGCGGCTGATAATCCATATCTGGCCGATTTTAACGAATTCCAGTTGTACCACCGTTGGTTGGCGAAATCGTAGCGTTCGACGTTTTTTAAAACAATTGTACCACTCAAGCCTCCAATTACGTACAAAGAATCGTTAGTTGCAACCATAGCGGCAGCGTATCGTTCGGTGATTAAACTAGAGAAACTACGCCACGCACCGCTACGGTACACTTCACATTCGGCGATTCCGTTTTTGAAGCTTCGATTGTAGCCGCCGCAGACAAACACCGAATTGTCCTTTTTAGCAGAGGAAGCCAACGCTCTGGCGTGTTTCATATTAGGCCCCGGGTGCAATTTCGAAGTTTCCAGATCGAAGAGGAAACTGTTTTTCGAAAGAACATCGCCCTCGTCGCCAACAAATCCACCTGCGATCAGTATTTTTCGGTCGGCAAGCGCGGCGGAAATGTGGTTCTTGCGAAGTTCTGGCAATTTGGCGTCCAAAAGTGCGTTTCGTGACGATTTTCCAGGATTGTAGCGTTCTATTGAGGCAGTCGGACCCCCGATCAGGATAATATCTAGGCCTGAAAGGTGTAAAAAATTGAGATCAAATTGCAATTCTATGAATTTTGCTGTTGGTTGAATAACAGGTGTCGCGTAACGTACGTACATACCGTAAAAACTTTTAATGCGTATTCGCAGCGCTAGTATTATAAGGGCGCTAGACCTATTACCTCAGACCATTTCAATTTGTAGTCCAAAATTTTCAAGAAAATTATTTGTAGTCTCAAGGTGTATTCATACTCAAGTAGAAAAAGATCGCCAGGTGACTTTTCTGTAGAAAAACTGTCGTTCCGTGTAGATAAAAATTTTCTGCTCAACAGACATTTTTGCGAGCTTCTTCCAAATTTTCCGCCGGTTGAGCGCTTTCCTGCATTGTTATAGTCGTTTCGCACTAAATCAATATCATTTACACATTCCTGCCGCTGAAAATCAACTTAAAAAGGCCGGCAACAAAGAAATAGTTCAATTTTTAACTAGATTTTTGTAGATTTTTGTCGCCAGCCGAAAGATCTCGCGTGGTGTTTGAGCGCGTTTCATACTTTAAACCAGTTTTTCTACAGAAAAGTCGCCAAGCGATCTTTTTCTACAAAAGTATGAATGCGCCTCTAGCTTGTAATTGTCAAATTCAGGTCCAAAAATATGTAGTCTAGTTTGTAGGTAGGCAATTTGTACTCAGGTTACCAACGCCAAAAATTCGACATACTTATCCCCTTGACCTTTTTGGCTGATGTCTTTTTACTTTTTCGGGGGCGTGATGTCAGCCGCGTCCCAAAAATTTTTTCCAAATGTCGACCTCCCGGAGACATCCGCCGTATTTTTATGGGAAAGGACGCCATACCGGCTGACGTCATTTTTGAGGAAGTACGTCAGCACCTGTCGGTGGTCCCCGACAGAAAAGGGACGATAGACATCCTAATGGAGATGTAGGTAGGTACAGGGGACGTATTCACAGAGTATGTTTGACAAAACTGACCAACCCTAAATGGTCGAAATTATATTTATGGCCCAGCTAGACAACTGTGAATGCTTAAAATTTAGCAGAGAGTAGGTCTCTTGTTAAAGTACTCTGTCTTGACACAGGGATTCTCTCGGTAACAAATGTTATCTGGCTTTTGAGACTGCAGTTAAGCAATTGCGCACACTGCTTTCTAGACTGACCGGCAGACGGTTTGCCTAATAAAAATTGGCGCACTGCTTTCTAAACACTGACCGCCGGTCGACTGGATAAACTAAAAAATGCGCTACTGTTTTTCTAAACACTGACTGTGGTGGACTGTTTGCCCAATAAAAGTGCCTTTCTAATACTGGTTCAATACGAGTTCATCCATGTGTACTGTAGGGCCAAACAGCGAGTTCCAAACTGCAATTGTAGCTAAAAACAGTTGCTGTTTCCAATGTCCCCTAGAGACGTGTCACATCTCCTAGCTGTAGGGATGTCCATCCCAAAAGGGATCTGATGCAGAAATAATTTTTTTGGGAACTCTTTCTCTACCAGCGACAAAGGGGCCGTTCATAAACGACGTCGTTCCAAAATCCCGATTTTTCGGACCCCCCCTCCCCCCAAAATCGCCTTGCGTCGTTTCTTGGGGACCCCCCCTACGGCGACGTCGTTTTCGGTTTACCCCCCCCCCCCCAATAAAACGGCAGTACATAGAGTACTGTGACGTTTTCTTGTTACAATACTGCACAATCAATAGAATAAATCCCTACAACCACTCTGGGAAGCTTTTCTGTATGGAGAAACGTTTGATAGAATGCGCATAAATCGAAAATAATGTAATTGAAGTACCCTAAAATTCCGAAAAAAGCGACGTCGTTTTTTGCTAACCCCCTCCCCCTCCTGGTGCGTCGTCTATCGTCGCATTTCAGCCGACCCCCCCTCCCCCCCTCTGGAACGACGTCGTTTATGAACGGCCCCAAAAGGATGTCCGACATCCTAATCGCGAGGAACACGACCGGTCTACGCCCTCGGGGCATCCGCCGTCGAGGGTTTCGACCAAAAATGCTGATGTCAAAAACGCGGTCGGCGTCCTAGGCCCGAGGACGAAGACCGTCGTAAAAGCGACATGGTAGGTATCAAGGGGTTATATTAGTGAAAAGCTGTTAGGTGAGGGGACAAGGAAAGAATGCAAGGTGATTTCGGGGGCAGGGGTAAGAAGAGAAGACAGAAGCAAAATCCTTTCGTACCTGTTTTCCTCGGTCGTGCCGGGTTGGCAACTGCGCTCAGAGTGACAGCCACCATCAAAAAGGCCACAAAAGCCAAAATAATCGAAGCGCCACAAACATTTTTGGCAGTTCTTCGCTGGTGCGACGCCATCTTAATTTTGATTTCTGACAGCGCCGCGTCTTTTATGGTCGTGCCGACCGGTTTTCCTGTCACCTCGCAGCCGGGCCTTAACAGGTTTCGCTTAGCAACGGGGCGTCGGCTTTAAAATTGGCGCTACGGCCGGTCGTTTACATTGCAATTTGGAATGGATCGGACTGCGGTAGTCACGTTGTTTTGGCGAAATTGAATTAAGGTCAGGCTATTTTGCCTGTTCCACTGCTGTCTATGTGTGTGGGCGGGTTTTCTCACGAGTTTAGAGACTTTGACTGTTCGGAGAGGGACCAGGCTTTGGCCAGCCTTATTCAAGGAAGTGCAGTTAGTTTTGATAGGGGCGGAGCCTACCGTCATTTTGCCATTTACCTCGGTCGCCTACTTGGAAGCGGAATTCCGCTAGTTGGCCATTATTACAGCGATGTTACCGACGCCAGCGATGCGAAAGGGGTAGTGCGAGTGGACGATTTCTATGAAATCGTTGAAAATTCGGCGATTCGCGTTTATCAGTGCAACTGTTCGCACGAGAGAAGGTGTCGGGTTATTCGCGACCTGCTTGAACATGTCGGCGAAGGCGGCTATAATTTGGTGGTGAATAACTGCGAAACGTTGGCTAGAAAGCTGATAAATGGCGAGGAATTTAGTTGGCAGACTTTTTGGTACGTTCTTGGCGCTCCGGTACAGCTTCCCAGACTTGCCGTTTTGGGCGGTCTGCAGATTTCTACTGCCAGCTCGCTGGGGTACGAATTATCTTTATCTGTTAAGTTTTTCACGCACTGCTTGTTGTTTAGAAGCAGTTTGCGCCTTCTAAACGGCGTCCGACAGCTGTGTGATCCGTTGGGTAATTTGCTCACCATAAATTTCGCCTCCAACAAGTCATGCAATGTGCTGGAAAATGCTAGTTGCACTCTGTTGGACACAGGCAAAACTGAGTTGGTCAACTCGGATCAACATCAGTACAAATGTCTCACCTGTTTTCCCGCTGACCAGTCCAGCTTCGTCTGTGTTGCTTGTTGCCGCAACTGTCACACTGATCATCAGGTCATCTATAAGGGACAATTTACGGTAGGTTTTAGGCCTTACCTTATCTATCTCTGCTCCTAGGGCCCGACCGGAATTCCGGTCCGGTCCTGTACCGGATCGGGCTGAGCCGGTCCGGTTTGGTTTACCGGATTTTTCGTTTGTTTACAGATGCATTGAAATGCTGCTTAACTAAGCTGAATTTTGGAAGATGTGCCGTAAAATCCTGCGGATTTTTAGTGCTAAAGGTTGTTGCACGCGCCGGGCCAGGCTGCACCCAATCCTGAGCAAGTAACGAATATCTTAAATTGAGTAATTTTTAAATCTGAAGATGGCGAATGGAACTGAAAACGAAAACTTTTCGTTTTGCTGTCATTTCCGCAAATCTTAACCAACTATCCTAAAATTTGCAGAATCTCTGCTAAAATGTAGAGAATTTTGTCTGTTAAAATGTCATGCATAAAAATTGAGTCAGTGTTGAGTAAGTGAAAAATTTCATGAATATCGGTTTTTTAATGAGCAGTTCAGGAAAATGCATCTTCCTGATACTGTATTTTCTAAAGCCAGCATTCATTCTCCATGGATCAAAGTTTCATACCGACCGATCCGAACCGAACCTGCCGTAGTACAGGGTGTCACTTTTATCTATCATCGATTTCGTCTTGCTGTAACTTTTGTTTTGGTCAATCAATTTCGCTGAAATTCTAACACAACATAACATGCACAAATCGCCGGCACAGTTGGTGTAGTGGCTTAGGCCGCATAGCCACTGTGCGCGTGCTCGTGCGCTCATCCTCTCGGCGCGGCAAGTCTTGCCGCAAAGAGTTGGCCGTTGGCACAAAGCTCCACGCAGATCACCGATAGCTGGTACCAGGGAGTAGGTAAAATGGGAACCGTCTGGATCTGCCATTGCACCAAAGCGCTCCACAAAGCCTACCGCGTTGGAGAAGAAGATCAATGACGTCAGAAGCTGTATGAGAGACCAATTATGCCGGGAGCCCTCTGGCGTATGGGGCACCAGCGGCACAATCATGACGTCAACACGCCGGGCGCTCTCTTAGTGACCGGCACCCAGCAGCATGGCTAAGAGTGGCTGGCAATGAAAGAAGGGCAACGTCCGAGATAGATGAGGAATCACGGGGGTCGTGAAATGGACCACGAGTCTGATCGTAGGCCGTAAAGCCCGCTGCACATCGGATCGGATCAACCCAAATCGTTGATTGAAAAACACATTGAAAGCCTCCAATAAGAGGGTTAGGTGTCTCCTCCTGACTTGTCCGAAAGGACATAAGCCATCTAGCAATTTGACCTCTTCAGGGCACTTGCGGTTGTTTGACAAATGGAAAGTGTCAGATTTCACAGCCTTACTCAAAGTGTTCTTTGCTGTCGACTGGTCGGCGCCAGGGACAGAAACAACGCAGCTATCAGTGTGGCACCTGTGGTTTGCAAGGGGATGAGGTGGTGATTTGTGAGGCCTGCATTAACCACTGTCACCAGGGTCATAAGATTGACTTTGTCGGCGTCAAAAGTGGCTACTGCGACTGTTTTGATGAGTGTGGTTGCAAGGCCGAAAGTGCTTGTTAGGGAAACCGATCGCTTTTATTGTGAACAAGATAAACGTGCTAGTGACCGTTTTTAACATAAGTTTTTTCCACAAAATATAAAGGTACAGTAAAAAAAACTTGTAAGGGGGCGTGCAAAAATTACGTAATGGCATGAGGGGGCGGGGGGTTTCGTCAAATGATTACTAATCAATTACCTAATTAGGGGAGGGGTGAGGAAATTATTACGGGCGATTATCAGCGGGACGGGGGTGCGAAAATGGGCAAAAATACCATTACGTAATTTTTGCACGCCCCCAAAACTTGAGCAAGAATTAGAGTGTGAACCCAGCTGAGTGAATATGCGGTATTGGATTTTCTGCTATTGTTCGCACTCTAACGAAATTCCAAATAAACAAGTGCTAGTTTATTCAGGAGGCTGGGCGTCTGTACTGAATGCGATTGCGTCTTTGCCGGCCACCTTGTGTTTGGCGCACATTTTGTACCAGTTTACATAAGCGAAGTCGCAGTCAGACACAATCACGTCCCATTGTCCGCCGAACTGCTCCGTACACGATTGCTGGATGGCCTTTGCCACTTCAAGAATCGGCTTGTCGGCCGCAGCCTCCGCGCCTTTTTCCATGGCCGCTTTTACGTCTGCGTCACCGCATGCCCCGCCCGCTGAAAGGTCTTTGTTTGTCAAATGAAGAACTGCTAGAACTGATTTGGATTTTTGGCGCTGTTCGTTTTGTTCGATGGTAGGTAGGTCTACTCTAGAAACTGAACGCTACTTTTTGTAGTTTTGGAGGAAAATTTGACCGTACCGGCCCGGCCCGCTTTTCAATGAAATAATCGGGTGGGTTCAAATGAGCCAAATTCAGCACCTTTTCGGCTCTTTTTCATAGTTTTCTTTATTCAGTCAGGCTCAGTTTTGATCTTAACTGAGATACAGTAGAGCGCCGGCCTTTTTTCGAGTTTTCTGAATAATTTCAAATGGCCGCCGTTCTGTCAATTTTCAACCAAATGAAAAGATTTTTGGCACGATTATTATTATTTGTTAAGAGTTTGTTTTGGGTTTATTTGTTATTTGTTATTTGTTTATTTATTTGTTATTTGTTATTTATTATTTGTTAAGAGTTAAGAGTTTGTTTTATGTAAATGTCTCGCGAACCCTTCATCGGATATTTCTCAAATTTTGCAGGTCCACCAATCTTTATATGGACTTAGGAAGCTGAAGAGCTGAGCTTTCTTACACAACCCGTTAAAATCTGGCGAATTTTTACTTTCCGTCAAGGTGAAAAAGTTGCGTTGTCAAAAATGGTGCCCTCTAAACATAAAGCACGTTTTTATGGTCTAATTTAGGTGTTCATTGTGTTGCCTTAGTTGAGGCGATTGTAATCCACGAACCAAATAGTTTGTATAATCATGCTTTGTGTGGAAGGGATAACACCCTAATTTTTGACTCTGCTAGTTTTTCACCTTGACTGAAACTAAAAATCTGCCAGATTTTAACCGGTTGTGCTAGAAAGCTGAGCTCCTCAGGCTCTTAAGCCCATATAAAGGCTGGTTAACCTGCAAAATTTGGGAAAGATCCGATGAAGGGTTCTTGCGATATTTATGTTCAAAATTTGACGTCTGAAAATTCGGGTCAGTTCATTTCGGAAGGGCATAACTCCAGGCTACAGAAGGCTAGCAGACTAGAACTTGGCCAAAACAAACTCATAAATAATAATAATCGCGCCAAAAATATTTTATTCGGTTAAAAATTGACGAAATGGCGGCCATTTCAAATTATTCGGAAAAATGGCCAGGCGGTCTTTTTTTTTGGCCAACACTGTATGTTACTTTTCTAACAAAGAAAATGAGGTCCAAAATACATTAATTTGTCAGAATATTAGAGAATAACCTAAAAAAACAATTATGTTGAACTACACTGAAATTGCAAGAAAATAGACAAAATGCTTTATTAACAAACTTTTAATTCGGCAGCCCCCGGCCCCGACTGTTGGCGCGGCCCGTGTGCGCACATCTACTATTTTCAATGCGGCAAAACCGTCAACTAGAGACCTGCACGGGCCGGGCCTGGTCACCCTACAGAGGATTTTTAGAGGATTTCAGCCGGGCCGAGTCACAAAAATTGCATTTTCATAAGGGCCGGGCCCGGGCCGCAAAAATTGGGTTTTTCGGATAGGCCGGGCCGGGCTGTGAAAAAGGCGGACCGGGCAGGTCTCAACTATTTAGATTTAATTGATTTACGTAGTTCGTACATGTAACAGGGGGTGGGCCAGACCCAAATTCGGGGAAAGAGCTCAAAACAAAATGAGTCTAGGGTCGCATAAAATCATCTGGGCTAAAAATCGCTAAAAGATGATATTATGGGCTCAACAAAATACAGCTAAAATTTGCTCTTTCACAGGGTGTTTTTAGCAATTTTCGTACCTAAAACTGAAAAAAAGCGGAAAAACGGTCTGAGAGTGTTGGCCTTGCCTGTTACATTACATGTATGACGTAGTTTATTACCGGATGGTCCGTGCGGATGGGCGTAAACTGATAATAACCATGCCACGACACACCCGGTTAAAAGCAACATTGATCGGAACTAAAATAAATAGCTTCTACATATTCAAGTAGGAAGTAGTTTCACGTACGATTTCCATAATAAGAGAGATTCAGTTAAAGGCCGTCTTCTGCGCAATTCTCTGTCACACACTATTGATGTTCATTGAGAGGTGTCGTCAGCAGTGAAGCGGATGAGAAACAAAACTGGTTTACTGTTGTAAAAACTTGAACCCGTACTAATATTTATACCATCTGCCCCCTTTTCTTCGATTCAGCAACTGTTATGTAGTGTGTACCTCTCACACAGTCAAACAGTGCTCTCTGCTAGAGACTTTTTTGACGGTCCGGATTTTCAAATTTCCAGCCTGGCCCGGCCTGGGACCTCAAAATTTTCAGGCCCGGGAAAGCTAAGATCGTCCAAAAATCATGCAAATTGGGTTGTGCCGGTACTAGATTATAAAAGAAACAGTTCTAACGATGCAACAAAGCTGAGAGAGCGAGAAATAAAGAGAAACAGCTCTAAACTAAATAAGCGGTTGCTCGGGCCAGCCTGGGCTGCCTTACTAACAATCGATTTGTAAAGGTGACAGTAGTACCAAGGTGAACAATTGCTGAGGGGCCAACACGTCTGCTAGCTAATATGCTCGAAAGTGTTTGTGCTAAAATCTAGGGACACGACCGGTGGAATAAACATAATCGAGTACAGAGTTAACATACATGTAGCATGTAACATGTAGCATGTAAGGCTTTTGCGGGTAAGGCGGCTTTTGCCAGCTGGATGGAGAAATGACAGAAAAGGCTTGTAAAGATACCGATTTCTCTTAAATATCAGCTAAATTCGGTTATCAAAGGCTTGTTAAAGCGGCCATTTTAAGCTAAAAATTTGTTTCTGGGCCTGTTTGGTAGTACCAAACCAAACCCCCTTAGTACATGTATGAGAAAGAGTTAACTATTTTCCTAGTAAAGAGCACAGAACATTTAAAGTCTTTTGAGCAGAGTGTTCATATTGGAGCGTTGATTCATAGTAAAACAGCAAATCATAATCTGTGTACACCGTGTATATAAGGGGCCGTCCATAAACGACGTCGCTCCAAAATCCCGATTTTTCTGACCCCCCTCCCCCAAAATCGCCTTGCGTCGTTTCTTGGGGACCTCCCTACGGCGACGTCGTTTTCGGTTTACCCCCCCCCCCCCGATAAAAGGGCAGTACATTCAGTACTGTAATGTTTTCTTGTTACCATACAGCGCAATTAATTGAATAAATCCCTACAACCATTCTGGGAAGCTTTTCTGTATGTAGAAACGTTTGATAGAATGTGCATAAATCGAAAATAATGCAATTCTAAAATTCCGAAAAAAGCGACGTCGTTTTTTGCTAACCCCCACCCCCACCTAGTGCGTCGTCTATCGTCGCATTTCAGCAGACACCCCCTCCTCCTCTGGAACGACGTCTTTTATGGACGGCCCCTAACGACCGTGTTGGCACATAATGATGTGAAGTGATTGCGCAAATTCAACACAAAAGCGTACATTAGGCCGTAAAAATGACTCGATACAGTACATATCTTTTGCACCCTTAACCAAAACGAAATTACGAAAAGATATGGTCACCGTTAACGTTAAAGAAGTGAATCGGAAGATGTACAGGGTGTCAGCAAAATGACACATTTCGTTTTGCTGCCATTTCCGCAAAATTTGATCAAATTGGCTGAAATCAGAAACATAGGTGTCAAAATAGCTGAAATTTTTAATGTTAAAGTTTGATGCATCAGGCTTGACCTAATCCTGGGAAATTAAAGGATAAAATGAAATGTGTTTATTTCAATGCCTATAGAAATAACGTTAAAAACTTTTGTTTTTGTTGTCATTCCCATAAATGCTGGGCGGCACAGTTGGTGTAGTGGTTTAGGCCGCAAAGCCACTCTGCGCGTGGCCGTGCGCTCATCCACTCTGCGGGGCAAGTTTCTTGCCGCAAAGAGTTGGTGGTCGGCACAAAGCCCAACCCAGGCGACCGAAAGCTGGTGACAGCCAGTAGGTAAATGGGAGCCGACTGGAGCTGCCTAAGTATCTAAAGCTACAATAGCAACCACACGTGTTGGGACAAACGGGAACGGGTCAGTTAACACTGAGACCGAGCATGTGTGCCGGCTGGTAGCGATGGAAGGGCAGGATGTGTTTGTGATCGGCCTGCAGTGTGGCCTAACGCCGGGACTACGGGCCCGACCGGACAATCCATCCATCCATAACTGCTCAAAAAATGGCCCGAAATTTAGAGAAACTCTGCAAAACTGTGCATTTTCTCAAGACAGTTATCAATCTCATTGAATGAAATTTTAACACAAAAAATGTGCCGCTGTTTTGCAGAGTTTTCCGGACATTTGGCGACTGTTTGCAGGAATAACGACAAAAAGAAAAGTTTCCTTTTTCAACGCATTTTCTGGCTGTTTTGAAATTACGCAAGTTCACAAATTTCTCAGGCCTGCTGCACCAAACTTCAACAGGGCGGGCACTTACGATTCAAATTTCTACCAAATTAGTCAAAATTTACGGAAATGGAAGCAAAAATAAATGTGTCTGGGACGCCCTGGTAGTACAATAAGCCTAGACAAGCACAATGCATAACTGATCGATCATATCAGCCTAACTGCGTAAACAAAGCCCACAAAACCGCCAAGACAATGGGCAGTCCAATAAGAGCAAAGATTGGCTTGTGTTTTTTCAGCGCAGACAGCAGTCCGAAATTCTGTCCGTCGTCGTTCTGTCGTTTTTCTTTGTTCTTCCGTTTCCGTTTCGGACCCAGCGAGGCGGCCTGAATTGAAAGAAACCAATTTTGCTAAAAAAAAGATTCTAAGAGCAAAACCAACCGTAATTTCGTCTTCCTTAGACTCGGTGGAAATTTGACTTTCGGTGCTTTGAGAGCGCGTTTGAAGCTCGGCAGCCACCTTCTTGGCCAGTTGACAGGAGTCATCACAGTCTAGCTGGAAACCGTTTTCCACCTAAATATTTTGCACTAGCCAAAACTGAAAACACCACCATTCCATAAAAGGGCTCAATCTTCATGAAAACGCGTATTTCTAAAGGTAGATAATACAGTCAGGCACTTAACGCCGTTAATGGTATATGGCACCCTACCCTACGTTCGCACCTGAACCGGTAGGTACCATACGTGGTATCACTCCGTTCAGATTTCGGAACATATATGGTACCCCTACCTTCGCATTGGTACCTCTACCGATACCATATAGTGTAGCACTCAGTTCAGATGTTGTACCATATACGGTACCCCTACCTTCGCATTGGTAGCTATACCGGTACTACAGGGTGTGCCAAAAAAACCACCCAGCAGATTTTTCGCTGTAGCAACCGCAAATCTCAACCGATTTGAATGAATCCTCTTTTAAATGAAAGATAAATAAATCCTTAAAAGACTGCTGGAATTTTCATTGATGTACTCTGCTTAGTTCCTGAGATATTGGCTCTCAAAATCAAAACAGTGATTTTGGCAGTGAACAAAGAGGGATTTGTTTATTATTCTGCACTTCCTAATAAAACGGATTCCTGCTACTGCTAAGGGCTATTGGAGGCTTTACTGGTGACACAGAAACTCGGTTTACTTCAACACTAAAGTATTATTAGCCCCCAACGGTAGGAATCTGCTTTATTATTAAATGCAACGGAATCGCTCTTGTTCTTTGCCAAAATCTGTTTCGACTTAGAAGGCAAATATCTCAAGAACTGAACAGTGAATCTGAATAAAAATTGCACCAATCTTTGAAGAATTTATCAATCTTTCATTCAAAAAAGGATTCATTCAAATCGGTTGAGATTCATGGTTGCAAAAGTAAAAAATCTGCTGGGTTGTTCTTTATCACTCTTGTTCATTGCCAAAATCTCTGTTTTGACTTTGAGGACAAATATCTCAGGAAGAAAGCAGCCTATCTTAATAAACGTTGCATCAATCTTTCAAGAATTTATTTATCTTTCATTTAAAAAAGGATTCATTCAAATCGGTTGAGATTTGCGGTTGCTACAGCAAAAAATCTGCTGGGTTGTTTTTTTTTGGCACACCCTGTATGTATATATGACACCACTCTATTTAGCTTTCTTCGTACCATATGGTACCAGCACCGATGACCGATCCGATGTGCGGGGGCCTTATCCCTACGATCAGACCTATGTGGTCCATTTCGCGACCTCCGTGGTTCGTCATGGTGATGTCGGCTCCCAACGTCCGCTTGGTGCGCCCCTGGTGTGAGAGAGGCCCCCAGGCCTAGTCGGTTTTCATAGACAACTCCTGACGTCATTGATCTTCTACAACGTGGCAGGCTTTTGAGCGGCTTCGGTGCAACGGCAGATCGGTTCCCGTTTTACCTACTCGCTATCACCAGCTTTCGGTGACCTGGGTGGAGCTTTATGCCGACGACCAACTCTTTGCGGCAAGAAACGTGCCGCGCCGAGAGGATGAGCGCACGATGTTGCGCACAGTGGCTTTGCGGCCTAAACCACTACACCAACTGTGCCGGCCACCGATGGTCATGGGTAGGGGTATGGTACCACCACAGTCCGCGAACGTGGGGGTACCATATGGTGCTACTAGCCTAGGTGCCGGTACCATATATTATGGTGCTACTAGCCTAGCTACCGGTACCATATATGGTGCCACTACCGTAAACGGCGTTAAGTGCCAGACTGTATAAAAGTAAGAATAGCAGTGCTACCTTGCTACACAGTCGCTTTTCAGTGCGTCTGCCGCACTTGCAAGGCACTTGGATTCGTTTCTTGCACAGAGATCGGTGCGAGCACGAGCCACTGTGGCACTTTAGGAGACAAGGATGTCGGCAGGTCATCAATTTCGGACACTGGTTACCGCAGGACAACTGTTGCTGTCGTTTGGTGACGTCCATGGCTGTCCACTCTCTGTAAACTTTACAGTTTACGCTTCTGCCAAAAAGGCGGCCCAGCCCAGGCCCTACAAGTGCATCTGTCATACTTGCATGGAATGTAACGCGGGTTGAGCGTGCAATGACATGGTTCTTTGACCATTTGTGGACAGCTGGCACAAGGAGCAGGATGACAAGGCATGGGACATCGATGAGGACAACCCTCTGGACGTGGCAACGAACACAACTCATGACACTCATCGCAATCCTTGCCTAACAGACTGGCTTTCTCGGGAACCTGAAATGGCACTCACAGTTGTTTAAAACAATTTTTTGAAGGCTAAACATTTTTGCTTTGTTTTAAAAATTATAACACAAATTTTTTTGAAATTCGTCTTAAAGGGGTCCATCGTGCTGGTACAGGTACTTACAAAAAATTTTCCACTTTTGAACCTCAAGTCAGCTTAGAAACCTGCTCGAAAACGCCAATACAGGTCTAATAAACACTGCCTGTAACTGCATAATTTCACCGAAAATTGTCTTTAGAGGCACTTCTAGCTGAATCCTAAGGAAGGTTTCTTAAGCAGTCGCTGTTCTGCTCAGTGCAAAAGAAGTATTATGCAGCTTGCTAGATGAAATGTTGGCAAAGTTGTTTCCAAAGAATTTATTAAAAATTGCATAAACGACGTGAATTTTCCCACTTTTTGCCTCAATTTGCATATCGATTTAAAAAATTTTTGAACCTTCAAATAAGCTTTTTTTAAATAGTATAAGTTTCTAATTCTTTACCCTAACAACTGTGATGGCACCTACTGTAAAGCTGGAATCGGGTCAACTGCCAGATTGCTTCAACCAACCATTAGTTAGCTGTCAAGAATTTGCAATGTGGGTTTTATTAGTGAATGAGGAAATGGAGTATTCTACATGAGGCCGAGTATGTGAAACAAGTATGAACCAGATCAGAACAGTCAAGAAATACGTACCAATTACCAATTAATTTCACAAACAATCACAACATGCACAAACAAGTATAGGTGACAGTAGTTACAAAACCTATTGAAAACCATTGAAACAACCACGGACTACAACGCATTACGACATGTCGTCAACCAACATCAAGAAGAAATGAACAGCCAAAACAAAACCAATTTAGAATAGATCTCAAAACTACATGAATTGAAAATTATTTTCAGATATTAGAGTCTGGAGCGAATTTTACCGTTGCTGAATTTTGGACACAGATATTCCATAAAAGAAGCAGATAAATAAACTTCAAGCATTCTTTTCGATTTCTCCACCATGTGCGGTTGTATTCTTGAGTCCACTCTCGGTGAGTTCCTTACATTTAAACATATAGACAATGCCTTTCTTCAGGTCATCGTGTCGCATAGTGAACAAAACCAGGTTCATGAAGGAGTTGAGGTTTCTGACCACATTTGCGTACGGACTGAATGTGTAGTATACATCCATTGACATCTCTTGTGTCTTCGCTATCACCCAAGTCATGCCCATGTAAAAGACGAGCGTGCACAAGGTACTCAAACCTACACTTACAAGAAATTTGTTTTGCTTCTTGCGTTCTGCAGAAAAGTTGTACTGCAGGCTGGGCATGACAGCGTTCATGCGTTTGCGGTACATAATCAGCACTGGCACATAGAGTATGATACTACCCCATGCAAGGGCATAGCGCACATGTTTGTACAGCTCTGCAAGAGTTGGAGTCCCTGCTTTGGGGGCACTCATGAAGCAAATAGCCGGTGACACGGTGTGGTAGGTGTATGAGCTTACAAACATGTACACTGATGCAATCACTCCAAGCAAGTAGAAGATACTGACCAGTCCATAAGCATAGGCTGTGCCAAAGCCAAAATAGCTGAGTGGAAAGGAAATAGCAATGAGGCGGTCAAGCGAAATGCACGTCAGCATGCCTATTGAAGCTAAGTCGCCGACAGACCACACTACACTGTGCACTTTAAGCATGCAATCCCACGAACTGACCAATAGGTGTGCCTTACCCACCACAATCACATAGTAGCGATACACGCCTGCACTGAGGTTGCCAACTGCACTCAGGAAGTCGGCAAAACTCAGCGCTCCAAGGATTATGTACTCCTTCTTTGATCTCAGCACTTCATGACTGAAGATTCCTAACGTGGTGATTCCATTGCTAACCATGAGCACAATGCCAACTACACAATAGAGTATGTAGCTTAGCAAGGCTCGCTGATTGGCTTGCTCCACAGTTTCTGTACTTGTAGTGTTCATTGGTCTCTGATGAGAATCGAAGCAAAATGTAGTTTGACTGGATCAGGAACAGAAAATGACTAAAAGCGCTGCGAAACAACAGGAAGCTCAGCTAAGTAAGCTCAGCTCCCTAGGCTATCATGAGCTATCATATACCCAAATTAGGTCCACGAGCATTCATAACAGCCAGAACAGGCGTCTGGGGGCCTTGACTCATCAGCAGTATTGCAAAATACAACACAAAGGGACAGATAAAGTTAACTTCGGCTAAATCAAAGAAAACATCCACTTTACCTTATGACATATTTGCTGACAAGTGTGATTGCCACAATTCAGTGCCCTGCCGCATGCACGACCGCACGAGAACTCCCTTAGTTCACAACAGGCAAATTCTGCGGTCTCGTGATAACCAAGACAAGTGTCTGCCACTGGGAATCTGCATGGCGGGCAATCCAAACAAACCAGTTCAATTTTTGGAGTCGGTTGTTCCCAGGGAGTTGCTGGCCGGGCCTGAAACAGCCAATTTGTTCAAGTCAGAGAGCAGGAGTCATCATTGACACCTACCTTAGGACGATTTGTATTCATCAACACAGCTGAATGACAAGCCATTGGGCAACTATGTCCGCAGTTCAATTGCTTGTCACACTTCTGGCGACAGGGTGGACATTGGCCAAAGTGACACCTGTGTGCAGTGCGCGTTGGATGATGACAATCTGGAGGGACGACACACAGATGGCGACAGCGAGGCGGTCGCACTTTCTTCTGCTGACCACAAGGAACTCGAATCTTGGTCTTGCCACAGCTGCAGCTCACCTAACCAACAATCTAGATCTTTCTACACAGAACGGCAATGCAATGCATAAAACCTCTGCAATCTCAGTGCATGGATAACACTGGCCAGGATGACAAGGGGCTGAGCACTTGTGGCGACCGCAAGGCAAGGTGCGACCACAGCTTTGCTCACAAGATGGACAGTCTCCATCGCAACATCGACGACTGCAAGCGTGCCGACCACACTGACGTTTCTTGCGACACTTTGTATCACAGAGAAACGGTTTACTGCATGGCATTAGTCGGTGTTTGGCCCCGCAGCGACAGACCTTGTCTCGCTCCTGCACGCATGGTGGACAGGCACCTCTGCAAATGTGTTTTCTTCAAAGTCACAGCTTCCTTCTGGTCAATAAAAGGATTTGCAATGAATTTCATGTTAAAATATATTTTTAAAAAACTTGGCAAGCTACAGAATAGCTGGTACAAAAAGGTTCAGGCACTCCTGGTAGGCTTCAATATCTTATTATTTCTGTCACTGACCGATCAGAAGAACCACAATGATAGATCCCATACCTCAGAGTAAAGTACACTAATCATTGTCAGAAAAAAATAAAAGTACCGATAAGTAGGACATTTTATTATGGGTTTATGCTCACAAGCTCAATATTGAGTGTTCCTCCCATTGGCGTCACGAACAGGCTTGAAAAGGAGCAAGTTAGGAAAACAAAAATGACTACTCATCTTCAAGCTGCTCACGACACCAATGAATGGAACACTGAATATTCAAACATGAAATGTCCTGTTTTTTTATCGAGCTTAGTCTTTACTTCGAGGAATCGTTGTTTGGCACCCTGCTTGTATTTTTTCAATTTCTGTGTGCCTTTTCTGCTGAAAAATGAATGCTAGAACAGTGTGCAAAAGAAACGGCTTAAAATATCGAGTCATACAGCTTTCTCTTTAATTTGACAGACAGATAACACCCACGCTAAGTACATAGATAATTTCTAAATCTATGTCTGCAGCCTATCTGCTAGTTGCGTCAGCGAACGCTGCTCAATTGTCACAAGATGCATTTAGTGCAGGTGTGTGTTAGTGTGATGGCCCTTCTTTCACTGTCATCTACAAGCGTACTGATACAGCTGGAAGAGAGACAAGCTACACTTGACCGTCAGCTCTTTTGGAAGAGAGTGGCTACTGCGCTCTACCTGCCCAGAGGGTTCAAGCCGCATCTCAACTTCTCTCACATTCGCTTGGTGACCAAGTTAAGAATGATGATAAATGAATTACTCGATTGATTAACTAACTGTCATCGAAACGTTCTTAACTTTGTGCTTCAATAGTCGAGTAAACAATATATTGACAGAGTCCTTGCCGGCACAGTTGGTGTAGTGGTTTAAGGCGCAAAGCCACTGTGCGCGATGTCGTGCGCTCATCCTCTCGGCGCGGCAAGTTATTTGCCGCAAAGAGTTGGTGGTCGGCACAAAGCTCCACCCAGGCCACCGAAAGCTGGTGACAGCTAGTAGGTAAATGGGAACCGACTGGATCTGTCATTGCACAGAAGCCGCTCCAAAAGCATGCCACGTTGGAGGAGAAGATCAATGACGTCAGGAGTTGTCCATGGAAACCGACTAGGCCTGGGGGCTTCTCTCACACCAGGGGCGCACCAAAATGACGTTGGAATCCGACATGCATCAACATGTCAGGCGCTCTCTTAGTACCTGGCGCCCAACAGCACGGCTAGAGTGGCTGGCAGTGATAGAAGGGAAATGTCCGAGATCATACATGTACTAGGGGGTTTGGGGTTACCCCCTAGCTGAAAAGGCCAAACCCCCCTCACCCCCGAGAGAGGTTAAGGGACCCCCCACCCAAAAATACAAGTACCAGTAGTGGCTCCAGTACTAACAAACTGGCTCAGAAATCACTAATTTTTAGCCTAAAATTCGCTTGAAAAGCCTTTGGAAACCGAATTTGGCGTTTCCACTGCTGATATTAAAGAGAAATCGGGGTTTTTGGAAGCCCTTTTTGTAATTTTTTGCTTGTTTTTAGCTCTAAAACGCTATTCGGCAGCTTAAAAAAATAGTGCTTTTTAGCGTCCTTACTGAAAAAAAACGTGCTAAAAACGCATTTCCAGGCGTTTTGGAGCTTTTTGAAATTTGGGACCCCGCTCTGGGCGAAACCCCCTCGAGCCCCATCTGAGGAAAACCCCCTACCCCCTCCCCGCAGGTCGGCCCGGAGCTGTCACATGTAGGTCCGTGATGACGAACCACCGGGGCCGCGAAATGGACCACATAGGTATGATCGCAGGCCGTAAGGCCCAAGGACTTCGGAACGGACCGAATCCTTAACGACTTTAGAATACATGTACTAGGAGTTTGACTAGTTGTGGTGAGAGTTGTGCCGAAAGTGGGGTACAATATACAGTGCCGATACCATGGTACCGACACCATATACGGTACCGGCACCTTACATGCTACCACCACAGGGCCCAAACGTGAACGTAGTAGCTGTTGAGCGCAATTTGGTAACCAGTTTAAGCTGAGACGTACCGGTGGCACTGCTGAAAGCACTCATGGAATCCGCAATCCAATAGTTTGCCGCAAGTGTCTCCACAACAGGGCAGCTGGTCTATGCAGTCTGTCTGACCGAACACTTGCTTTCCACACGGACAAGTGTCCTGTCCGGGCCGCACACAACTTGGACAAGCTCCGGAATGACAAACCAACTGGAAGAAAAGAGATTTTCTGCCAAATATGACTTGCAGCTTTTCTCACAATCACCTGGCAGTGGTGGGTACCACAGTTGAGAGCTTTACCGCAGACGCGCGTGCAAGTCCACTTTGCCTCAGCGCAAGGCGACTCCTTCACTGAACTGCCACATTGACAGGCACGACGACTTACCTTGTCACAAGCTGGACAGCTCACTTAAAAGAATCACTCGGAAAATTGGAACTAGAGTGGCAAGATTACCAGAAAATCCAATATCCAATACCTGCTCAGTTTAGCCAGAAAATCGTAATTTATGTGAACAGGTACACTCTGTATCAGTAGAAATAGCAGAAAGGGTTACCTTTTATTTTAGATAAGAAGAAAGGAAGTTAATTACTGGTGCGCGCCCTCTAAATAAGGGCCCCCTGGCCTGGGGGCTATTTGGCCGAACTTTCCAAATAAACGCCCATGAGCGGCTACTGAGATAAACTGTTACCACTTGATCTCTAGAAATTTTTGCGCTTCAACCAAGTGTAGAACACTGAACTATTCATGGATGTGAAAGAATTTTTATTAAGGAATTGCATAAATCGATTCTGAATTGGGTTTAAAACTTCAAAACACATCCTCCTCGGTTCTTCTAGAGCAATTTTACGTATGCTCAGTTCAGAATCGAGCTGAATTTATTGAGAATGTCTAAACCAATTCTGCTACAAAACCTCGATCGTACAATGTACAGTACATGTTTTTAATTCATGTTTTTACCTTAGAAAGACATGTAGGTCGTAAATAGGTTCGTAAACCGGTCTAATGGCAGTATCTATTTATCAATAAGATGTTCAAACAGTCAGTTGTTTCACAGAAATCGTCTTCTTTTGACCTCCAGAATTCACTCAGGGTGAATTTCACAATTATCCAAATTTCCGCTCATAGGCGTTTATTTAGATAAAATTTGGGGTCACTGAAACTGCTAAAACTAATTAGGGGCCCATGGGCGCTTATAGGAAAAAATCCGGTACCAGTTCGAACCATCAGGGCAAGTGTTCGCTTAAAGTGTTATGTAATAAAAAGGCCGAAATCACCATAGTCGCTTAGGATTCAGAGTTAAGCCAGAATGGAAAAGTTAGGGTCTGACGAAAAAGCAGCTTACCGGAATGACAATACAGCTGACATTTATGGACTTTGCAGGCAAGAGTTCGGTTACAGACGCGTCCACAGGACCATCCTTGATTGCCGCAGCGACGAGCTACTGGTGCGGCCGAACCACAAAAGCATCGCACTTGCACAACCTATCAATCAACCAGTACAAGCAACTATTGACCATACAGCAAACAAAAACAAGCAAAACGCAGTTACTGTCTACAGAATTATTTGAAACATAAACATAACTGGTTTTCTATTAACACTCTGCTTACAGATGGAACAGAGCGCTCAAAAAATGTATATATACTAAAGTCTATTCAAAATAATAGTATCCACGTGCTGAGCCACTTTTTGAAAAGTGGTGAAACATAAACTAGACCGGTTTACGCAGAAAGCAGAACTGACCTTAGGACAGGGCGGGCATGGCCCGGGATGACACAATAACAGACAGGTGTGCTGACAGCTTCCCAACAGTCTGCCACAGACATCTCCGCAGGAATGCGCGGCTGTCCATGAGTCTGGTTTGGGGTCTTTCACCTTTCCACAGAAGCAGAAATAGTGCATTGGTCTGTCTTTGTTAGCGTACTCGTGACGGCATTTGGGGCAGTGCCAAATTAGCTAAAAGTTAGCCGATTAGAGATGTGCATAGAACTCAGCCTGCCGCTACCCCTTCAGGAATTTTTTGGAAGAATGTTGTATAGAAAATTATGATGAAAATATGCCTGGATTAGGTGTAAATGAGCTCAGAATAGCTTATTTTAGCTTACTTAAATGAAAAATAAGCCAAAAAACCTTGATTTTAACAAAAAATCGGACTTTTTGGCTTACAACCTGCTCACCCCCTCAGGCGCTCCTACCCCATCAGGAATTGAAAATTCTACCCCCTCAGCCGAAATGCTAGCCCATGTCTGATCATAGCCTATGAATCATACGGCTGTAAATTGAACACTTTCTGTTGATCTTTTGTATCAGGCGGATGTTATGCAGTATAACAGTGGATATATTACAAAACATGTAGGCTGTTACATTGTGTTGCATTAAACACTTTTCAACATGAGTATGAAAGCACCTTTTGGAAAGGCAAACTTAAAATAAACCATGGTGGATACTCGGTAACCTGTCAAGAGAGTAAATTATTGTGCCAGTTCAGTTCACCTGCATTGTTATAGCAACGGTGCAACTTCTGATAATAGTTAGTGAGGTCCCTAGAGTCTTAGTCAATTAAATTGGTCAAAGGCCTATGCGAGCTGCAGTCCATAACTACAGGTTGAGTGAGAATAGTATTCAGTATGAAAGTTTTCAATTTCACAGGTAAAAGGTTTTTGTCAAATGCTCAGAAAATAACCTTTAGTGCAGAATTACAAATTTCAGGTCAAAGCAATAGTTCAACAGAAGGAGTTCAGAACTCATTCCCTGAAAACATGCTTCTCTTGTTGAGACGTCAAAATGGCACCATTGAGCAAGCATCTTATTCATCACCTCTGTTGATTGCAAACATTTTGGTATTTTCTTTCTGTGGCATTGCCGGCACTTTATCAAATCTAACCATAATATGGCTAAGTTTCAGAGAGTCCATTAAAGGTGATTATAAATATTTTGTACTGAATATGGCAGTTGTAGGTTGCACATATAGTTTTTCTACTTTAATTGGCGCTTTTATGTATCTCGATCTCAGTTATGATGGAGTACTTTGTTGGCTTCATGGCTTCATGTTCTGGTTTGGCTGGTGTGCTATGGGTTCTATTTTAGTTCCACTCTTAGCAAATCGATACTTCGTTTTTTATCGATCTGAACTCTATGTAAAAGAACTCTACACAAAACCAAAGATTGCCCTGATGTGCATTGTAGCCATTTTGGTTCCATGCCTTGAGGTACTGCCATTAGGCACAATTTTCGGCAGTTTTGGAAGAGACTTGGAATCAGGTACCTGTTCTTTTACAATCTCCATGATTCAGAATGCCACAGAACAGCAATTATCCCAGCTGATAGAAAACGCTTACAATACGCTTGCTTACACCACTTTCTTGACGCTAATCTCAAACTGTACTTGCTTCGTGATTGTTTGCGCAGCCTTGAAAATCAACTCGAAAATGCGTCTAAAACTAAAAATTACGATCGAACTGGGCATAAAACAGGATCTGGAGACCGCTCGCCGCCTTGTGCGCGTTACTCTTATCCAGGCCATTTTGCCTCCATTTTGCCAAATGCCCTACATTTTGCTGAATACATTGAAGTCGCTTAGCGTTTTCAATGATTTGAATGGATTTCACGATTTCAGTTTCTATCCATACCTGCATTTGTTTGTCTTATCTGTTTATCTCTTAAATCCCACCGCTAATGCTATTGTCACACTGCTTGTGTTGCGTCATTACAGAAAAGAGTTGTTAAAATTGGTTCACAAAAAAGTTGCTCCAATTAACACTGATTAAAATTTGCATACTTAATGTGATTGCATATTATGTTTAAAACTACTTGCTTCTGTACATATTGTGTAGTCTTTAACAGGGAATTCTTATATCACATGGCTATTTGTATAACAGGTGTTATGGCTTCTTTCTTTCTTGAATAAACTTCTAAACTTCAAACTTCAACTTCATAATTATATTTTGTTATTGTTTTCACTAATGCTGTACAATTAAGGCATACATGTAACAGGGGGTCTGGGGGGTCTGCCCCTACCCGACTTAGGCCAGACCCCCCGGATGAGGACCCCCCCCCCCGAGACGATTTCGCCGACCTCCCTCCGATTTTGCTGGCAGGTAAATATTTGAGCAAATTTTTGCAATTTTTTTACAATTTCAGACACAAAAATTGCCAAAATCGCCTGCAAAGCAGCACTTTTAGCTGTATTTCAGCCCAAATTAGCGATTTTTGACGATTTTTAGCCCAAAAATTGCAATTTTTTCGATTTTTGAGCGTTTTTTAGTGCCCTATCCCCCTCCCAAAATTTTGGCTCAGACCCCCCCGGCCGGCGCCAGACCCCCCAACCCCCCTTCCCCCATCGGCGGATAACCTGTTACATGTATGAATTAAGGAATTTTTGAATTTACTAGACAGTTACTCATAATTATTTATTAATTTAGTTCTTGGGTATACAACGTTTTGAATAGTTTCATTCAGACATGGGCAAAGGGGGGCTGAGGGCGGTGCCCCTTTTCAAGCTTTGACCTACCCCTCTCAGGCTGCTGCTGCCCTCTTAGGATATTTTAGAAAGAATTTTGTGTAGAAAATTGCTATAAAAGCATGCCTAGATTAGGCGTAAAGGAGCTCAGAATAGCTCATTTTAACCTACTTTAGCGAAAAATAAGCCTAACACCTTTGTTTCAGCAAAAAATCGGACTTTTTGGCTTAACATCCCTTCAATCCCCCTCAGCCAAAATGGTATTTCGTTTCATTGTAGACAAGTGGTTGGTTGGACTGTTTGTTCTCACACACCTTACATTCGTGTTGATAAAGTTAAGTATACTATAACTTGTGAAATAAAATAAGATATGTAGCTCAGTTTGATTATATGCAGTGTCCCATAAGAAATGACAACATTTTCTCCTGCCCTTTCCGAAAAGTTTGATCAAATAAGCTAAAGGTTGGAAATCGAGAAAATTTCCTGTGTTAAACTTTGGTGCACTAGACTGAGAAACTGAAAAATATGTGAAATAAATACAATTTCGTTTCCATGCCTTTCCGTTTTTCCGTTTATTGGTTAACCATGTGTTCTTGATGACAAAGGTTCTATACGCATTCGGAAACTGTAGCACTAAAGATAATGTTGTCCTTTGTTTTCGAGTTATTATTGTAACAATCCAGAACTACGAGTCCAGTCGTTTTGAAACAGACTTTAGTGTTCAAAATATCGAAGCACACAGACAACAGAGACGGCAGATTTGTAGTTTAGACTTCAGTGGATTGGCAGTGCCCCCTGCGGGACTTTCGCAGTCCTCGAAGTCTAAATTGCGCCGCTGGTAGCGATCTGTGTCACCCGAACGGAAGAAGTATAAATCGGCCTTCAGTAAAGCTGGAAACTGAACCTTTTCTTGTTCTCTCATCTCAGCTAGTTGAAGCGCCTGACTAGACCACTTCTGTACACAGACCAGGTGGTAGATTTCGTAGCAGGTTGCACAACTCCACACAGCTTGCGTTTTGGCAATAGATTCAAGGCAGACCAGACAGATCTGACTTTGATCGTCTGAGGCTGCCAGCTTCTCTGCCAACCGGTCTCTCAGTCTGCAAACACAATTGACTGCTGGCTGCCAGCTAAGCTCTACTAATTCAGTCGCTACTTAACGCCGTTTATGGTACTGGAATCATATATATGGCACTGGTACCTTGGCTAGCGGCACCATAATGGTACTAGCGATCGACCGGAACCAAAATTTCCACCAGAACCGGAACCACCCAGTTCCGGCCGGAACCGGAACCGGAACTTTTTCAATATTTGGTCCAAAATTTATAGAAACGTATTTATAGGCACATCGTGTACAAATTCCTGTTATAAACATCAGCAGAAGTTCAAATCAACAACAGAATACAGACTTTTCAATAACAGTAGTCAAGAGCACGCAAATTGTACTTCAGAAAGAGAAGCTTTTCAACATTTTCAGGTTTCAGCTTTGATCTGTCACCTTCGGAGATGTTTTTAGCTGCCTTAAAGGTTCTTTCACTGGCAACCGTTCCAATAGGAGCGCTTTTTTCTTTCTCTTCCGCTTTAAGCTCTTTGTACTCCAAAGGGTGGTTCACTTGCAAGTGCAAATGCTTCCAAAGGGGACTCGTACTAAAGCTAGTCACTTTTCCGACGCCTCTTGACACAGAGCCTTTACACTTTCCGATTTGACAAACTGCTTTCGATTCATCCTTCTCATTGACCAAAAAAATGTCGCCACACCAGCGCAGTTTTGCTTGCCATTCAAACTGACTTGAACAGAAACACTCAAAACACACAGACACCAAAGAAGAAAGAAGAGGATCACGCAAAAATAAATAAAAAATCGAGCAACAAGGCGAGTATGCAGCCCTTTCCCCCATTCATGCAAATTCTACTGCCCCCACTGAGCTGTGCACTTTATTAAACAGATGCAATAATACTTGATGTAACTGAATATCCATCGAAAATAGTAAATGAAAAAGTTCAAGGTTCCGGTACCCTTTTTCACCGGAACCGGACCGGAACCGCCAGTTCCGGCCGGAACCCGAACCGGAATTCCGGTCGATCGCTAAATGGTACCAGCACCATATATGGTACCCCAACGTTTGGGGACTGTGGTGGTACCATAATCTACCGGTACTATATATTGACCCCTACTCGTGGCCATGGGTGCCGCTACCATTTATGGTACGAAATCTGAACGGAGTGGTACCATATACCTTAACACGGAACCGTATATATGGATATACCATCAGGTTTTTTGCCCGATTTTTAGTCCTCAAAACCCTGTTTTGATCCCAAAAAAGGTCGCTGAAACCCACTTTTGGTCAGCAAAAAGGTCCCTATAATAACCCCGTTCGGACATAGTGCTGAAACCCTATTTTGGACTTAAAACCCCGGTTTGTGCACACGCCCGTACCACAACGGTGGCCGAACGTGGGTGTACCACATATGGTGATGGTACCATATGTCGTGCCAATACCATAAACGGCCTTAAGTGCCTGACTGTAATTGCTGAGTAGAAAGACTTGATTATGGAGAGCGTGGCGCTATCACAACATTACCTCTATCATCACAAAAATTACCGGGATTTCCTGCAGTTTACCTACCTAAAATCGTGCAGTATTTCGCATCATTAGTGTGGAGACATATGCTGAATATCTGTTGAATACAAAAAAAGGCAAGTATGGGTTACTGTAATTACCAAATCTCGGGTAAACGCATTTTTAAAATCCTCCTATTTTGCTTGTTTCTTAGGCTCATGTTCAGGCTTAGGAACGGCTCTTTGGCCTCACCCTGACTCTACCATTTCGATTTTTCCAAATTTTCCATGCATCTTAGCTTTGTAGTTAAGTCTTCGGCCCTGGTCTTTAGTAGGGATGCAAAAGGAATCCGGTATTGATATCTTTTTATTCCAAATAATACTAGAATTACCAAATAGTTTAAATTAAAGAATTACTTAGACTTTCAGCTAATAATTCAGCATAATTTGCGATCGTAGACTATTTTACAACATTTGAGCTAATTTTCCTCTTTATTTACTTGTTCAAAACAGTAACAAAAGGGATTAGAACTGTTATATAGCTGTTATTCCTTGGTGCGGAGGCATGCTCCATATGGAGACTATCTGTCAACTCTGACATGTAAAGTCAAGTGACATGTATCTGGCGTTTATGAAATAATATGCTCCTGAAATAGATAATGGTCCAAAAGATGTTACATGTTAAGTGAATTTGATCCCATTTTAGCTTGGTCAGCAGAATGTCGCTTCCTGTTTTCTCGTGACCTCGTTTCTGCAGATATAAAAAACTTGGCCCAACTATTCACATGTACTAAGTTCTGATTTTTTTGGCAGCGAGCTATAGGCTGTTTGCAAAGAATCTCTAAGCTTAAACTTTCCAGTAGTGCCGGCTTATCTAAAGGTTGTAAAGCTTGCATACGGTCAAGAAGTCAGAGAAACCATGTTTTCGCTTTGTACACATTACTTGTGACCTATTTTGAAAACTATTTGGCATTATTTGGTTCAGAAAACACCATTCACTATTTGGTATTTTTTATACCATCTGCATCCACAGTCTTGGGTTTAGGTTCAGGCTTAGGCTTAGGAAGATGGGGTATAGGGTAAACCTAGGTAACTATGAACAGGGGGCAACTTTGAACAGGCGTGACGTGAGTTTTGCGCGTCTTTTTTGCGCCGCGTGGCGCCTGCGGTTCGCTTTTTGGCCTAAGGTTGCGCTAGTTTATCGGCGAAGACTCCAGGCAACACCCCTACCAAATAGTAAGGAATCTGTTGCTGATTGCTAGTGATATGTTGCTTGAAAATCTAGTTTTGTCGACGGCCGAAAGAATTTTCAGAAAACTTTAGGTTCCAATTCCAAAAACCCTAATAGCCAATCCGGAAATAGGTAAAAAGGGGCTGCTTGAGGGGTTGGCTTCTTCCGGTCCAGCTATGATCTGCCGGCTTTATCTTATTTGCGCGCAAATATCCTCGGCGGATAATTGAGAAAGGCCACTTTTTTGGCCTCCGCTTTTTTTAGGCTTAGGAGGGGGTAAGTTTTTTGAGAAATCTCCGCAATGCGGCGGATAAAGGGAGGATATATAGGTATATATGCGCAAGTCTTTTTATCCAACGGTACCACCAGGCAGGAACTTTTCCTGAAGAATTTTGTCAACTGAGATAATTAAATTTAATTTACTCGTCCATGTCGCCCAATTCCTGAGCTGTTTCCTTGGCATAGTTGGCGACCAGTTTGCCGAGCAAAACTTCTGAAAGATCGTCCGTCTCCCCTTCTTCTTCTTCCTCCATCGCTCCGCTCGCCCATCTGGACATTTTACTGGACAAAAGATAGAGAGAATAGACGATATATTCCTACCTACACGGCTCGTTTTTCATTTTTTGTTCGACGAAGACGAATGGTGCAAAATCCGAACGTAAAATATGCAATACAACTGACGCTTCGAATAAACGACCGAACCGAACTTCGGGGTGCGCAATTACTTGTATCCTCAAATATTATCCGCCACATCGCATACCCTACGAACTTTTAGCCTCGGTTTTTTAGACTTTTAGGCTTAGAGGCAAGTGTTCTTAGAAATCTCCGCCATGCGGCCGATAATTGACGTAGGTACACGCAGACGTCAGTATTTTTCGACCGGTATTTTTTACTTATTTACGTAATTTCTCAAAGACTTTCATTCACGACATTTATTCTTGACGGAAAAGCTAAGATAAGTCACAATTAATTATTTGCAAACCGAGCAGAAAATATATTTTTAAATCAATGGAGAACAATCAATGTTGTAGTAGTACAATATCGAATTCGCTAAGAAAATGGAAATACGTTCAACTACGTACAACCACACATGCATACAACAGAAATAGACACCAACTGTGTTTATCGTGGAGCTTCCAGGAGCTAAACTTCAAGCTTCAAGCAAGTACACAAAGATTAAACAAAATTACATAAACTGTTATCTTGACAAATTGACCAAGTCAATTATTGTACAGTGTCCCAAAACATGCAAATATTTCTTTTTGCTGCCTTTTCTGTAAATTTTGACCAAATTGGCTTACAATAGGTGACAAAATAGGGGAAATTTTGTGTGTTAAAATTTGGTTGACCATACTTGACCTGAGAAATTCAAGAAAGCGTGAAATTTGTTAATTTCAATGCCTATATAAATAACGGTAAAATGGAAATGTTTCTGTTTTCTGCCATTTCCGCAAATGTTCGTCAAATAACCTGAAATTTGCCAAAACTCTTTAGAACTATGGAATAGTTTATGTTTTAAAATTTCGTGCACTGAGATGGACTAGGTCTTGAGAAAACAAGGGATTCCTGAATATCTGCTTCTTTGAATGAGCTGAACAGAAAAAAAGATCATTAGGATAATCCTTATTTTCTCAAGACCATATCCATCTCAATGCATGAAATTTTAAAACATAAAATATTCCAAAGTTCTAAAGAGTTTCTAGAATTTTCTGGTCATTTGTCGAAAATTTGTGGAAATGACAGCAAAAAGAAAAGTTTCGATTTTAGCCCTATTTCCATCCATTTCACCTATTCGTGAATTTCTCAGGATCGGGTCAAGCCGGTCTACCGAATTTTTACACACAAAATCTCCCCTATTTTGACACCTATGTTTCAAATTTCAGCCAATTTGGTTGCGGAAATGGAAGCATGACAAAGTTTACTCCAATGTGATGCCAGACACCCAGCAGGTAAAACGGCAGGAGCATACACACATAACAACTAATTTACAGATATACACAATCCTTGTGCCATAACATAATCGTTAAAGACGTCGTTAAAAACAAATTGCCTAAATTTGCTAAAAGGAGCTGAGGCGGCGAAATTAGGAATTGAGTTCCAAATAATTGAGGAGGCAAAGAACATTGTACTGCCCGTGGCGACCGTACTACGGGTGGTCAGCTCAACGTGACAGGAGTTGGCCACGAGACACTCACCGAAATTTAGTTACAGCAAAATTACAACTAGAAAATATGCAAACCATTTGTATATCAAGTCTGTCTGTATGTATATTGAATATTGCTTCAGTAGTCCGTTTGTATAACTAAAACATTTGTATATTTATACAAATTTGTATATATATATTTGGTTTCCTTCTTTGTTTTTGAGTTCTACTGTCCTTTCGGACAGCTCAGGACATCCCTTGCTCTTTTCAGAGCCCTTCAATGGGGTAGCCCTGCCTACAAACAACCCTCCCCTTTCTGTCATTAGGTGCAACGGCAGCGCCGGTTCGGTTCCCATTTACCTACTGGCCATCACCGGCTTTCGGCGGTCTGGGTTGGGCTTTATGTCGACTACTTCCAGGCGCTTCGACCGGTTTCGAACCCACAAACAACCGCTCTCACAGATGCCGGGGCCGCCGTGACACACGGGATAGCGTAAACTATCCGTGGCCAGACGCGACTATATAGAATACAAGCCAACACTACCACTAGGAGTGATGGCCCCTATGATTGCGACCAGGTCGCGAACGACTGCTCCCGAGCGGAACATGGTAGCAGCAGAACTGGCGCAAAAGGTTATGGCGCACTTTCTTCGAGCAGATCATCAATAACCAGCCGTTGATCCAGCCATAGATGTCGGTGACGAAAGCATCGCGCAACTCCCAGTATCGAATTCTGCTTGGGGTTGGCGGGCCTTCCAGCTTTATTGAAACCACCACTTCGATCACACTTGCAAATACGGCCATGTCACACAACGATACCACTGCTACCGTTATGGCTAGGTTTCGCTGAAAGAACCCTATCTATCTACCTACATACATTGCACCAAGATACATAATAAAGGAGCAAGAATGTTCGAGTCAGTGGCAGGCCGACCTAGAATGCAGAGGGTCCCAATTATCTATCCCTGCTTTAGTCTTGCTGCAGCTTTTGTGTTCGTCATCCAGGATAGATAAAGGAGCCACCCTGTTTCGGGACTGTTCTCGAAAGTTTGGAAACGAGTGCTGACATTTTCAAAGTCTGAAGTAGAGACCTGCGCGGACCGCCTTTTTTGGTACAGAAAATACTAAAGTACAAAAAACATTTCTAACTACACTATGTACCCAAGCCAAATAATAATTCAGATTAAAGAAAAGTACAACAGTCAGGCACTTAACGCCGCTTATAGTCGCCGAACGTGGGGGCACCATATATGGTGCCGGTACAATATATGGTACCACTGCCCTCGGTGCCGGTACCATATATGGCACCACTGCCCTCGGTGCCGGTACCATATGGTACCGCACCAGCACCTTATATGGTGTCGGTACCATAAACGGCGTTAAGTGCCTGACTGTACAATCTAAATTACAGCAATTAGCACCCGAACCATCAATTGAAGGTACCAAGGATTTTGCATAGTTATGGGCTGTAAAATTACGAAATTGCCTGGTTTGGCCGCTGCCCAGCCAACCAGTAATAGAAAATTTTGAAACGTTAGCCTTCATAAACGCATTTAAACGGTATTCTGAGCGTGAAATTAACAAAATTTAACAGGTTTAATGTAGAGAGGCCTGGTTGGGTTTCGGCCCTCGGCCCGGCCTAAAATCCCAATTTTCTCGGCCCGGGCTGGCCCGTGCAGCTCTCTAGTTGAACGCATGTAGTTTGTATTGGTAGTGCCTAAACCTGCCTGCACACGGTCGAAGGTCGATTGCTGTCCGGTTTGGTGGCAGGATGTGATAAACATGTGTACGTAAAGAACAATCATGAAGAACATGCGGACAATGCCTGACAGACCGAAAAGCACCACAGCTAGCACACCAGCTGCCTAAAAAGCCATTGCTGTAGATGAACGTGTAGTTAGTTAGTTATATTGTAGACTGATTCAGTTTCTTTGATTTCAGTTGCATTACCTTTTCAGCATCTCGCGGGTCCAACACAGATGTGAATCTGGTCTGATTTTGGCTGTCTGCGCTTACAATCAGATTAAAACGCAATTCGCATTTGCTCCAGATCACAAAGAAAGCCGGTAGGACCCATTGCACAATAATACAAGCACCGGTGACTTTTGGTGACCATATCTAAACACTTTGGATTTTTTGACAGCAAAACTATGTGCAGTACTATTATGTGAAATATTTGGTTTGGTAGGTACTGCTCCTATGTTGTTTTTGCTCTAATCTGTCCTAAATTGTCATCATTATCCTCATTGTCGTTGTTATCATCATTCTCATCATTGTTGTCATCGTTTGTCATTGTCATCGTTGTTGTCATCATTGTTGTCATCGTCATTGTCATTAATCCCCCAAAATGACCATAATCCATAAGGAGTACATTTGTTTGAGAATCCCATGAATTCCCAAGGAAAAAATCAATGATAATGAAATATGTCCTTGATTCGCAGGCCTGGGAATTAAAATGTCGTATAATTCGCTTTTTGCGATTTGTTGGGAATTTAGCAGCTGACTCATTAGCCGCTGTTAAATTCCCAAGTTTGCCTTGAGCGCAAAATTCCCATACAGGATACAGCTGTTCTGCTGCTTACCCCGCCACTGTTTGTTTGTTCTTTGTTCTACTGGCGCCGCTTTTTAGACAGCGCGTCAGAGTGAGTCCGGGCGAAACTGCGAATTCTGAGTCATCAGCCAATTTAAAAGAGCTGGACGGTCGCGAATTTGCAGAATTCCCAACCTCTGCTTGGGAATCAGCTAGAATTCGGGCCCACATAAAAAGTGCGGGAATCCTAGCAAATTCCCAATGAGTCATCTGGGAATTGCATGGAAATCAAGATTCACTGGGAGTTTAGCGGTAGTCGCGAAGGAGTTATTGTCATCATTGTTGTTGTTGTCATGTTTGTCATCATCATCATTGTTGTCATCATTGTTGTTGTTGTCATGTTTGTTATCATCATCATTGTTGTCATGATTGTTGGTGTTGTCATGTTTGTCATTGTCATCATCATCATCATCGTCATAGTCGTTGTCGTTGTCGTTGTCGTTGTCGTTGTCGTTGTCGTTGTCGTTGTCGTTGTCGTTGTCATTGACGTTCTCGTCGTCATCGTCATCATCATCGTCGTCGTCATCGTTGTCGTTGTCGTTGTCATCATCATCATCATCATCATCATCATCATCATCATCATCATCATCATCATCATCATCATCATCATCATCATCATCATCATCATCATCATCATCATCATCATCATCATCATCATCATCATCATCATCATCATCCACTGCTTTCATAGTTAGTTGGTCCATACAATTTTGTGCTTTGTTGGTCGAATGATGGCCGTATATCGATTGACGCACAACCAGAGCACGCCCAGATTCTGTGCCAACTGGGCAGCTCCTGAAGGCGCGACCATGGACCAGGCAAAGAGGTGTGGTTTCAGGGTGTAAAGCCAATTAAGCCATCCCAGAGCCGGAAGTCTGGAGCCCCACCAGTAATGGCCCAGGTGAGCCAAATCAGCCAAATACAAACTGAAACTCAAACGCCAGAACTTCTCTCTGAACTGGGTGGCGCGCTGTTTGAATATGACAAACACAACTGCACTGTAGAGACAAATTGAGATGAATGATAGTGTGTTGAAGGAGAACTCGGCAATACACCACGCATCACATGCCTCCATCTATTAGTTCTGCACAGTGGAGAAAACAAGTCCTACATAAGGCTTATTTACGTGTATTCGGCCACTAATTATCTGTCGCCTATTTTGAAGTCCCTCAGACGTTGTAGGTCACAGTTATACAGAAGAAAGTGCAATAAAATCGAGCAGGATGACTTAGAAGGAAGGGATTATTAGCTATCAAGCAAACCAGGGCGAGAAGACAATGAAAACTGGCCTTCAAAACGAATATAAGAGGCAGTCACTTTGAGCATAAAATAAACAAAATCAACATATTCTTTTGTCTATTGTCTACTGTACATATCTATTGGATTCGGCTACTTATTATTGACCGATTTTTTATGGAGCAATTGTTGTTTTCCACGGCAGGTGGAGTTGCGTATAAGTAATTCGAATTGCCGCAATTTTTGTCCGGTTGTTGCCTGATCAAGACTGCAATTTTTCACACCAACGCCAGCCTTACAGTATCGATAAAACCAAGTTACGGTAGTGCCGGCCCTGCGTCACGTAGTGTAGTGCTGTGAGAGTATGGTTTTCTATCCTAATTATTTAATTGAGCAGTACGTTGTAGTAGCGTTTGGATTATGGGTGCCCACGCAATACTATTACCTCCTATTAATCTTCGTCAATTTGATTCGCTAACATTGGTGGGCAAATCAAGATGGGACGGTGGCGTTTATGTGAGCGGCACGGGCGATCCCAGCCTACTGAACGTGTGGTCCGGACGACCGCTGATCCCAGACTCGTGGACCACTGCAGCTTCCTTCGACTCTGCCGCTCGCTGTCACATTAGTTGTTGCAGCTTTAACTCTGACGGAGACCAAATAGCCTTTCTACTACGCTACAGCGCTGTTTCGGTTTGTTAATCGATTTTTAACTAACTAACAGAGATGCCTCTACTTTCTGAGAGAAAACGGTCATAAATCAGCTTTGTACGTAATGCTACATAGCTCTGTTGACGGAACGAACGTAGGCAAGTAGATAAATGGCAACCAAACCGGCGCTGTCTTGCACACACCGACAGCAATGGGGAAGGAGGGTTGTTGTTAAGGAGGCTGCCGGACCTTGTGTCTCTTCCTGCTCTATAGCAGTTGGCTACCAGTTGCGTACCCAGGGAGTGCACTGTAGGCTGGGTACACCCCCTCTGTGAGGGAGGTAGGAAGGAAAACTTAGGCAAAAATAAGAGAAATTAATGAATTATGTACTAAAACATTCTATTTTATGCTCAGAATGCCTTTTTACTGCGTTTTTGAAGGTTACATTTTCAAAATGTTCTCGCCCTCTTGGCCCAACCAGGCAACTTCAAACTTTTACAGCCCCTTTGCAAACTCGCTTAGGCTTTGCTTAGGCTTAGGCTAAGGCTAGGGTTTTTGGTTTAGCTTTAGGTTAAGTTAAACTAGGTTTAGGCTAGTTTAGAGACAGCCCCAGAGCAGAATGAAATATTTCAGATTACCCAAACCTGCACATTGTTACTGGTGGATTTGCATACAAAATCGTGGACTCGACGCGATGTGGACGAAGACCAGCTTACGTTTGGCTGGAAACTGACCATCGGTCATTGCCGTTTGGGCTGGGTGGTCTGCAGTCGGTCTCGTTTCGACCACTCCAACTCAGGCTTCTCAGACCCAGCCTCTTTCTACAAACTAACGCTCTCAGCCCCCTCTACTACAAGCGCCTCATCGCCTAAGGCCTTTCTCTCTTTAGTGGCGCGCACATCCGAACAAATAATCGACTACCCGATTTTTGCCAGCGTCTTTACCGACCAATTCTGCGTGTTGTTCGATTCCGGGTTCAACGCTCCTTTTTATACCTTCCGCTTCTCTGAGCCCGGTGCTGATTGGCTGAGATTTGAACCAATTCAACTGTTGAGTCCACAATTAGGCATCTACACCGATTTGAATCGGTTGTTTTTGGTCTCCAACTGCTGGGAGATTGCCGAAGTTCGGTTTGGGATTGGTAGCTATTGGCTTGAGGTTGTGGGAGCTTTGGCCAATCGATCTAAGGAGTCGGCGAGAAACTGGAGGAGTGTGTGTACGACGGAGTGTTTGTACGAAATTCTGCCCGATCGGTCGTCGGTTCTGTTGTTGAGCAGTTGCTTCCGGCCGAGATCTCTCAAATTCTATGCTACTTTGGCCGTTCAGAAACTGTTCGGCAGCTTTAGAGTGGTTCAGTCGCTTGGAAATGAAGTCCTTTGCTGGGCTGGTGGAATTACAGAAGAAAGATTTGCTGAAAAAGTGAGGTTCTTGAAGAAACAGCCGTTTGAATGCTAGATCTTTGTGGTGTATTGGTTTGTCGAGTCTTAACTAGTCAATGAAGTGCAGGACACAAATTTGTTGTTGGAAAAATATCCTGTTTTTGATCGGGAGCTTTATGTACCTTTGCTTATCGTATTGCATGCCGCATACTGTAGTAGTTATACAGGGTCGCCAAAAATAACAACCCAGCAGATTTGTTGCTGTAGCAACCGCAGGTCTCAACCGATTTGAATGAATCCTTTTTTAAATGAAAGATAAATAAGTTCTTGAAAGTTTGATGTAACGTTTATTAAAGATAGCCTGCTTAGTTCCAGAGATATTTATCCTCAAAATCAACACAGATATTTTGGCAATGAACAAGAGTGTTAAAGAACAACCCAGCAGATTTTTACTTTTGCAACCATGAATCTCACCCGATTTGAATGAATCCGTTTTTAAATGAAAGATTGATAAATTGTTCAAAGATTGGTGCAATTTTTAATGAGAATCACTGCTTAGTTCTTGAGATATTTGCCCTCAAGTCGAAACAGATTTTGGCAAAGAACAAGAGCGATTCCGTTGCACTTCATAATAAAGCAGATTCCTACTGCTGAGGGCTAATGACGCTTTACTGTTGAAGTAAACCGAGTTTGTGTGTCACCAGTAAAGCCTCCCATAGCCCTTAGCAGTAGAAGCAATCTGTTTTATTTACGAATTGCAACGGAATAATAAAACATTCCTCTTCTTGTTCACTGCCAAAATCACTGTTTGGACTTTGAGAGCGAATATCTCAGCTAAGCATAGTACATTAATGCAAATTTCAGCAATCTTTTAAGAATTTATTTATCCTTCTTTTAAAAAAGAATTCATTCAAATCGGTTGAGATTTGCGGTTGCTACAGCGAAAAATCTGCTGGGTTGTTTTTTTCGGCGTACCCTGTACATGTGCACGGTCGGGGAGAGCCAGGTTCCTTCATGTGCTTTGGTTGAATTAGTGTACAATTAAAATTTTCGGTGAGCAATTTGATTTTTTGGCGCGAAATTGAAAAATTGTTGAAAAATTACGGTTTTTCCACCAAATCAAAACTATTTCAGCGGCCAAAAGAAAATTGTGTCGAAACTCCAATTGTTGAATGCAAATTTTCGATACAATTTTTGTTTGCTGAAAAGAGGGTGCTTTGCTTGCTTAGACGCGTATTCGGACTAAAACTACTTCAGGCTTCCAAGTACTGTTGTTTGTGTATACACATACACATTTACCATACACAAAAATACACATTGTTTTTTCAATGTGTATACACATACACATACACATACACATTGAAAATTCAGATACACATTACCATACACAAACACTACTCAAAATGTGTGTTTTTGTGTATGTGTATTTGATCGGCAAAAATCGATAAAATTTCGAACAGAAACGTACAATTTCGATGTTTTTGCTACAGTAATAAACAGTAGATATCCTCATAAAGCCTTCAAATGGCCTTAGTAACTCGATTTCAAAGCTATCCAAGGTTCCAAGCAGCAGACATTGAGAGATTCGATTTTCCTAGCATTTCTTACTGAAAATCTACCAAAAAATTGCATTTTCAGTACAATACACATACACAAATATACACAAAAATACACATTGTTTTGCTGGATGTGTATACACAAATTACCATACACATTCGAAGGTAAATGTGTATACACATACACATACACATACACAAACGGAAAATCCAATACCAAACAACAGTACTTCCAAGAGACCAACCTATATGTTTTGATTAACAGCAGCTGGAACCAAATTTTCCATTACCAAGCGCAAGGGCACATGTAGACGGTTTTGTGTTATCAATCTTCCTACTATACAGTAGTACTTACAGTATGCTCACTCACTCCGTTGCTTTGCCGGATTTTTTATTCCAAGAGCACCATTGGGGACATTTCCATATTGTGGGTCGGTCGAAATGGGACAACGAACTTTTCATCTGCGCATCGGCTGCAGACACCAATCTTCTGAGCGTCTGGTCCGGTAACCCATTGGTTGCAAAATCCTGGCTGCTCATTAGCGAGTACCGTCCCGAAAGCGTTGCTTCCATAAATTCAGCGGCCTTCAATACAGAGCGAACCAAAATCGGAATTCTTATCACCGTCGGTCGCACCGGCTGGTCAGCGGTTGGTCAAACCTGCTATTTTCTACAGTTGAATCTGAGCGAAAACAGCTGGCAGACGAGAGAACTGGACGAAAACCTTACTTACGGTCACATTTTGGAGCTGAACTTCTGTCGGTTAGGTTGGATTCTGACCACCAGAGGGCGCTTCGATCACTCGGCTATGGGCCTAGTGGGCAAGAATTCTTTCTTTCGCATTTCTTGCTTAGAAACCGAGCCCAGTTTGGAATGGTTTGCCGCCACTCCGCGGGCGCACGACTGTCACTTTGTTTGCGTGACGGATGCGGCTATTTTGGCGTTGGTAAACGACGGCCCCAACTCTCCGATTTTTCGAAAAAACAACGAGTCTAGCAGCGACTGGACCCTTCTGCTACCTACGCGCCCCCTGCCCGACGTTTTAGCTATGGTAACCTACGAAAATCAGCTCTTTCTTGTGGATATTGAGTCGAATTTTTGGCAGCTAAAAGTGGAGACCGACTGTTTTGAGCTGCAGTTTTTGGCTAGAGCTCGTAAGAAAAGCGTCCGTTCTAAGGCCTTTTACACCCTACAGTCCATGATTGAGATGTGCAAGCTGGGCAGTACGTTGGTTCTGTTCTGTAGCTATTTTAGTCGCCTGCAAAGTCTGAAATTTCTGTCCACCATCGCCGTTCAGAAGTATTTTGGCTGTTGGAGAGAAGTTACTGTAGGAATTGGATGTAGAGTGAGCGTACTCTTCGGAGGTTTGTGTGAAAATGAGCTGAGAAGATTGTTCCGCTACCATAAGCTTAATGCTTTTGCTGCCGGTTAAACACTACTGTACATGCGCCTTTGTGCGTACTTGGTGTGGCTGCCCAAAACTATGTAATGGCATTTTGGCTATTTTCTTACCAGGCTGTTTTCTTATTTCAAATTGATTTAGCGAACTCCCCTCTCCTCAAGTCACTAGGTAATTTTGGTACTAAACTTGTTCTGCTGCCTGAGTTTGTATATCTTTATTCAAAAGTATTGTTCTTGTCAAACTGGATCGTTTTCATTTCAACTGGCAATCAAACTTTTCTGACTGATCAAGCGCTGAAATTTCACCGAATAAATAGAAAGATTACTAGTTACGTAGAGGACAAAACAAACCAGGATATTGTCCAGGTCTCGCTCGAATCCTGAACTTTCGAATCTCGCGTGAGGTGGAATTCGCTTTCCGAGTCGGACTAATCGTAGATGGTTACCACTTCTTCTGGTCACCTGTTGCAACATCATTATTTTACGTAAAATTGTATGAAAAATTAGATTAGCGTTGTCAAAAATTAGGGTGGTGGTAGCGTTTGAACATAAAGCACGACTATATAGTCTAAATTATTATGCTTAAGACCATTTCAAACACATGACTCGCTGCCTTGAGTCACGGCGGCCCCGGCATCCCCAGCGGCGTGTTTGGGGTTCGAAACCTATCGAAGCAATGGGAAGTACACAAAGCCCAAAACCCAGGCAATTGAAAGTCAGAAATGACAAGTAGACGTAAATGGGAACCAAACCGGTGCTCTCTTACAGACACCAACAGCAAAAGGGGGAGGGTTGTTGTTAAGGAGGCTGCCGGACCTCGTGTCTCTTCCTGCTCTATCTACGTATAGCAGTTGACAACCCCCAGTCTGAAAGGACAAAAAGTTACAACAACAACAACAACAACTTGACGACCAAAAAAGCGAACATTAGAAAAAACAACTACCGTACCTTACCACCGTACTGCATCAGCGGGTCGGCGCGTCTGCTGGCAACCATTTTACAAATTTCTTCCATCCCGGCGCGATCGCACAAAGAAACCGGCCATCTGGCGCGGCAAATTTGAACGGCGGCGATCAGCAGAAAAACGGAGAGAAGCAGGCAAGTTTTGTCGGCCATTTCTCAAGCTAACTTATAGACTAGAAAGTGACTAGCAGATACGTGAGGCGAGAGATAATTGGTCGGCTGCAATTTGGTCATCAAAATTTTATGTTCGCAATCGGCTCTGGCAACAGCAATCAGTTATCAGCCTCCGAAATGATTGCGAAATTTCTTCCTCCAAACCGCCTCGCCTGGCCGTCTACCGGCCGAGGCCAATTTGTGAAAGGCGTCTCCACCATTGGCGCCTAGAACTACCGTAACTTCATGTGCAGGCAGGTGTTAAAAAAGCGGAATTTATTTCCAGCTTAAGTTTGAGCAGGCCGATCTTCCAGCTCTCGGTCTCATTTGAATCGATCGATTTTTTGGTCGCCGACCAAAAACAAACCGCTGAGTCGAGTCTCTTCTTCAAGTATAGCACACACATACATGTAACAGGGGGGTCTGGGGGGTCTGCCGCCCCCCCGACTTAGGCCAGACCCCCCGGATGGGGACCCCCCCCCCCCCCCGAGACGATTTCACCGACCCCCCCCTCCGATTTTTCTGGCAAGTAAATTTTCGAGCAAATTTTTGCAATTTTTTACACTTTCACACACAAAAATTGCCAAAATCGCCTGCAAAACAGCACTTTTTAGCTGTATTTTAGCCCAAATTAGCGATTTTTGGCGATTTTTAGGCCAAAAATTGCTATTTTTCTCGATTTTTAAGCGTTTTTTAGTGCCCACCCCCCTCCCCCAAAATTTTGGCTCAGACCCCCCCCCCGGCCGGCGCCAGACCCCCCCCCAACCCCCCCTCCCCCCATCGGCGGATGACCTGTTACATGTATGAGCACACAGCTCTTAAATAATGACTACTTAAAGCATGCTCAGCTTTTCTGCAAACCTACCATAAGCTTTGCATTCCGGTTTTAAGGCAAAAGCCATAATAAAAGCATTAAAAAGTAAAAAAACAGAAGGAAAAAGCAGAGTACTCAATTTAGTCTGTTACAGTACCCGACTCAGTGGTTTGTTTTTGGCCGGCGACCAACCAATCGATCGGCCATCACGCGCTCTTTCAAATCAGACTGAGAGCTAAAAGATCCGTCGATTCAAACTAAAGCTGGAAGTAAATTCGTCTTTTTTATCATCGTCTACTGTAAAGCCGGGTGTATACTGTAGGTTGTCTGGCGGAAATTATAGGACAGTGTGTGTTTTGTGGGCTTTTCGTCAGCTTATTTCCGTCGGACAACCGCTTTACCGGTCCAGGCAGTGACGGGAAGGTTTTTAGTCAGTCGTTGGTTCCAGTAGTTGTATCTCTCGTTAAAACTTTGCCAGCCCTTTACTTGTTGCTAAAAATACATTTCTGCAATCCTTTGCAGTACATATACATAATAATTACGAGTGCCAATTGGTATTGAATGTGTGCCCCAATACTGGTTGGTTCCTTTAAAATCTTCATCCAGTTGGTTTAGGAAACCGTTATGCGACAATCAACTACGTAATTGTTAACAGAACTGATATGCGGTTGATGAATGGATGTGCCCATGGGCGTTTCTTTCTTTCATTTTGGCACTTTTCACAAATTCAATTCTAATAATCTAAGTAAGCGCCCAGAGGCGCTATTTGGAAAGAACTCTACGTACATGGGCCCTTACATATTTGGAAATGGCTCAGACGAATATTTTGTGATTTACAGTAGCCGCCCATGGCGCTGCGTTCATTTGGAAAGGCTTTCCAAATATTCGCACAGCGGGCCGCTATTTGAGAGGGGGCGTTTATAGGGAATACTGTAACCCGGTAATTTCTTACAGTGGCCCGGTTGCAAAATAGCGCACCTGTAAGGGGCCGTCTAACGACGTCGTTCCAAGAGGGGAGAGGGGTTAGCAAGAAAACGACTTCGCTTTTTTTCGGAATTTTAGGGAACTTTGATTGTATTGTTTTCAATGTAAGGACATTCTGGCAAAGGTTTCTTCATACAGAGTAGGTTCCCAGAGTGGCTGTAGGGATTTATTCTATTGCGATTGTGCAATATGGTACAAGAAAACATGACAGTACTATATGTACTGCACTTTTATCGGAGGGGTTAAGCCGAAAATGACGTCACCTTAGCGGGAGGGGTCCCAACCCAAGTCCCCAATTTTGGTGGAGGTGGTCCTGAAAATCGTTTATGGGCGGCCCCTAATTAAGATTATCTCTTTTTATCTGAAATACAAAAAAATCTATTTTTCGCCGTTCTGATGGGGCAACGGGGTAGTATTGGGTTTTCCTTCTATTGTTCGCACTCTATACAGTTAGTTACGTAACGTAAAGGTGATTTTTTACCAGAAAGGTTCGTAAATTTGAAGGTATTGTTTGGTCGAGATTTTCTTTTCCGTCGACTGACTTTGACTGCTGCTTGTCTTCTTGAGGCTTTAGCGCCGCTACATGTCGTTTTGCCATTGTGTACTAAATCTGAATTTAATAGTCGGCGCCCTTTTGACGAAAAAATGTGGTATGACAAATAAAACTTACTCACCACATTTTTGAGTTGATCCTGAGAAAGAGCGCGGTGGCCTGCCAAAAAAGAAAAAGCTGGTGAAAAATTATTTACGTATTCTGATAGATTTTTGGACATAAAAATGAAAAAGGAAAAAATAACTGTCTACCTACAGAGTTCGTAAAAAAACACCCCGCAGATTTTTACTGTAGCAATAGCAACCGCAACTCTCAACGATTTGATAATTTTTTTAAATGAAAGAGAAATAAATTTTTGAAAGATTGCTTAAATTTTTATTAATGTACAGTACTCTGCTTAGTGTCTGATATATATGCCCTCAAAGACAAACAGAGATTTTGGCAATGAACAAGAGTAATTAAAAAAACCTATATCAAGGGAATCTATCGCCCGAACTGTTTAACTTTAACCCTAAGTCTAATGCTAAGCTAGAGCATGAAATGAACTAATGGTTAAACTAAATCCTGATTGTAATCCTGAGCCTAAAACTAAGCACAAGCGTAAATCTAAATCCGGTAATAGCAGAGTGGGGCGGTAACTGTCCGAGTATGAAATTTTTGAGTATAGCAGATTTTTTACTTTTCAAGCATGAATCTCAACCGATTTGAATGAAAGATTGAGAAATTCTTAAAAGATTGGTGTGAAATTTCTATTAACATACACTGCTTAGTTCTTGAGATATTTGCCCTCAAAGTCGAAACATTTTAAGGCAGTGAACAAGAGCGATTCAGTTGCACTTCACAGTGAAAGAGATTTCTACTGTTGAGGGCTAACGAGACTTTCCTGAAGCAACGGAGCCTCTGTGTCACCAGTAAAGCCTCCAATAGCCCTCAGCAGTAGTTATTTTATTATATAAAGTACAACAGAATAATCTTGTTCATTGCAAAAATCACAGTTTTGACTTTGAGGGTGTATATCTCAAGAACTAAGCAGAGTACATTATTAAAATTTTTTAGCAATCTTTTAAGAATTTATTTATCTTTCATTTGAAATGGGATTGATTCAAATCGGTTGAGATTTGCGGTTGATACAGTAAAAAAATCCGCGGGGTTGTTTTTTCGGACGCCGTACTATACATTTGGACTGCAGGGAAATAATTGATCACCTCACCTTTGACACCAGTCAGAAAATGGAAAAAAGCAAGAAGAACAAAGATTCGGTAGTAGAAAGAGAACATTGTCCATGCGATGCGAATGCGTAACAAAAATAGCCACCGAAACAAAGTGGGCGGGCCTTTTTACAATGAAACCGAACAAGCTGGCAACCGACTAATTGAAAGGAGGTACACGGCTGCTTTCGCACGTTCAAAAAGCCATTCGTCATTCTGCCTAATTATACCTACTCCTCGACTATAATCGATTGTCGGTCGTTTTTGGCTACGTAAACCATAATCTTCTAATTGAGGCAACAACATAAGCATAGAAGCAAAGAAGTACACAGAAGCTAAGCTACTACGTAAATACAGGACGTCCGAAAAAACTGACAACTCTTCTTTTTTCTGCCATTTCGGCAAATCTTTATCAAATAAGCTGAAATTTTGAACATAGGTGCTAAAATAGTGCGCATTTTGTGTGTTAAAGTTGGTGCATCAGGTCCGGTCGCGCATGACCAAATTCTGAGCTGAGAAATTAAAGAAGAATACGTGAAATCAATCGTGTAATTTCAATACCTGTAGAAAAGCTGTTAAAACAAAAACTGTTCATTTTGCTGCCGATTTCATAAATGTTCGTCAAATGAGCTGAAATTTGGGGAATACCTGCTAAGCTGTCGGACGGGTATTATAGGTGTTAAAATTTCATGCATCTACATAGATCGTAATGATTCTGTCTTGGGAAAAAGAAGTTAATCCTGAAGATCTCGTTTTGTTATCTGCACATTCAATAAAACAGATGTTTAGGATAATACTTATTTTCTTAAGATTCTGTCAATTTTACTGCCTGAAAGTTTAAAACCATAAAATATCCCGTTCTTTTACAGACAATCACCGAATTTCCGGTTATTCTGGCTAACTTCTGCCGAAATGACAGCAAAAAAAGAAAAGTTTCCATTTTAGCACCGTTTCTATAGGTTGACAATTGACAATTTTCACATATGGTCAAGCCTAGCCTAACCTGGTGCACTAAACATTATCCGACAAAAGATTCCCACTATCTTCACACCTATGCTACAAAGTTCAGCTTATTCAGTGAAATTGGCAAAAGCGGAAGCAAAAAGAACTGTTGTCATTCTTTTGGACTACCCGTTCTATTTAGTTTTGCGACGAGCGGAGAGAACAATTTTCTTACCTTCGCTTGAGTGTTTACTTTCGACCAACACTAGTAGACAGGCCGAAAAGGTTAGTAGTAGGAAGCAGTGTTGCGAGCGCATTTCCAGCGGTCGGCCGACTGGCGTGTAAGGTCGGCAGAGGCCCAAAATAGGAAATTGAACACTCCATGAGTCGGCCTTCGCTAAAGTAATAATCACTGACGTACAAAGTGAAATGTGTCAGAGCGAATAAAAATGCAAACGTGTGCCAGATGATCGATCGATTTTCGGCATTGCTTGACTGCTTGAGCGTGATACTTTTTGATGGTTACTGTGTACTGCTTCCTGTCTGTGAGCCCAAATTCGGCGGCTATGGACCATTAAGAGCCAGTCTCTGAACCGATCGAGTTTCAGTATTCAGACCCAAAAATGAAACTTTGGCGTGGAGGGCTCAAAGTTGGAGGACTAATACGTCTTGATAGGTTATGTAACCACCGCAAAGAATTTCCAGATTCGACGCTCCACGCTCGAGATATGGCCTTCTAAAAATCGGCCCGCTTAACTATGGGACCAAAATTTCGAAATCGAATTTCTGACTTGCTGATCGGAATTCAGACCTAACAAACGGGGTTTTTGCGTAACTTTTTGAGTAGTTTAAGAATCTTTTACTAAATTTCATTTTTGGAAAAAAAAGTTTTTTTCGCCCCCCTATCGGGGGGCATAACTCGTCTGGCACCCCCCCTAGACCGTTCTTTTTATTTCAGATTATTGTAGCGCTATATCTTAGCTACACGCCGGTGTAAAACATTACCGGCTACCGGACGGCAAACACTGAAATATTTGCGTTCAAAAATTAAAAATGCCACATTTTGCATGTTTCACTGTGCCCAAAAATTTTCAACTCCATGTTCCAGCTTACCAATTGGAGTTGAATGCTAAAAATTGATGTCTAAGCTGTACTTTTTGAGTAGTTTAAGAAACTTTCATTGAATTTCATTTTTGGAAAAAATTTTTTTTTCGCCCCCCCCCTATCGGGGGGCATAACTGGTCTGGAACCCCCTAGACCGTTCTTTTTATTTCAGATTATTGTAGCGCTATGTCTTAGCTACACGCCGGTGTAAAACATTACGGGCTACCAGACGGCAAACACTGAAATATTTGCGTTCAAAAATTAAAAATGCCACATTTTGCATGTTTCACTGGGGTACATAAATTTCCAACTCCATGTTTCAGCTTACTAATTTGAGTTGAATGCTAAAAATTGATGTCTAAGCTGTACTTTTAGAGTAGTTTAAGAAACTTTCATTGAATTTCATTTTTGGAAAAAAAAATTTTTTCGTCACCCTATCGGGGGGCATAACTCGTCTGGAACCCCCCTAGACCGTTCTTTTTATTTCAGATTATTGTAGCGCTATATCTTCGCTACACGCCGGTGTAAAACAATATGGGCTGCCGGACGGCAAACACTGAAATATTTGCGTTCAAAGATTAAAAATGCCACATTTTGGGCACAGTGAAACATGCAAAATGTGGCATTTTTAATTTTTGAACGCAAATATTTCAGTGTTTGCCGTCCGGCAGCCCGTAATGTTTTACACCGGCGTGTAGCTAAGATATAGCGCTACAATAATCTGAAATAAAAAGAACGGTCTAGGGGGGTTCCAGACGAGTTATGCCCCCCGATAGGGGGGCGAAAAAAATTTTTTTTTCCAAAAATGAAATTTAGTAAAAGATTCTTAAACTACTCAAAAAGTTACGCAAAAACCCCGTTTGTTAGGTCTGAATTCCGATCAGCAAGTCAGAAATTCGATATCGAAATTTTGGTCCCATAGTTAAGCGGGCCGATTTTTAGAAGGCCATATCTCGAGCGTGGAGCGTCGAATCTGGAAATTCTTTGCAGGTCATTGATAACTTGTCAATATGTTTTAGTGTTCCAACTTTCAGCCCTCTACACCCAACTTTCAATTTTGGGTCTGAATAGGGCAAAGGGCCAAGACTCGATCGGTTCAGAGACTGACTCTTAAAAAAAACAAACGCTCAAAAATCGCTGAACTGTGCTAATAATTTGGGGAGGTGACAAGGCGCACAGCTTGTGATACTGTATGCGTTCTTTTGTAACATTCACTTCCTTGAGGGCTCAAGTACGGCTAGAATCACTGTTTACAGTCGCTAGCGCAATTTTACCGGTTTTAATGCCTGAAATTCTAAAAGCTCGCGAAAAAAGTGCTAACAAAATAAAACCCCTTGTTAAATGTGCTGTGCATTTGTATGCTTTAAAGTGCCCCCCCCACCCGCAACTAGGAGAGAAAATTTGCAGAACCCAGTCTTTAGAAACGTATTCTTAAAAATTATCAGCTTTTGTGCATAATAATCTATCTATAAGGCTCCACCATTTTTGGTCGATTTTCTACCAACCTTCGCCGGTAACCAAGTGTACAGTACAGTTGTAGCGTCTACGTTATACCAAGGTAGTTACAGTTTCAAGGTACAGTACTTTATTATGCTTGCTGAGTTAGACTTAGCCTCCCGGCTGTGTGTTTTCGTGTCAGGGTCTAATTAAGGTTCTAGACTGATATAAATGTACGTAACAAAGCCAATCGGGTGGAAAGGCTGTCTGTGGCTATTCACTGATGCACCTTGCCATCAATACTTCCTGTAAACAAGTGGTCTATTCAATAATCTTTATTTAGTACGGTGCCGTCGTATTTGCTCTAATAATACCAATTAGATCAACGCCTTATAAAGCCAGGACTTTCTATGAACGAGGTGTAAAATTTCGAATGTGCCCAGCCATTTTCTCGGTTTTCCGTCGCTAGTATATTCGGAAAATCAGAGGGCCGCCTTCCTGGCCTGCCAATGCAATCAAATTCGGTGTCTCGAGGCGAATCGGTAGACTAGATACGGTAGCACCGCAATTCAACGTTTTGGCGCCAAACGCGTGAAACCCGCTCCTATATCCGACCCACTCCCATCTACCGGAGACTCCCAGTGGCGTACCCAGGATTTTGCAAAGGGGTGTAAGTAATGAAGTTGCCTAGTTGGGAAAGAGCGTAAAAATTTTGCAAACTTAGCCTTTAAAACGCATTTAAAAGGTATTCTGGGCGTAAAATTGACAAAAGAATAACAGTTTTAGTAGTTTGAAGAGGACTTCTGCTTCTGGTTCGTCTATTTTTTCGGATTTTCAATCTTACTGACACAAATTCACAGGAATGAAAATTTTGGCCAGCTACAGTCGTTAACATATCAGAAACGGTTATGCATGTACTGTATGTACATGTATGCCCGGGTACTCAATGCAGTTCTCTCCGGTAGGTAGCAAGTGACATTGCTTTCATACTACCAAGAATGCATAAAAGAGGATCAAGAATGTGCCACTCGGCGCCCGGTCGAGTATCGATGCGCTGCACCATAATTACCGGAAGGGGCTGGAATTTAGCGACCCCTCCGGTAATTAAGCATGCGCTTTATTGCAGCGCAACCTGATTTCTGAGCAAGCATGACGTTAACTAACTTTTTAGTGATTTTCTACAACGACAATTCATTCCATATTTCGTCTATAATCTTCAATGATCACAATAACTAAATAAAGTGTCCAATTGCAAGGCAAGATATCTGTGAAATGCATCAGGCTTTTTGCATTTGTGAAACTTTCCTTTATCTTGTTGCCGTAGACTTAAGGTTTGGTCACGTGACCAGAATGGATAGAGCAGCTGCCAAGGACTTTGCTTGAATTTGACCCAGGACAGCACGCATGGAAAAGACGGTTGGGCAGGGCGAGAACGCGGTGGATGTATGTACTCAGAGAAGACCGAGGGGCGATTACAGAGAACCCAAATAATCGGAACCGTTGGAGGGAGAACAGCGCTGCAGAAGAAAGAGTTCCTCCACGCCACGCCCAAGTGGCAAGAGAAATAAGTCAAGTCAAGTAGACTTTAGGAATCAACTGGGGCAGCTGTATTCTCAAAGACAAATTGAATATCCCAGTCAAAACTCAGGTTGCGCTGCAATGCGTAAAGCGCATGCGCAATTACCGGAGGAGTCGCTAAATTCCCGACCCCTCCAGTAATTATGGTGCATCGACACTCGGCCGGCCGCTGAGTGACACATCTACTACTACCCATCTCCTCCCCGGTCAGGTTACTTGTAAACAGGCTTTTAAAAGCGCACAGTATTGTAACACCGCTGCAATGTCTGCACTAAAAAAAACAGGGCAAGCGACAAACAAAACCGGTGTCCGTCAATTTATTGAATCTGCTGATCTCCCATTTCGTCCGGCCAGCGCCAGTACGCTTTGGCTGGTGTCACATGACCATGTTTCTCTACTGGTTTTCGGTCAGGCAGGCTTTGATAGTAGGCGTCGATTGGTTGCCAGTCAGTCTACGTGCAGTTTGCCAAAATACGGCCAGATGCTAATTATAGAGTGACGCTGCAACTGCGCTTTAATTGGTAACCAGCCGAGCTGCCACTCCTCTTCCTCTAATATGGCCAGACTATCGACTCTAATCCTGGAACGCGGGGAAGTAGCTGCTATTCAGTTTCCGGAAAATGGACCTCGCTTTCCTCAATTGACTGTTACGCATAAATTGGCCTTTGAACAGGACGGTATTATCGTTGGCGAAGGAACTCTCGGATTCGTACCGCCTGTCTGGGGTCGCAACGATAATATTATGTGAGTTTTCCTGGTTTTAGTAGTTCTCGGCTTCTTGTTGACATACAAGTTTGTTTTCTTATCTAGTCTTATAACGATTTACGTACGCAGCGCAGGCTGCGGAGAAAACAATTGCGATAACTACATAGTTAGTAGTGCAGAAGCATTAATGTGGGTCTTAGAAAACGTAGGTACCTAGCACTAATATTTGAGGGGCCAAATGTATAAAACAGTTATGTATATGTGGCATCCGTTTTTAACAACGTAAACCGATACAGTGTATCATTGATTCTACTACATGAAGAATGTTTCGTTTTCCTTATGCGGTGTTTACTAATTTGAGCCGGTTTTTCAGTAATGCGCTTATTTAGCTTTGGCACAAATCAATTCATACATGTAGTTGGGGGGGGGTGGGTTGGGGGGTTTAGCCCCCAAGCCCGATTTTCGGCACCCCCCCCCGAGCCGGATTTTGGGGGGGGGGTTCTGAAACCCTATTTTGGGTTAAAAACTGCTAAATTTCAGGGTTTCAATACTTATAAACCGTAATTTAGGATTTCAAAAGCCCTAAATAGGGTTCCGGAACCCAAATTTGTGTTTCTGAAACTCTAATTAGGGTTTCTGAAGCCCTAAATAGGGTTCCGGAACCCTAATCTGGGTCTCTGAGAGCCTAAACAGGGTTTCTTGAGCCAAAAATAGGGTTCAGTAACCCTAATTTGGGTCCCTGAAACTCTAATTTGGGTTTCTGAAGCCCTAAATAGGGTTCCGGAACCCTAATTTGGGTCTCTGAAACTCTAATTAGGGTTTCTAAAGCCCTAAATAGGGTTCCGGAACCCTAATCTGGGTCTCTGAGAGCCTAAACAGGGTTTCTTGAGCCCTAAATAGGGTTCCGGAACCCTGATTTGGGACTCTGAAACTCTAATTAGGGTTTCAGAAGCCCTAAATAGGGTTCCGGAACCCTAATTTGGGTCTCTGAAACTCTAATTAGGGTTTCAGAAGCCCTAAGTAGGGTTCCGGAACCCTAATTTGGGACTCTGAAACTGTAATTAGGGTTTCTGAAGCCCTAAATAGGGTTCCGGAACCCTAATTTGGGACTCTGAAACTGTAATTAGGGTTTCTGAAGCCCTAAATAGGGTTCCGGAACCCTAATTTGGGTTTCAGAGACCCAAAACAGGGTTTTGGAACCATAATTAGGGTTTCAAAAGCTGTAAATAGGGTTTCAGAGGCCATAAATAGGGTTTCAGAACTCTAATTTAGGTCTCAGAAACCCGAAACGGGGTTTCAGAGCCCTAATTTGGCTTTCAAAATTTCTAAATAGGGTTCCAGAAATGCACTTTAGCTGTATTATGTCGAATAAAATAGAGCTTTTTTGGTGCGTTTTAAAGCAAAATACAGTTTTTTGCATGTTTTTAATAAAAAATAGGAATTTCTGCACGTTTTAAAACAATAAATAGGGTTTTAAAGGGCATTTTTGCACTTCTGACAGGATTTTTACCGGATTTTTAGTCCTCAAAACCTTGTTTTGAGCCCAAAAAAAGGTAGCTGAAACCCACTTTTGGACACCAAAAAAAGGTCGCTGAAACCCCCTTTGGAAATAGTGCTGAAACCCTATTTGGGATCTGGAAACCCCCCCCCAGCCGAATACCCAGCTACATGTATGAATGAATTCTTGTCTAAAATAAAAATTTGCGGCTATTTGGAAAGTACTAACACGGCACGGGCGCTTATTTGGAAATGGCAACTACTCGCTGGCTGAGCGCTGAATGTCTGTGATTTGAATTTTTGGACTGATTTTTCAACCAAAACTGATAAATATCGTGTTTGTTTCCTGAAACTGGGGCTTTTAGCCCGATTTTTTACGGTTTTTAAGCCATCTTTCATCTCCATCCAGGACAAAATGTTTTATCTGACTAACCGCCCATGGGCGCTTATTTCGAAAGACTTTTCAAATACTTGCTCCAGGTGGCCGGGCCGCTATTTGGGGGAAGCTTAAACGTAAAAACCCATCTATGAATTCGAAACTAAAATTGCAATACTTTTTGACCCCAATCCAATCCAATCCCTGGATGCTGTAAAAGGTCGGTGTCCTCAACCGCAAAAAGTGTTCTACTTTCGTGCTGACCCCCAGTTTAGTTGCGCCTTCAAACTTCAGTCAATTAAACATTCATGTACAGGGCGTAAATAATTAATAGCCGAACTTTAGCTGCTTAGATACCGATTTTAATCACAATAATGGAAATACTTTTCTTTCAGCTTACATCCGACAGCAATGCGGGTGGGGCAGCGTCTATTCACACTGGAATCAAACGTACAAGAACGCTGGCTACATCCAAAACAGAACCGCTTCTTCTTTTGCTACTTCGACTCGTTTAAAAACAGTCACCACAACATGGGCTTGCAAGTGTCAGGCGAAGAATTGGGCCAAAGACTCATTCTGCTCTCTCTCCATCACTTGTGCACGATCGGCACGTTCAAGCCGGGAATCAGATGTTATTACGCCGCTGTACCTAGCAACCCCGCCCCAGTTAAGGTCTCCGTTATAAAGTCAGTTCCCAGGGCGCCACTCAACTGCCGGCCCGGCGCCGTCAGAAAACAGTGGCCCGGCGTCAGCGGATACCAACTTGTCTTGCCGACAATAACTGAGGAAACAGCGCCCGAAAGGCTACGAGAAACGCACAGGTCTGCGCCGTTTTGTGCACTGGGGAACAAAAGGACTGCTGATTTAGTAGTTGGTGGTGGTTTGCGAAAAAAGAGAGTGAGATTTGTCTGTTGATTTTACTGAAGCCTTTGTAGAACAAACTGTGTAGTGCTACTACTGTTGTAATAGTGTGATGCGTCTGTTTAAATTCGCTTGAGTGAAGTTTTTGTTCGAGATCGTATACGTAGACGAGCTAGTTTTCCAAATGTGAAAACTGGTTTACGAGCCAGTTTTTTTGTTAAGCGAGGTGCCCCGCCCAACCTTGCTTGGCTCAAATTTCGCATACAACAATAGGGGTTTACGTACAATGCAGATAGAGATGCAGATGCACTAAGCCGCAATTCTTTATGCATGCAGTCGCGTATCCAGAACGTTGCGAAGGGCTGTAAAATTTGAAGTTGCCTTGTTGAGCCACTTCCGATTTTAGTTGTCCTTGGCATTTCAAAATCAGTTTTTATCTTAGCAGTGTTTCCGTGATATTTCAGTGAAAACAGAGATGATTTTTCTATATTTTGAAGGAACTGATCCCATATACACAATGTACAGTATGAAGCATTTTATGCTGCATAGGAAAGAATAATCTAGTTGATCCTTGTTTTGTTAAAAAAACCGGATATAATTAATTAAAGATCAAAACTGATTTTGCAATAGCAAAAATGAGCCAAAAATGCCAAATTTGCCTCATTTTAGACCAGCCGATTATTTTACCAAAAATATTGTTGTCTCTGTAGTATATATAAACGTGCAGTACCATGTACGTATGCAAGAGAGCCGGTACAAGGTCATACGCACGAGAAATCTTTGACCGAAAACCCATATGAAAGCTATTACATAGTATACAGTACAGAGACACACAGAATACAGAACAGATGTGTATAGAGCACCAGTCCAGTTTAAAAAATAATATCACAGAAAAAAGCCTGCAAGACGAACTGCTTTGATTACGGTCATACCTAAGCATTGGAAAGGGGCTGTGAAAAAATGACGTAATCGGTTAGGGGAGGGGGGTTCGGCCCATGATGACGTCACTTTTGTCTCATAGGGGAATTTTGAGAAAGTAGCCTTCAAAAACGCATTTGAAAGTCATTCTTAGCTTAAAATTAACAGTTTTAGTAGTATGAGGAGGCCTGGTTGGGATTCTGACCAACAAGGGCGTGAAAATTTTTAAAAATTAACTTTCAAAAACGCATTCTGGTCATCATTGGAGCCCTGCACAGGCCATCAGGCAGAGAATTTTGGCTGGGTTGTTCCGAATGGAGCCTACCCGGGGGGATGGATTGGGTTGTATTTTAAAATATAGGTTGTACTTTAGCCAAAACAAGCTTTTCTTTAAATCTGTTTTATGTTTAGGTTTGTTATGTCATTAGATTCGGCGATTTTAGCATTCCCGGAACGGGACAGGCCGTCCGGCGCAAAATGTCATCCGGGCAGACTCGAAATTTGATATTCCAGGCCGCATAGGGCTCCATTTAGACACCTTTAGTAAAGAATTTTTTCTTTTCTCTTATTTTTGACAGGTTTTTTCTCTCTACCCTACACTTTACTTGGATAGCTTACTGTTTTCAATACATGTAGTTCATAATAACTGTGTTGATGGCTTTGTGATAAATTAGTAGATTTTCGAATTTTTTCTTTGTTTTTCTTAAAAATAACGAAAAATCTTCTAAAAAAGCTGCTAAATACGGGAAAAACTAGAAGAATTTAGAAGGATAACTAGAAGAATCTAAGAACTATTGTCCCAAAATTTGCTCATTTTAATGCAGGAAGTTTTGCAAATTCAGGTGGTTGGAAAAAAGTGACCTCATTTTTTCGCTCTTAGAGGGGTGTTGGAAAATGATGACAACCGATGACAAAGGGGGAGGGGGTCGAAAAATGGGCAAAAATCGATGACGTCATTTTTGCACGGCCCCAAAGTAGAGAGCACACACAGAATGTAGTCGAACAAATTGCTTGGTGTTCGCCGGATCGGGTCATGTCGAAAGCACTAAACATTGAAAAAATTGTTAAGGACAAAAATCTGCTTAATGCTAAACTTAATTATTATGGAGAAAACTTTGAATTTTCGTTCAAAGAATTAAAATCCAGTTTAACACGACAAGTCCATCTTCAACACATAACGCGAAAACCTGGTGCCTAAACAATTCCAGATTTGAATAATCTCTAGATTGAAGGATTGGTATGAACAGTAAACGGAAAATATACATCGAGATATAGTCACCAAAGTTTACACTATATCCGTCACATTATTATCGTCCACCGCTCATATCAACCTATCTGTTTTAATGGTTTGAAGCAACGCCTTGACGCTCGGTCGGTCAGTAGAAGATTGGCTTCGATAATTATAGATTATCGATTGATCGCGTGATCGCACAATAACGTCAGCTCCCATCTGATGAATGTCGTCCATTCCTCCTTAAAGATTTGCCAACTAATCAATAATATACAAAGTTGTTCTATCATTGCCATACATACCACATTCCTCAAGCTTAGGTAAAGGCTGGTTTGCAAAGATTTTCTCGGCGTAAAACGTCAAAGACTCGATGTTCCAAGTGGTGAAGGCGGCACGTTTCAAGCCCAGGTATTTGAAAAACTGCCGATCCGGGTCCACCACAAAGTCCTGTGTTAAGCCTGTCTGCTCTTTGTACTTGGTAGCTGCTTGAAGATTACCATAGCCCATTATGAAAATCTGAAAACCAACCATTCACCACGTATAGAGGTATGTAGGTCAGTCGGTTATCTGATCAGTTAGTCAGTCAGTCAGTCAGTCAGTCAGTCAGTCAGTCAGTCAGTCAGTCAGTCAGTCAGTCAGTCAGTCAGTCAGTCAGTCAGTCAGTCAGTCAGAGTTGGTCAGTCAGTCAGTCAGTTGGTCAGTCAATCATCCAGAGTTGGTCAGTTGATAGGTCACTCTGTCAATCAGTCGGTTGGTCAGTCAGTCAGTCAGTCGGTTGGTTGGTTGGTCAGTCAGTCAGTTGGCTTAGTAAGTTGGTGGATGGGTTGGTCAGTCAGTCGGTCTGTGATCTGCATGTATGAAACTCCTGACAAACCTTAGCGCAAAGCTTTTCAAATTCAAAATTCTCGTTGGTCACCAGTAAGGCATGCTGTCGTCAGGGCACTCATCCAAAATGACGCAACAACACAAACACTCCATACTGGCAGTCTGCCAACAACTGATCGAAACTCCTCTGCCCACGCTGAGTATGGAAGCAAAATGCTCGCGCATAGAGTGCATCTGGCACCGGGAGAGTAGTAGGCGGGTTTAGAACCTGGTCAACTTCCCTCAAAAACTGATTCCATCTGATTTCAGTGTTCAGCCAACGGTCGATCAACTCGCTCAGTGACGGGTCTTGTCGCGAAAGCAGACCCCATTTGGCGCGAAGTTCATCATTGTTGTTCACATGAAATAAGCGAAAGAGACGCGACAGTAATTCGGTAAACTGGAACAGGGATGAAACTTGGTCGCTGAGGAAATACTCGACCTGAATGGTGAATACTTGAGTCATACATGTAACAGGTCATGCGCCAAAGGGGGAGGGGTTGGGGGTCTGGCACCGGCTGGGGGGGGGGGTGTGAGCCAATATTTTGGGATAGGGGTTGGTCACTAAAAAACGCTCAAAAATCTAAAGATCGCAATTGTTTGGCTAAAAATCGCTAATTTGGCCTGAAATACAGCTAAAAAGTGCTGTTTTGCAGGCGATTTTGGCAATTTTTTGGTCTGAAATTGTAAAAAATTGCAAAAATTTGCTCAAAAATTTACTTGCCAGAAAAATCGGAGGGGGGTCCCATCCGGATGCGTTTTTTTGGCCTATATCGGGTGGGAGGCAAACCCCCAGTTACATGTATGACTTGAGTAGGAAATACAAGAAAAAATGTACCTTTTCTTTGGACGGAGCGTCCCCTAGAGATTTGCGAGCAGTTGTAAGCAGGTTTTCAAAGGAAGCGACCACCTCCGCTAGGCAGTTTTCCATTAAAGGTTATTCAAGCCACGTACAGTAAACGCCCTTGTCTGAGAACGAACTAAAATAATAACTGTTAGAAGAGTCAGAAAGAATAGAAATTCCAAACTAAAGTCGGTAGCGACCATAAATGGCTGAGAGAAATGCAATATTAACATGATAAAAACCACAAATACGGTAGTAAGTACGTACTGTAAAACCATTTTTGAAAGAAACTCAGCTCTGAACAGAGTTTGTGATCTTTTGTGAGGCATTCTTGCGAACAAACAAGGGTGGGTGGGCAGATAGAACCAGACAGAAACCAGCTGATGCAGCCCAGACTTAAGACCACCTGGGTTCTTCTCAAAACAACAGATCGGTCACTTCACTGGTTTTATTGTTTTATTGCGCACGTACGTAAGGCATTACGTTAATATTACAGCTACCAAACTGCATTACGAGCCAAAAAATTCTTGAAGGGGGGTAGCGTCCGGCTGAGGGGGTGTAGGTCAGAGCCTGAGGGGGGCCAACTCCCCCTCAGCCCCCTTTACCTATGTCTGCTAGTGGTATCATATGGTACCCCAATGTTCGGGGCCTATGATGGTACCATATTATAAGGTACCGGTACCATATATGGTACCCCCACATTCGGCCACTGTGGTTGATATTGGTACCGGTGCGATGGGTATGGTACCACCTAGCCCGCGCGCGAACGTGGGTGTACCATATATGGTGCCACTAGCCTAGGTATCGGTACCATATGGTGTCTGTCGGTACCATAAACGGCGTTAAGTGCCTGACTGTACTAGGCACAATCAATCGAAGCGCTGAAGCTAGTTATGTAGACAACGGATGAGTCAGTATTAAAGTAGGTTAAACCACGTAGCCCAAGCAATTTTTTATAAGAATAATAAAGTTCATGCTTTGTTTTTACTTTGCATCTCTAAACACTATAACAGAATTCATGCTAAGAGTTGAGATGAAATGTACAGAACAATTTTTTCTATATTTTCAAGTCACTCGCTTCACTTCATTAATTGAACAGTACCAGCAGGTCCGGCATACACGTAAAAGAATCCACACGCCGCTAACAGTCAAACATACTGCTCCTCAACTGGGCAATCAATCTGCCAAAACCGCACACAAACTGCTACTGAAAAAAGACTGTCTATTAGCGAAGATCATCTCCAAAGCAAATTTACTTCACAATCTCTCAATTTAACATTGGTCACCTTACGCACGATCGAGCTCAGCCTATAAGTCTTTGTTGACAAGAATAGAACATTTTGCAGACAGATTAGAATGTTAACCTTTAGTAATAATGTAAACACTATGTAGTTTGTACAGTGCATAAGGCAGGTGGAACGAAAATCCGGCCGGACCAGTTTTAAAATTTCGAAAAAGTTCACCAGTGTTTTTAGTAAGTAGTTAACTGGCACAAATCTATGCACAAATCTAAGATACAGGCACTTGAGACGACTATAAAATCAGGAGATCTATCCGACTCATACATGGGCCGGGGGGGGGGTCTCGGCCGGCCATACCCCCCCCCGGCCGTCCATACCACCCCCTCGGCCTTCCACCCCCCTCCCGGAGGGAGAAAATTTCGCTTATTTAAGGCAAAATAGGCGTTTTTTTGCCTTTTTTCGGGGGGGGGACCCCCCCCCCCGAGGTCTCAACCCCCCCACCCCCCCCTCCGGATTTTTCCGGCCCATGTATGATCCGACTGTATATCTTGCTGCGAGTTGATTGGCCGAGGTAAAAAAAGCCATATACGCATAGACAAATCCCCTGACCGAACAAATCCCCACCACCAAAACACAAGAAAGTCGGCAATAGAGTGCGAACCAGTACAGAAAGAACGTACCAGCTCAGCAAAATGCCATTTCTTCTTAAACAGGTCCCAAAAATGATAACATTTCTTTTTGCCGTCATTTCCGCAAATTTTGACAAAATGGGCTAAAATTTGAAAAATAGGTGCCAAAATAGGGGAGAGTTTGTTTGCTAAAATTTAGTGGACCAGCCTTGACCCAATCCTGAGAAAGTCACGAATATGTTAAATCTGTTAAATAGCCTTAAAATGGAAACTTGTCTTTTTGCTGTCACTTCCGCAAATCTTTTCCAAATGATCTGAAATTTCCAGAAAATTTTCAAAACTATGGAATATTTTAGGTGTTTAAATTTCATGCATAGAGATTGACATAATCTTGAGAAAATGAGGAATACCTTAACATCTACTTCTTTGAACGAGTAGAACAGAAAAACAGATAATTAGCATGATCGTTGTTTTCTCAACACCATGTCATTTTCAATGCATTAAATTTTAAAATATCCCACAGTCTTGAAGAGTTTCTGCGAATTTCATGTCATTTGGCGAACATTTGCGGAAATGACAGCAAAAAGAACAGTTTCCATTTTAGCGCTATTCATATAGGCATTGAAACTAAAAAATTTCATATATTCGTGAATTTCTAAGAATTGGGTCAAGCAAGGTCCACCAAATTTTAACAAACAAAAGCTCACCTATTTTGACAGCTACGTTTCAATTTGGTCAAAATTTGCGGAAATGGCAGCAAAAAGAAATGTTATCATTTTTGCGACACCCTGTACTTGGTATTTTTTGGCGTCACCTATTGGTCGTTCCCTTAAATTGTTCGCACTCTACTTTATAACCGTAAAGCACAATTTCCATTAGTGCTTTCGCTTCTTATTATTGTTATTATTTCTCTTGCTCTCGACTTTCGGCGTAGTAGTGAGCGGATGCGGAAAAAAGCTGGGGGGCGGAGCGCCGGCGGCCATCGGCGAGACGAGCGGCGTTTGCAGCGTCGACGGCGGCGACTCGACGATCGGTCGTCGCTGATCGGCGCCGGCGGCCGCCGGCTCGTGCGGACTGACCGAGTCGCGATTCAACTTCTCGATTATATCGGCTGCATGTTGCGACTCGCTGACCGACTCTGGCGACTGCACTGTGAAGCCTAGAATTTGCTTAATAAATTTGTTGTTGCAAATCACACAAACCAGCTCACCTTGTTGATAGCCGGAGCTGCCGGAAAATTGGCGCTCGGCGCTGTCGGATTGATGCTCGGCGCCGGAGTGTGTCGGCTGATAAAGCGTCAGCTCGTTTCCGTGAATGGCATTTGGATTGTTGCTATTTGCCTGAAAAACAAACAGCTTACTCTGTCTCTGGGGATCTGGCCTAAGAACCCCTTGTTAGCCGGCACAGTGGTTTAGGCCGCAAAGCCACTGTGCGCTTGGTCGTGCGTTCATCCTCTCGTGCGGCAAGTTTCTTGCCGCATAGAGTTGGTGGTCGGCACAAAGTCCAACCCAGGCCACCGAAAGCTGGTGACAGCGAGAAGGTAAAATGGGAACCGACTGGAGCTGCCTAAGCACCTAAAGCTACAATAGCAACCACACGTGTTGGGACAAACAAACGGAAACAGGGACAGTTACCACTGGGACCCGCCCAGACTCACACCGAGCATGTGTGTGTGCCGGCTAGCAGAGAAGGAAGGGCAGGATATGGGTGTGCGTGATGGCAGACATGGGCAAAGGAGGGGGCTGAGGGGGTTGGCCCCCATCAGGCTCTGATCTACCCCCCATCAGCCGGCCGCTACCCCCCATCAGGAATTTTTGGGAAGAATTTTGTATAGAAATTTATGATAAAAATATGCCTGGAATAGGCGTAAATGAGCTCTCAGAATAGCTAATTTTAACTTATTTTAATGAAAAATAAGCCAAAAAACCCTGATTTTCGCCAAAAATCGGACTTTTTGGCTTACCACCCCCTCAGCCCTCCATCAGGCGCTCCTACCCCCTCAGCCCCCCTCAGGAATTGAAAATTCTACCCCCCATCAGCCGAAATGCTAGCCCATGTCTGCGTGATGGGGCATCAGTGTGGCCTAACGCAGGGGCTACGGTACCACCGGGACAATCCGTCCATCCAACCGAACCCCCTATTACATGGGTGGCGATAAACTATGCAGGCAAACGGCGGTAAACAACCTTAGGCGCTGGACGAGCCATTAGGAATTTTCAGAAGATATTATTATATATCTAAATCAACTCAAAACACAACAGTGTATTTTAACTTTTTTTGGGGGGAAAATACGCCAAACAAATGAAGCTCTTTCCAAAAACCACACTACTTTTGACTTATCAAATCAAGCCCTATACATGTGGCAGGAGGTCTGCCCCCACCCGACTTAGACGAGACCTTGCCAGACGGGACCCTCTCCGATTTTTCTGGCAAGTTTTTAACCAAATTTTTCGATTTTTTTTTACAATTTGAAGACTCTAAGACCCAAAAATTGCCAAAATCGCATGTAAAACAGCACTTTTTAGCTGTATTTTAGCCCAAATTAGCGATTTTTGCCGAAAAATATTTGAGCGTTTTTAGAGTCCCTCCCCGTCCCTAGAATTTGAGCTCAGACCCCCCAACCCCTTCCCCGGATGACCTATTACATAAACGAGATGTGGGCACTTTTTTCAGGCCGGGCCCGGCTTGCCGCTCAGGTGAGGTATGGCCGCCGGGCAACAAAATCAGGCCCGGCCCGGCCCAGGGGGCTTGAAAAGACTGTCTGGCTCGACGGTTTTTTATTTGACTAAAGTTTTGAAAATTATTAGGCCAGGGTTAATGCCGCTCTGGAGATCCAAAATCCCGACAAAAGCCAAAATTCCCGGACAATAGTTTCAAACGTTTATCTCACTAATTGTGAACATTCCTACCCAAAAACAGGTGTTTATATCTGCTGTCATTTGCCTACCGCCCAACCAACTAGAACGAGAAAATTTTGAAAAATTAGTCTAAAACGCGTTTGAACGGAATTCTGAACATAGAACTAACAGTTTTAGTAGTTTGAAGAGGTCACTACCCATCTGGCCTAAGCCGGGTGAGGGCAGACCCCTGTACATGCATGCATTCCGCTGACCGGCACAAACCCAGTAAATGCCATAAAAACGTCAAAACTCATTATCATGAGATAATAATTGTATCGTTGCTATGCATCAAATCGAGGGTTGCGCGTGTGAGCTAACATAGCCAGAAAGGCGTTTCAACCTATCACTACGAGAAACAAAGACTAAACCAGAACTCGATCCTACCTCTACTGGCGTTTGCTCGCACATAGAGAAGATATCTTGCAAAACCTCGGAGTCCAGGTTATAACCGCCGTTCACCAGCGCATCGCGACAGCTATCCAGGTTTAGGTCGATCGAGTTAAGATAATCGGAAAATTCGTTCCTGAAGCAAGTAATCTGTTTTTATACTTGCCAAATTACACAGACAACCAGCTCAAAATTAAGAAATTAGAACGCAATAGTTGAAACGGCAATTTTTTCATCTCAATAATCAGTGTTTGTGCCAGTAAAACAAGAAAGAGATAAAGCAAAACTACACTACACTACACTACACTACTCTAAGCAGCATGGAAAATTACCATAATTAGCCCAAGCATCCCACCTACCAGCAATAGCAGACAGCGTATAGAACTTACGGTATCGGCATTACGTACTTGTCCAACAAAGGCGAACTAAGTTCGATACGGCCGGGCGACTGGCCGCCCTTTAGCGGCGGCAGCGATTGGCCGAACGACGATGATGACGAACTCGAAGCTCCTCCTACGAAAATAAATAGACCAATCAGCATCAAGCAGACCCAAAACAAACCGCAGCTTATACCAGAATAGTGACCACCGGCCGGCGGAGCGGAATACAGGTGTGGCTGCGTAGCGGAGTGCGGCGGAAAGTCGTACTGACCACCGGTCCACGGCTGCTGCTGACCTTGAAGCAAAGTGAGGTTCTGACCCAGCAGTGGGGACCCGTCAGACAGAGAAGATGGAATAAAGGGGGATTGACCACTGGACAAAGGCTGTTGACCATCCATCTCATCTGTGACGTCAGCAATGATGGGTCCGTTGGAGGCACCAGTGAGCTCCTGCTGCAGCATGCTCAACGCCTCTGTTGACAGATCGCTGGTGAAGACCGAGTTTGAAGAACGAGCTCGCTTGGCATCAAAGTCATCTGAAAGATGGAGTGCTGGGTGGTTGTGAAGAGCTGTTCTATTCAGTGGATCAATAGGCGCTTGTGTATTTTAGATAGAGTCATAGGTTAATGAAGAAACAAGCAATCAAGCAACTGACTAAGAATGACCTTGATCATTGGTTGGACAAATGTGAAAGAAACAATCAATCCAAATGATCAGTCAGGTCAGGTCAGGTCAGGTCAGGTCAGGTCAGGTCAGGTCAGGTCAGGTCAGGTCAGGTCAGGTCAGGTCAGGTCAGGTCAGGTCAGGTAGTCGGTCGGTCGGTCGCTCAGTTAGTCAGTCTAATGATATATTCAATCATTCAGTTTCACCTCATTGAATTCAAAGATTGAGCAGAGCACCAATCAATCGATCAAAAAATCAAATAAATCTTGAAACAATCATTGATTGATCAACAAATCAGGTTATTATGACAACATCAAACAGAGCAAACCTCACCTATAGCCAGCAGTTGTCGCTTGCCAAGCCTCTTCTGTCCAGATGGCTGCAAGACACTGATCAAGAACTGGATCAGTTTGTTGACAACCTGTTGTTGTTTCATGTGCAGCGAGCGCATATGAGCCACCTCTCTCCAGAGACTGCGATTCTCTCTAAAACAGCAAGGTATGTGTCCAAGGATCTAGCGAAAGAAATCTCACAAACAGACTTCATCAGCTGAGCGAGGTTGGCATCCATGGTCCCTTGCTTCTCCCTGAGTTGTTTGATCTCATCCAGCAACTGGTTCACACCACGACCACCCAAACCGATATCAGCAGGATTGGTCGTGCTGGGTGGTCTGGCCGCTGCACCAGTCACCTTGCGCTTGATCTGACCCAAGAGTTCAGATCGACCGCGTACAAAGTACGGGTGAGAGAACTCCAAGTGTTCATGGTCGCTTTCGGCGCGACTCAGACCCGACCTTTCCAGTGGAGTCATTTTGCGAAACCCATCTGAAATTGTTGTTTGTAGTTTTTGGATTGTCAGCTGTACTGTATGCAAATGAACGTACACATGTTGAGCTGTCTGATCAAACTGTTGAGGTTGTTGTGCTTGAAGAACTGAGGCAGAACTGTCTTGCAAAACGCGTACGGATCCAGAATGTGGAAGCTGTAGCCAGACTGAAAAATATCAAATGACTATGAAAGTTCATTCAACACAGCACAGCATACTGTACGTTCGTACTTCTAAGCAGTAGATGGGCTTGGTCAATTCATGATTCAAAAGCCCTCCCAGTCAAAAGCCTTGATAGATCCAATTGGGAACGAAAATTTGAGACCAACCGTGAGTTTACAATATCAAGTTTATAATACACTATATGTCAACAAATCAGGAACCCATGGTAAAAAGCCAGCTAGTTGCTTCAATCACATGAATACAAAAATAAAAAATATGTAAAAATATAAACCTCTAATTGCTTGTGCTGTTTATTGCTGACTTATAATTAAACCCTTTAACATTAGCACAAGTTATTTCACTTTGGGCAGTCCTCTTGTTATTTATTGCTGTGTCGTTATTTATAACATGAATTCACCGAAAATTGTCTTTAGAGGCACTTCTAGTTGAATCATAAGAAAGGATTTCTTAAGCAGTCGCTGTTAGGCTCAGTGCAAAAGAAGTATTATGCAGGTTGCTAGATAAAATGTTGGTTGCTTCCAATGAATTTACTTAAAATTGCATGTATGTATGTACGTGAATTTTCCTACTCCTTAAAATTTGCATATTGATTTTTCAAAAAATTCTTCGAGCCTTCCAAAAAGTTTTTTTTAAAACTGCTTATTTTTTCAATTTTTGACGCTAATAACTGTGATACTACATGTACGTACCGTACCATGTATATGTTTACTCACATGGCAAGGAAGAAGGCGCTCAGAAGCTATTAATAATCATGCAGATACGGAGATTATTCAATCAAACTGTTAATGGTAATCTATGTGTTAATCAAGCACAGCCTAACCAAGCGACTCCTTTCCAGAAAGAAGACAGTGAAACGTCAGCTTTGCTTTTAGCTATTTACCCCAATTCTGTTATGAGTGTTATTTTTAGTTGATCTAATAATTTGTGATGAGCATAGCTCTTGGCAGGATGAAACGAAATCTCAGAACAAGAAACCAATATGCTGAAAGCAGCAAGCTAAACAAACGTCATGTTGTGTCGGCTGGTCGCTCTGTCACGGCGATTTGGCTCAAATCGCTATTGCCAGGCGCACCAAGGTTGTGAGAGCTGTCAACAAAGCTTCTGCGCTTGCTTGTGCGCTGCCTGACGTAGCCAGATAGGTCTGGTGCACCTTCAAACAGATTCAAAGCCCATAGCGCTCGCAATTAAATCTGCCTGCCTCGCTCCCAGCACTGCAATCAGCCATCTAGACATCTCGCCTACCCCCAACCAGGCGCTTTCACACAGATATGCCTTTGCCTACAGCTATAGGAAGGTAGCTTTTAGTGTGCGAGCCGCAGTATCAATGTGCCCATAGCGCTTGAGTTACTGCCTCAAATAGTTTTATGGGCGGAGTGCGGTTATTAGGCGGACGGGGCTTAAAGCCTCAATTTTTCGTAATTACCTCTCATCATAGTGCTGATTTTGAGGACTTGCGCGTGCGCGAAGTCTTTGGCACGGTTGTCCGCGCTCAACTGGCTTTAATCTGCGCTTGAGCCTCACGCGGCCTGCTTTGGTTCGATCAAAATTGTATGAATAGTTAAGCTTGCGGCCGGCTCTGTCTCTGTCACACTCATTTCCGCGACGTCTGTGCAACCAATCCTGGTCATTATGAACCAGCAAGCTACATCCGACACTCGCGGAGGAAGCCACAGTGAGTGTCAATTGTTGTTTGATTGCAGCGCTAATGACCCGTAGTCCCAGTCAAATCCTCTCTCTCGAAGGCAGTCCACGAAGGAGGAGTGTGACTGGGCTGGCGCGCTCCAGAAAGTTTCCCTTTGTCAAATACAGATCCGGAATACATCTGGATGTTCCTGAGGATTCCGGCTTCCGTGACCGGGCCGGCATGAGTCTTGGAAATGAGCGAATGCTGTACAGGTGGGTGGAAACGAAAGGACAGTCAGTTTCAGACTACCTCAAAAACCCCTTCTCCTACATAAAACGCAAGAGCTGGGCTCCGGACAACAGTGTTCAGCTGGCAGACCAGTTCGATGATCCGAACCACATTCCAATTTCATCGATGATCAAAGACAAAAGGTTCTCTCTATTTGGTATTCGGTATCTGGATGGAGTGCCAAAAGCAGACAGTTCTGCTGAAACGACCAGTGCACCTAGGAATGCGAGCTTAGCCAATATTATGACTACAAGCAGAGCCAGTTGCACCAGGTGCTGCCAGTGAGAGAGAGTTTGCTTTTAGTTCACTTGGCTGCGCATCAACTCGCACAATTTTGAAGTTTTTTCAGGCCTCTCTTAAAAGATTACTCCACTTTTAGCGCATGCAACTTTTCTCCCTTGCATCACCTCTCAGCACCTGACTGACTGATTGCAAGCTTTGAGTTGCAAGTGTAGCAAGACAGTTCAGAGTTTTCTGTTTTTCAGTTTCATATCGCCACTGGCAGTACGGAGACTGCAACAACTAGCCAGAGACCAACACCAAACAGGCGCACTGCCTGAAGGACTAGAGCTCAGTCGCAAGGATATGAATCTGGTGCTGCTGAGCTGGCGCAGCATGCAGAAACAACATATGCTCACATTGGGCTTGACCATTTTCATGCGAATCTTTGAAGAATGTCCAGAAACAGCCGATATGTTCTACTTTGGCAGACAAGTGCCCCAGAACAAGAAAGAATTGAAGAACAATAAAGAGTTCCGATTCCATGCTCTCCGCTTCATGCAGGTCTTGTACTTTACTATGTTTTGAACCCCTCAGTTATTGGTTAAGAGCATGGACCTCAACTAAACTTGATTTAAACTGTTATAAGGATTTTTTGGATATTTTAAACTGTATAGGTGGTACGGAAGCAAAACATGCATTGATAGAAGAAATTTTTCATACAAATAGAAAACCTTGTTTAACGCAGTTGTTGCCGATAAATCGACCTGACATTTATTTTCAATAAACCCCAGCTACTGATGAGTTTACAGGCTCGTCAATTTTGGTGACTTAATTGAGGTTACCTAGATATTTGTTTTGTTCAGTGTCGATATGAATTAGAGAAGCCAGCCATGCATGCTCTGTCAGATCACCTGCTAGTCTGTTTATTATGAGCGACTGTTTATCTGCGCTATTATTAGCTTGTTTTTGTGGCTGGTTGAGATTCGCGCGAGCACTATGCGCTGTCAATATTGATTGGGCACTCAGGCAAATGACCTGAGAGCAAGTTATTTTTCAGATCATAGAGACGACAGTTGAGAACCTGCAACAGCCGCAGTCGAATATGAGCGTCAAGTCAATTCTGCACAATCTCGGTCACGTTCACCAGAAAAAGCGCGAGCGTGGTTTCAGACCATTCTACTGGACCGTTTTTCATCGGCACATGCTTGAAGTGCTGGTTCAGCACTTGGGAAAATCCGGTACAGTGATTTTTGTTTATGCTGATTATCAGTAGGCACGGTGCAATTGTCAGAACACTCGGCCACTGAAATACGACCAGCCTGGGACAAGATAATCGCTTTCATCGTGCACGAACTGAAGGTCGGTTATGTGGAAGGTATAGCATCGCACACACAGGAATCGGTGGCTGGAGCTGCAGCGTCACCTGTTAGGAGTCCTGCACCGCGACCTCGAGTTCAGACTATGGAAGCTGCATATCACACAAACCTTTCCAGCTGTTGATTAGTGACGTGAACTGAACAGTGATCCATGACCCCGTTTTAGTGGTTTATGTCAAACCTGGTTGTGCTATGTTCATTGTTTATTTTGCATTCACCGTGTAAGTAATCGGATAAGTATGATATACATGTATTGGCGCGTGCTAGACAGCCATGGGTTCTACCTGCAGTCAAGAAGAGGCCACAGAATGTAGGGAAATCCCGAAAGCAGCTTTGCGCTTTTCGATGGCTAATTACTACATATACTGGAGAGAAAATAAGAAAAACAACAATAAGGTATCATAAGCATTTGGCGAAATATTTGGAGAAGCTAAATTTGATAAGAATGCGTTCCAACTACGCAAAAACGTTTCCTGCTGTTTTTAATGAGACAGAGGGAAGCAAAAGTTGTCCATAAAAATCGATAAATCTAGGTACTAAACCAAAGCGGAATAAACATACATATAACAGGGGTCCGCCCCACCCAACTTAGACCAGACCTCCCGGATGCGGACCCCCTCGAGGCGAAATTTCCGACCCCTCCGATTTTCTGGCAAGTAACTTTTTTGAGCATATTTTTGCGTTTTTCTACAATTTCAGGCACAAAAACTGCCAAATTCGCCTGTAAAAACCACTTTTTAGCCGTATTTGAGTCTAAATTATCGATGTCTCACGATTTTTAGCCGAAAATTATCTATTTTTGAGCGGTTTTTAGTGCCCACCCTCCCAACCACCCCTCCTCTTCGGTTCGGCAGATGACCTGTTACATGAATGAGAAGGAGTTGGGGTCAGTTCGCCGCGACCGGTTCGCCGCGGCCGGTTTGCCGAGAGCCAGTTCGCCGCAGGGTTATTCCGCCGCGGACCGGTTCGCCGCAGATAATTTTTAAATTCGGTTTAGCAAGCATACATTGTACTGCCGTAGCTTAGAATGCGAAGTAAATGTGGTGGCATATTATGAAGTCCGGCCAAACTTATTATAAGGCTCTGGAATGCAACCTGGGTTTGAGCTGGGCGAGGGGGTTGGCTACAGAATGCCGAATTGAAAATGCCAAAAGGTAAAGAAATGCCGAATGTGCAAAATGTTTCGATTACTTCAGTTGTTTTCGATGATTAAGTTCGCTCGAAATGTTGCCCTCTGAAAAAATCGAATGCTCAACGATGGGACCGAAATTTCAAAATCGAATTTCTATTGCACTAATCAGAGTTTTTTACTTAAAAATTGGGGTAGCTTTTGGAGTACTTTAAGAATAAAAAAGAATTCCATTTTAGAGGAAAACAATTTTTCGAACCCCTTTGGGCACCCCTCCTAGCTCATCTGGAAGCCCCTTATCCGTTTTTTTTATTTCAGAATAATGTAGCGCTGTCAATTCCCTACAATTTGGTATAAAACAAATTCAAATTTTTTTTAGTTTTTTATCCTTGTGGCTATATTTCACCACATTCCTCCACCGCTCAGCCATTGTGTTGCATAATATACAGTGCATATCAGACCCAATGCGCACTCATTTTAGCCCAAATTTTTAATTTCGACAGTTTGACTTTCGGACTTATGATCCATAAATATATAATCAGCTGAAATAACTTTTTGTGTTTTAATTAGGGGGTTCAGCTGCAAAATCTAATATGCAACTGAGAAAAAGCTGTCATTTAGGCCTTTGACCTGAAAAAAAAAAACAGTGTTTTAACTTTGATTCGTTAATCCAGAAATTCGCTAATCCGGACAAAATTTGCCGGTCCCAGTTTGTCCTGTTTTAACGAGACATGACTGTACGTCTACATAATACACATTACCACATTAACTTAACATACTAAGCTGTCACAGTGTATGTACGCTTGCTAAACCGAATTTAAAAATTATTACCTGCGGCGAACCGGTCCGCGGCGGAATAACCCTGCGGCGAACTGGCTCGCGGCGAACCGGTCGCGGCGAACTGGGCGTCTCCCATGAGAAGAACTGAACGTGCCAAACTACTACGAATAACTATTGGCATTTTATTAGGCACTATAATATTGCGCTCCATTCTAGCTGTCCAGCGAAATTACCTTCTCCACCTTGGAACTGCTTTCCTGAACCGAAGACTGAGCATGAACGCTTTCAAAGTTTTGCGTGGTTGGCGGGGGTCACTTTATAGCGCCTGAATACCTAGGGTTCTGTGAACTCGGCGTAATGTCAGAAGATTGATTTGTTCAAATAACATTAACATGTACATATAGCCTAGGCTTTGTTTTATTTATTTTACAGCTTCTGCCTAAGTACCGTTTTACAGGTGTCTGGCTTTAAAAAAGGAAGTAAAGATTGATTGACTGATTGATTGAAAGAACAAAGGTTTAAATAAAGTGGTGGCTGTCTGTGGTGTGCGGCCGAGGCGAACAGTGGCATCACGTTAAAAAGTTCATCTATACTGTTATTGCTGTTCAGTTATTTGAGACTATACTTACTATTGGCATATGCATTGGCTCTTCCAAGTATGTTATCTCTGTTGCACTTTAGCAGACCGACCAAACCATACATGTACGACAGTCAGGGAAATAGTAACAAATATGGTACAAGAACACATGGAAATAGCACACATGTAACAGGTCATCGGCCGAAAGGGGGACATGGGTTGGGGGTCTGAGCCCAAATTCTAGGGAGGGGTTGGGCACTAAAAACGCTCAAAAATCACAAAAATCGCACTTGTTCGGCTAAATATCATCAACAATCGCTAATTTTGACTAAAATACAGCTGAAAAGTGCTGTTTTACAGGCAATTTTGACAATTTTTGTGTTTGAGATATAAAAAATAGCAAAAATTTGCTCAAAAAATTAGTTGCCAGATATCGACCCGGCGGGTCTGGCCTAAGTCGAGTTGGGGGCAGACCTACAGTTACATTTATGGGAAATGGTACGATACTGGTTTGGGTACGATACATGTAACAGGGGTCTGGGAGGTCTGTCTCCCACCCGACTTAGGCGAGACCACCGGCCGGCGCCCGCCCCCCCCAACCACCTCTGCCCCTTCAGCGGATGACATGTTACATGTATGGGTACCACTAAATGGGTTATTCAAGTAAGAGTAAGTGGTACCATACGGTACCAGTACCGTATAAGGAAGTACCACTTGAAGTTAAACCAGTACCATAATATGGTACCAGTCCAGTTCCGAGCACTTTCGGGTAAAATCAAGTTTTTTTGGCTTAAAATAAGCTATTCTGAGTTCATTTACCCTTATCTATATAGCTATGTATACTTCCATCATAACTTTCTATACAAATTTTTTTCCAAAAAATTTCCTGAGGGCAAGCGGACAGCTGAGCGGGTAGGTCAGATCAAAGCCAGAAGGGGGTCAACCTCTCAGGGCCCCTTTGCCCATCTCTGCCGATACATGTTTTGCATGATCGACAGCACAGGTGACAGTCAGGACTCTCTATGCGTAGTTGCAGTAAAAATGTAATAATATTTTGGACAGAAAATTGCGCAAATGAGCCAGTTTATCAGCGAATATTTAGTGCAAAAATAGCCTAATTATGGACTGAAACGATTTCAGTACCAACCAGTACCGGGCGCTGGGGTCAACAAACCAGTTGGCACTATAATTAAATTAGCTAAAACACATAAGACAACACTCACATCGTCCCAGCAGATGATCTTGCGAAAGGTCGGATCCTCGACTATTTTCCAGAGCTTGACCAGAAACAGCGGAATCTTCTCGTTCGCACTGTCCGGGTCCATTTTGGTCACTGTCACCGCTGGTCGGTAGCGTTGCTGAGACTGATGGAGGTTGTAATCGACTGGCATCTTATGCACGATAAGTCTCTCTCTGCTGAAACACACTCCCTATTAGTAGATTGATTCATACATGTAACAGGGGGGGTCTGCCCCCCACCCGACTTAGGCCAGACCCCCCCCCCAGATGGGGACCCCCCCCCCCCCGAGACGATTTCACCGACCCCCCCTCCGATTTTTCTGGCAAGTAAATTTTCGAGCAAATTTTTGCAATTTTTTACAATTTCACACACAAAAATTGCCAAAACCGCCTGCAAAACAGCACTTTTTAGCTGTATTTCAGCCCAAATTAGCGATTTTTGGCAATTTTTAGCCAAAAAATTGCGAATTTTTCGATTTTTGAGCGTTTTTTAGTGCCCACCCCCCTCCCCCAAAATTTTGGCTCAGACCCCCCCGGCCGGCGCCAGACCCCCCCAACCCCCCCTCCCCCCATCGGCGGATGACCTGTTACATGTATGGATTGATTCTGGCTGTTCTTGTAACTTCTTGTCTTTTCAGACTAGGAGTAGCCAACTGCTATAGAACAGGAAGAGACACAAGGTCCGGCAACCCTCTCCTTTTTCCTTGTCGCTGTGTGCAAGACAGCTAAGGTTTGGCCCCCTTTATCTACTTTCGAATGGACCTTGTCATGGTCTCGACAGGTTTCGAACCCACCAACACACCGCCTACTCCGACCAGATCTCCGTTGCGACAAAAGTTCTGAGAAAGGTTCTAATTATAATAAAAAGCATTTTAGATTGGTCGGTTGTTGATTCCGAGCAAGTATTGAAAAGGATACGCATATAACCCACCCATCTAGTTAGTCCATACATGAAACAGGTCGTCCGTCAACGGGGGAGGCGGGTATAATTCTGTGGAGGCGGTTGAGTTTTTGTATGGGAATGGGATGGAAATTTTGCGGGGAAATGGCTGAATTTAGCCTCAGATATACATTAGCAGTGCAGTTCAATCAATTCCATTCCTATTCTAAACCTAAAAATAGGCGTTGAAGCCCAGCAGCCACATTCCAGCCCTGAGCAATACTACAGGTCGAATATCGACTCTCAATATAATGGCTGCAACAGTATTTCTGAACCGAAGTATCAGCTTTTGTATTTAAAGTTGCTTTGCTTCTGATGTATTCCTGCATCTTCTACAAGCTGAATTTCATGTACGAAAAAATTTTGCAAAAGAAATTTTCGATATAAAAAATTTTCAAGAAAAAAAGTCCTTCGAAAATTTTTTACAACTCTTTACGTACCATTCATTGGCACAATAATGCTACAATTAGATCCGGCACAGTTTCATGACACCCGGAGAAATCCTACGAAGTTTTCAACATAAATGAGCCAAAAAATGGAGCGGATAGACATGTGTTCTACAAAAAGGTCGGCAAAATTATGAAGGGGTAGGCGCCAACTAAGATAGAGGTAGTATCACCCAAATATGGGTGACCGACCGAGTCTAGCCATCTCAGCTCAGTCCAAAAGCAACTATCGTTGAACAGAACGCACCTAAACTGCCAGAAGGCAGAAATTACGGCCGAGCAAGCCAGATAAGAGAGCAGGTTAGGTCGCCCACACAGATTAGCGGCGATCAAAGAGACCGGGGATAGACACAAAGCAGCGTTGTAATTCGAGCGACCGCGTCGGAGCCCTAATTGGGCCGAATTTGAGCGATTAGAAATCACTGTTCGCTTCTCTGTGAGAGCCCAAAATGTTTGCGCGCACAACAGACTGCAGCTCGTAGATGGCCGCTAATCAGAGACCTTGAATAGACTTCTTTGTATCGGTCTGCAATGCAGCTCCATCAAAAACTAAACCGCCCTTTAGAGACTGCTCAGATCTGACTATAAATAAAACAGTCCTACTCAACCCTTTGAAATCGTCCGTCAAAAACACATTTTTTATGAAGCAGCTGCAAATCTGAGCCGATTTGAAAGAATCTTTTGAATGAAGAAACATACCGGTGATTTCCACTTAGCATCCCACCCCACTTAATAACCCACTGGGACCCTTGTTCCGCTTTGTATCCCATGGGATATTACTTGGCGGCCATGTTTATGTCAAATTTGAAATATTTTCTTTACACACGCATACTCTATGTATGACAAAACATTGTTCCGGTTAATATGCCATGCCGTTTCCAGTTAATATCCCACGGCTTTGTCCAGTTAATATCCCATGGCTTTGTCCAGTTAATATCCCATGGCTTTGTCCAGTTAATATTCCTGGGATATTAACTGGCGGCAATGTTTTTACTGAGAAACGTGATTTTCCGTGTTTTATCCCCTGGGATACTAAGTGGAAAACTCAGGTAAATAAATTTTTGACAGACTGGTGAAATTTATATTATGATGGTAGTTCCTGAAATATTTGCCCCCACCCCGTCAAGTTTAAACAGAGATTCTTGCACTGAACAAGAGCGATTGCTATTACTCAGTCGCACTACATAGTAAAATAGATTCCTAATGCCTAAACCAAAACCTATACAGCGGGCTAAATGGGAAAGGAGGTCCTGGCGCCCAGCATAGTTGTGAGAGGGGACTATCCAATTTGCGCACACTGATCGCGGGAACCTTGCGTACAACCAATTTGTGCAAAAAATATCAGTATACTAAGGTCAGACCCCGCCCCCGCCCCGAGACGATTTTCCCGACCCCCACCCCCCTCCGATTTTTCTGGCAAGTAATTTTTAAGCAAATTACAATTTCAGAAATAAAAATTGCCAAAAATCGCATGCAAAACAGCACTTTTCAGCCCAAATAAGCGATTTATGCAAATTTTTAGCCAAAAAATTGCGATTTTTTGCAAAAATTTGCTCAAAAATTTACTTGCCCGAAAAACCGGTACGCTACTATTAGGCGATGCCGATTAGGCTATTTTGCGGTACTATTAGGCGACAGGAAATTTTTTATACAGGTCCGTACGTCAACGTACGTTATCAATAAAGCACAACAATATCAGTGTACAAAATATCGATTTAAATCTTACAAATATCAACAAAAGCTGAATACAATTTCAAGGATTCATTTCAACATTCTGCGCTATACCGCGAATAAACTCCAACTCGTTTCCCGGTTGAAAGCCTTGCACCAACCGCAAAATGCGTTCATCAGCCTGTCTGTACTTGCGTCGTTTGCACGGTGGTTCGTGACCGGCAACTAGGCGTTCGTAATAGACGTCACGGGATTTCCGGACTTTTCGCAGAACATTGATGAAGCGCCAAATGGATGGATGAGCCGCGTCGAACTCACGCTGTAGAACTCTGTGAGCGGCCTCGGCAAAGTTGTTAGTACGATCGTCTGCGGCCAACGTGCGTTGGTGAACGCTCCACATTGCAACCGGAAAAATCGGTGGCCGACGATCATTGCCATGACGATTCGGCCGACCCATGTAGTGGTCTTCAAACCAATCCAGAACTGGTTGAAGCATGGAATAGTCGTTCTCGAAGTGGTCATCAAGGGCTCGAACGGCAGCTTCTAGATGTGGAATGGGGACAAATGCCAGAGCCGGCACCATTCTTGAACGCAGAGCGAAATCGGGGTCTGTGTTGTACCGATTCAGCAGATGCAACTGAGCCAGCTTTTTACGCATGTTTGACAGTTCAAATACAGTACCTACGCCTCTGCGAGCAGGAATTTGCATAACATGTACACTTGAGTAGCAACACTATGTATTGTATCCCATGAGTACTAGGGCCGCCTAAATGGTATTGGTTGCCTGTTAATTTTTTTGTCGCCTAATAGTACCATCGCCTAATCGGCGTCGCCTAATAGTCCTGCTTCGCGAAAAACCGGGGGGGGGCAGCGAAATCGTCTCGGGTGGTCCCCATCTGGGGGTTCTGGCCTAAGTCGGGTGGGGGCAGACCCCAGACCCCACTGTTACATGTATGCTTCAGTAAGCCTGACTCCAAGTTGGAACGAACTAGTCTAAGTCTGCATACATCCTGAGCCAGACCTAAGCCTAAGCTGAAACTAGGGTGCGAACCAGACATGGGCTAGCATTTCGGCTGATGGGGGGTAGGAGCGGCTGATGGGGGGCTGAGGGGATGGTAAGCCAAAAAGTCCGATTTTTGGCGAAAATCAGGGTTTTTTGGCTTATTTTTCATTAAAATAAGTTAAAATTAGCTATTCTGAGCTCATTTACGCCTATTCCAGGCATATTTTTATCATAATTTTCTATACAAAATTCTTCCCAAAAATTCCTGATGGGGCTAGCGGCCGGCTGGTGGGGGTAGATCAGAGCCTGATTGGGGGCCAACCCCCCTCAGCCCCCCCCCTTTGCCCATGTCTGGTGCGAACTAGTATTGGGTATTGGGTGTTTTCCAGGTATTGGTATTGGGTATTGGGTTTTTTATGCCCCAATACCCAATATAATTAGGACCTATAAAAATCGCTGTTGAACTGAAAAACTGACTTGAAAAAGATCGAAAAGTTTGACCGATGATTACAGTAGGCACAGAAAGCAGTTTTTGCGTCAATAAACTAAAAGGTTAAGAATGTCATATACTGTCCGCTTTTCTAAGTAGTACACCAGTAATTAGTGCAATTTCTCTGTTCTTATCTAAGATTGATAAGTATTGTACCCAGGAGGTGCGGGTTTGCAATTTTTAGCTCAGGTACACAAGCCTTGGGTATTGGGGTATTGGTTTTTCAGGTATTGTTCGCACTCTAACAGGAACCTATGTACTACACTAAGCCTGAGCCGAAGTTTCATGTAGCGTACATCTGTAGATGATTCTAACCCCTTTCAATTATGCTCAGGCCCCCGCATACTTTTCAGAGCCTTTCAATGGGTTCAAGCACAGCGTGAAGTGAAAGTGGCAGCCTTTTATTAATTATAATGTATTTATTATTTTCAACTACTTTGTGCGCAAGTCATTTGTGCTCAAATTGCTTTGCGCGAGTTTGTAGTCCGCGTGAGAGCAGACATGGGCAAAGGGGGGGGGGCTGAGGGGGGGGTTGGCCCCCCATCAGGCTCTGATCTACCCCCCATCAGCCGGCCGCCACCCCCATCAGGAATTTTTGGGAAGAATTTTGTATAGAAAATTATGATAAAAATATGCCTGGAATAGGCGTAAATGAGCTCAGAATAGCTAATTTTAACTTATTTTAATTAAAAATAAGCCAAAAAACCGTGATTTTCGCCAAAAATCGGACTTTTTGGCTTACCACCCCCTCAGCCCCCCCATCAGGCGCTCCTACCCCCCATCAGCCCCCCTCAGGAATTGAAAATTCTACCCCCCAACAGCCGAAATGCTAGCCCATGTCTGCGTGGGAGGATAGATGCGTGGCTACCTAGTGAAACAGTTTCGCTGTATATAACACCCACTCGTCTAACCTCTTGTCTTTGTTTGTTAGTGTAGTCGCAATAAATCATTCATTTTGGCGCCGAACGGACCCGGGATTGGATTGTTGTGTTGCTGTTGTGCACCCACTACCACTACTACTATCACGACCACAACCTCGACCTCACCCTCGACCGCGCCTGTCCCAACCCTCACCCCCTCTACCACAACCATGACCACGACACTCATCTCTCACGTTCTCTCGAGTCTCTCAAGCACATCTCTCAAGTTCTCCCATCCTCTCGACTCATCTCAACCTCTCCGCATGCAGCCTCCTCGATCCCTGTTCAACCGCGTTCCCGTTTCCCACTCTACCCCGTCTCTCCGTCTGTGGGCAGGATAAGGAGCGCCGTCAAGCGTTTCTCCCATAGATTCTCTCGTCTTCATTCGTCACCCCGATGCTCAGCTTCACTCATCACAACTTCGTTTGTCAACCCGCTCCCAGTTCTCAAGGTTCCCGCTCTCCTACTTCTCGTATTTCCAGATGATCGTCAAGCGCAGATGTAGCCCCGATTCAACCAAGATGCTCATCCGAGGGGGAGTGATGAAAGAGTTTCGCTGTATATAACACCCACTCGTCTAACCTCTTGTTATTGTCTATTGTGTTTTCACACAATAAACTCTTCATTTTCTGTCTCTCCGTTTCTCTACTCTGCCCCTCTCGTTTTCCCACTCTGGTGTGATTTCCTCTTCGTCTCTCTCTCTCTAGTCCACCCAGAAGTGGATGTTCAGCTTCACTCGTCACCCCGGACTCCGCTTCCATCTCACTGTCTGTTCCCTTCAGTGCAGTTCCGTTCGTTTCGGTTCGCAAGTGGTTCCAAGCTCTCAAGTACCCCATCAAGTGTTGCCAGGCTCCTCACTCATCATCTTCCTCGTCACTTGTCTCCGTTCCTCCAGTTCATCTCCCTGTCAGTCATATTCTGGACGGTCATCAGGCACGGACGCGGCCCAGTAGACGCTCGTCCATAGGGGAGTGATGAAAGAGATGTGTATTTCTTTAACCCACTCGTCCAGTCTGTGTATTCATTGTTTTGTTGGTTCTAACAAGTAAACTCTCTTCATTAGTTAAAAATGGTCACAGCCAGTCACCCCTCCCCCAAGACAGTTTAGAACCCTGACCCAAAAATACCAGTACTAGCAGTTCCTGTTAAAGCTAAAGTACTCGCATGCCTAGTTGCACTTAAACGCGCGGTAAGGCGCTGCGGGTGGCCCTGACACCACCTGGGTCGGTTTTTTGCGAGAGGAGTGCCGAAGGATTCTGTGCCCCAGGGACCGGAACTGGCTATGTGGTGGATAACAGGCGGATATTTACGCGTGAATCTGAGACATCAGAAAGCATTATGTCATTAAACAAATAAAAGAAAAAGAAACTTTATGAACATCGTCCAGTACAAAAGTCAAGTTACCTATCAGGAACAGAATCAAAGAACGGGCTGGGCCGATCGACCGGCTTCTAATGCAAGATTCTTACTTAGTACATGGCAAGTACAGGGTGCGTCAAAAAAAAACAACCCAGCAGGTTTTTTGCTGTAGCAACCGCAAACCTCAACCGATTTGGAAGAATCCTGCTTTAAATGAAAGATAAATAAATTCTTGAACGAGTGGTGTAGCGTTTATTAAGATGCGTTGCTTAGTTCCTGAGATAATTGCTTTCAAAATCAAAACAGTGATTTTGGCAGTGGACAACAGAGATTAAAACAACCCAGCAGATTTTTTGCTGTAGCAGCCGCAAATCTCAACCGATTTCAGTGAGTCCTATTATATATGAAAGATAAATTAATTCTTGACAGTTTGGTGAAGCTTTTATTAAGATATGATGCTTGGTTCCTGAGATATTTGCACTCAAATTCAAAACAGATTTTGGCTATGAACAAGAGCGATTTTTATTATTCTGTTGCATTTCATAATAAAACCGATTCCTACTGCTCAGGGCTAACGTAACGAGGTTTTTCTCGTGCCACACATGCTTGGTTACTTCATTTGTAAAAGTCTTGTTGCCCCTCAGCAGTAGGAATCCGTTTTGTTGTGAAGTGCAACGGAATCGCTCTTGTTCACTGCCAAAATCTGTCTTGAGTTTGAAGGAAAATATCTCAGGAACAAAGCATCATATCTTAATAGTGCCTTCACCAGTCTTTCAAGAATTTATTTATCTTTCATTTAAAGCAGGATTCATTCAAATCGGTTGAGATTTGCGGTTGCTGCAGTAAAAACTCTGCTGGGTTGTTTTTTTTTGACACACCCTGTAGATTCAAACCTGTTGATAGTTCACTTTTAAAAGCTTTTGCGGAAGAGGAATTCACCACTGAAGAAGACCACTCAAACAAACATGACTAGAAGAATTACGCGCGGATTTTCCGTTATTTATTAATCAATTAACTTTAGTTTAAATCCGGTTTAAAAACCAATCATCACGTTCTTTTCTTTCTATCATAAAAATTTCGAACTTAACTTGGTTGGGACTGGGACCAGAAAACTTATATAACCTACCTTCCAGAAGCGGCTCCAGGAATAATAACTATCCTCTATTTTGTGGGACAGGAAGCAATAATAATATTGATCTTCTTAATTGCCGTTCGTTTCCTGGTGCGTCATTGGTATCTCCCGATCAAAGTGGCCCATTGTTTAGGCGGTCTGTACCAAAGTGGTCCAAATGCAATTTCAGGCTGTTTCGGCTTCTGCAATGCTGTGAAGTGAAACAGAGTCTTCTTGTCTTCTTTAAGCACATGACCTGACGTAGAAAACGGAAGATTCGGATTAACTTATAAGAACACAACCACTTTTAATGTGCAAACGGGTTCTTTGTTGTTTTCACAACGGTAACTCTTGCTGCTTGCTTGTATGCTTGTATCCGCCGAGCCACGAGCCGTGAACAACTCTATAGGGAAAAAGATTTTACTAAGCAAAGACCCAATTAGCACTGTTTAATCTACCTGTGACGAAGACAGTTCCTACCAAGCTTCTCCTCAACTCAAACGCTTTCGAAACCGTGCCATATCTCTATTTAGGGTCTAAATTAGTGCGAAACCGCGTTTTATTCTAGAACATATGCATTACCAAGAAAGACCGTCTAGGCGTTATTGTATTCTTTATTTACCGGTCAAGAACGTCCCTATTTACCGGCCTATATTTACCGGTCAAGCTTTAATGTAAATGATACCCGGTACACTCCTCCACCCGCGAAATAGGTATTTTTAGCGTGAAAGGTTAAAATTAAACCTAGGCCTAAAGCTAAAACTTGCGCTGGGTGGTCGGCTCGGCGGGTGGGAATGGGCTTCCTTCAATGTAAATGGGGGTACTGAACGCACATGTAACTTGTACAATGCTATTTCTATATGAAACACCATTCCAAACGATGTTGTGTGCACAAAAACTTTGCTGGTTTCAAATCCTATTGTAAATCTGATGTTTTTTTTCAACATTTGCAGGAGTCTCAGTTGGTAACAGTGCAGTAGTTTTTGACTCGTTTTGTATTGTACATTTGTTCTATATTTGAGTCTCCAACCCCTCGTTTGAACCATGCTGTTGGTGTGGGTTAAGAGAATATAGTTGAAGTTGATGTAAACTTTATCACGCATTAGCGTTGGTACCATAAATTTGCGTTTATGCCGATTCGATATTACCGGAATTTTTGCTGTTCCGACGTTTTTTACTGTTTGCTATTATCCTCTGGCGACCGGTAAATAAATCTAACAGGGCCGGGTAAATTTTGTCCGATTTCTGGTAAATTAATCTGTCCGGAGTAAATATTGGGTAAATATTGATCCGGAGATACACAGGCCACACCTCGTTTCCTTTTTTGTTTAATAATACGGATTTCGGTTCGAAATATGCGTGAAGAGCACTCAAGTTGCAAATACCTAACTAATACATGCCAAATCTGGTGTTAAAACGACTGCTCCCAATATGCAGATTATAGCTCTGGACAACAACAACTAATTACTTTATGCTACACACAGGTTTACCTCAGATGAACATGAAGACGCCTTACTAAATTTATTAGCGGCGCTTAACCGCCGAAAGGAAAACTGCCTTCACAAAACTTGTTTTCCTAAACCTGAGGCTTAAGGATAAACCTGAATCTAAGCCTCGCCTTAAAATTCCAACTCTAAAAATGGCAGCGTATAACCTTGAGATGTGTCACTTTGACTGATTTTAAATTCAGACCCCTAAAGAACTTGCTAAAGATCAATATTCATGTACATTAGCCTCCAAGTGCTGATCGGTGGACAACAACTAGCTTATGTACATACAACAGGAAAACACATAGAAATAATGTGGTCTAAAACTAATCTTTTACTTACGTTGGCTCGCTTCGAACGCTCATCACCAAAATCCGAAGAAGCCTTTAGGTCACGTTTTGAGGGACAGCCACTAATTTTACCATTTATCTATTAGGTCTACCTTAGATGTACGTATAGTTCCTAGTTTTGCTTTCAAT